>CP136064.1:194169277-194769277 GCA_032622095.1 Siphonodentalium dalli
ACCATTTTGTTTAGTTGTCAAAACTATTGCTTGCCAGACACACACAACACTCAATTTAGGCAACTTATTATGTCACATCTGGTTGTGGACAACATTCCACACTAAATATGTGTAGACAAAGAAGCCCTAAAATATCAGTATAAACCGATAATTTAATGTGGCCAGATATATCAACATAAATATATTTGGGGACATTTTGGTCTTATAATATGTACAATGATACCACCAAAAATATGCTAAGATACCAGACACCCTTAAGATTATCTCTCTTAGGATCATCAGGTTTACAACCTACAAGGTTACCTACAGCCCTGCAAAACAGGAAGTAAAATTAAACAGACTTACTGGAAAGATGGTGGCCGGCTTTCTCCGTAGCTTCCGACACGCTCTGTTGGTATTGGGACATCTCCGGTTTGAGAGTCTGTACATTGTGACTGTGTATCAGACTGACTGCTCTCAGCAGGCACTAGCTGCAAAGTCAAAGATACGGTACATGTATGTGCTTTACAGCTTTAGCATATCGCAAAAGAGATAGTAAACATTTCTACTAGTATTCATAGAAGATAAGAGTTTGAACTACCGGTATTTATAAATAGGAAATTGGTGAGTTAATTGATTTTGCTTTCACCACAGGATATAGTACATGAATAAAATGTTGCTTTGCCCTTGATCCCTAAAAAAGGGTTTATGTGAGGTGTTAACTTGTTAGTTTTTTTTATAAAACCATACATACATTTGTACTAGTAGTTGTCAAGACAAGTACTTGTACAAAACATTCAAATTTATACCGGAATGTATCACTTGTAATTACATATTAAATTAAAAGTGATATTATTGGCAAATCTAACTTACCCAAGAGACAACTCTACCATTAAAGCATGGTAGCTTGGCATCATCATCTATGATTTCTTCTTTGACAACACTGCAAACAGAAAGATACTTTGATTATTCTTCAAATGTTTATACATAATTGAAAAATCTGGCCTCAGTTTCAATTTTGTGTCCAGGAAAACAATGAGATTCATGTCTCTAATATTTGGTGAAACATTTTAACATTAATTTCAGTAAACAAAAGCCATTGAAAAGTCGGAAACACCACTTGGTTCCATTTGGATGAGTTATGATTTACATATTATTTTACATGTAGCTGCAAGCCTTGAACTGTGCATATTAATAACTTAAGACTGACATTTAACTGCAGATTTATTGAGAATTTCTATGGAAACAATGATTAACAATCACTTGTCATATATGTTCAAAGTCATTTAATTTCTATTATTAAACCAACATCCTACACATATCAATTGGGTTAATAAACATATCCCATGACCATGCATGGCCCATAAGTCTAATTGACTTCGTTTTATTTTCAGTTAAGTTGCCTATTTTCGAGGCATCCCGTTTCTGGATGTCAGTTGGGCCACTAACCCCAGTATGGTGTGTTTTGTGAGCGCGATTTTGCAAGTTAATTGGACTAACGACTCACTGAATTAAAGTCAGCAACTTAAACTAATAGAAACTGGAAGAATAAAGTCAAGTTGGGAGAATGAGATTGGTAATTTTCAGACTGAAAGTTGTGAAAAATTAATTTTGCGGGGGGGGGGGGGGGGGGGGGGGGGGGGGGGGGGGGGGGTCCAGCGAGGAGGTTACCGGAAACACTTTGGTGTGGACATTTACTGAGACCCTATAAAAGCCCAGCTGGGCGGCCCACCTGGGCGATTTTGAAAAAAATAGTATAAAAGCCCAACTGGGGCTGCCCAGCTGGGCGTTATTTAGAGTAAGCTCCAAAGTAAAGGATATTTTGGACGCAATAGTGATTGATTATTACTTGTGGGCAACTAATATATATATTTGTTTGCGAATATCCCGAAATCTGGCCATCAGAAAACTTTCGGAGCGAATATTGCAGACCGAAGTATCGACGGATGACCGAAGTAAATTTTCGCCAATTTTCACTTAGTTTTCGCTCATTTTTGGCTATTTTCTAATTCTATACATCAACACAAGGATGTTTACATGTTGTAACACAACAAGTGACCATTTTTTTAAATACATACTAAAGGGTTTTTTCTAAGTACATCTTTTAAAACCTGGCTGGGCGGTTACGAACTATCATGCTACTCTTGAGTGCCTAATAAACATACATGTACGATTATTAAAATCGAGGTAAAATTCCCACCTGTACGATCGTTATATGGTCCTGTACGTTTATTAAATTAACCAAAAGAAATAATTCACCAATCTTAAATTGTGTTATTCATAGATAAATGAACTCTTGATTGTTGACAGTGATCAGCACACTGTAGATTCACAGACCTGGCTATCCATCAAAACTATTTATGTCCCATGGCATCAGTAAACCAGTCAGATGGTGCGTTTTGTTGGGATGTATGGTACTAATATTTCCAGTCTACGTTTATTCCGCCCTGTACTATTATTCAGTTACGCGACATTTTCCAACCTGTACTATTATTTAGGGTTGAAACGATTAATCGACTAGTCGTAGACGACGCTGAAATGTCAGAACGTCGACTCTGAATTTTGCCGTCGACTAGTCGGAACATAGTGTATTAGTTCCATGTATAACGTTTTCAAGATCGATTCCAACATAAACGGTGTTAAGTTGGGTAAGTTACGGTAAGTATAACGTTTGGTGGCACCCGGAATTGACAGTGTTACTAGTATAGACACACACGGTGACCCGACTATTACTTGAAAGAATGAAATTGACAACACAATGTCTCACTCGTCGTTTGAGGTCAAAGACATCACTGCGACATGATGGCAATGATTGACGCGGCTTTATCGTTTGTCGGAGACCGCTTTGATCTAGACACTGTGTATATTTCAATTGATCAATTGAAGGTCGCTTTAGGTGACGTCATTGTTGCTACCGTGTATAAATGATACTGACATTAAGAACTGGCTATCGTATTCTACAACATAGCCTATTCTATAGGGCGTATTTAGTCGGAACATTAACATTTTATAGTGACACCGCTCGGCACCGGTTTATTGGTGATCACGTGACTAAACGAAATCTCGAACGCAGATATTAAATTTAAAACCTGTATAAATGATCGAGTTTCTAATCATTATCCACCACATGTCTAATTATATAATTACATTCAGTGTGTTGGATAAATATCAAGATGTTTACAGTATTATTTCCCAAATAAATTGGTGTTTATGCAGGGAAATGCGCTACGCAATAGACCGTCATTGCATCAGTCATCAGTGTACGCCATGTATGATGAATTTTCCGTACCATGTTATGTTTGAAAGTTTTGATATCGGGTACCGACTATTCGACGCAACGCGACTTTTGGGTCTCGACTAGTCGACTCTGAAATTCACTAATCGTTTCAACACTACTATTATTCCACCCTGTACTTTTATTAGGCACTCAAGAGTAACTGATGCTTAAAAGATAATGTTACTTGTGTGTATGAACCGGTCATACACGGGGGAGGTTCTCATATTATCCGCCGGTCATATGGGGGAGGTTCTCATATGAACATATTATCCGCCGGTCATATGCGGTGGAGGTTCATATTATTCGGCGGTCGCGAGGGAGATTCTCATACGCGGGGAGGTTCTCATATTATCAACCGGTCATACGTGTGGGATGTTCTCATATGAACATATTATCCATGAACAAGTATCATTCTGTCCGCGGATGCCATGTTTATTATTTATCTGCTGGACATGCACGTGCAAACAATAGCATGCAGGGGACACGAAAAAAAAAGTTTTGAGTCGCACTTTTTTTTTAGACTCGGTCAGGAGACCCCCAAACACAGGTATTTTGGTCGGGCGACCCCAAACACAGGTATTTTCTTTTTAGGCCTGACCATAGACATAGTAGACAGGATAGTGGTACACAACTAATGAAAGTCAATTCTATTTGCGCTTTCTCATGGTACGCCCAAAATCGATAGAGACTTGTAAATCACATTTAAAATATAGCTCAAGGAGTCAAGTGGGCTATGAGTATGATAGGCAAAAAGCCTGTTGTGATTGTGTGCCGACATCAGCAAGTTTCCGAAAATGCTAAAGTTTTTGTATACCGTAGTTGGATAAGTAGAAATACTCTTGTAATGATTTTACGCTTGGATATCATGATAATCAGGACCTCTCAGGCTTTCCATTACATTTACAATACACTAAGTCACACGGCACAATCGTTTCGACGATTCTACGACCAATTCCACGATTCTGCGGCTTGACAACCACGGTGCTGTGGCAATTTAACGATTCTGCGACCAGGCTGATGAAATAAACACGAAAAAAACATTAAGAAATGAATAATTCCAGAAATATAGACAGTTATGCACCACATATTATATTTCTATTAGGTACGGCGATCTTCGATTCGATAATCGGTAGAGAGTTCAGCACTAGATAGTTAGCACAACAATACATAATCTTTGACACAAATAGACCAGTTGTTTTGGATTTACACACATCACTGTGTGAAATTCGTCTTTAGAGTTGAGAAAATATATATAATGTCCTATAAAATTGAGTGGAAACCAAATAATAACATAGCCATACGTCTTTGGTTGATTTTCCACAACTGATGTTAACCTCAGTTCTGTGATTGATGGCGCTGTGTCCATATTTGTGGGGGGTATCATCGCACTCAGTTGACAACGCCGAGTAGTCGACTATGACAACGACGATTGTGAGACCAGCAATTGAAATTTCATTAACTTGTGCTCACGAGAAGTCGTTTTCTAATGAATGTCACGCTCGCTATAGACATGAATACGCATATGAATCACACGACCTCAAGGCTACGGGATTAAGTGTACCTTCAGACGACCACGATACAATCGTAAGTGGAGGAATCGGGCCCGACGAGATCGTGGATAGTTTGTTCACACGATTGCGATGTCGAGGTACGTTATGATATCGTAGGTTGTTCCTAAAGCATGTGATTGACTACCCTACGATCATTTCCAGCTACGATTTTTACGTACACACGGCTGCGATAACGTCGCAAGTGGAGGTATCCAACGATACGCCACGATTTCGCATCTAAAATCAAACAGTGTCTGATATTATTTTATGACCTACGATTTTGACGTGCGCATGCGCAGTCCAGCTATCGGTTACTTCCTACGACATAAATCTTTCCACTTACGATTGTATCGCGGTCGTCTGAAGGTTCACTAAATAAGACTTTTATTTGGAGCCTGCAGCTGTGGAAAATAAAGTAATGTAATGTCGAATCGTATATTGCTATACTGTACAGGTTTAATTTCCATATCTGTGCACCACACATTACATGATTTAAATTTTCCACCTATCCAACTTTCCTTCCGTCTGTCTGTACGCCTAACTAGCAGCCGACTCACAATGCCTCGGTATTTTATTATGGCCAACATGTCTTATTCTCAGTTGCGTTGTGGTATCGATGGTGGGGAATGGTCGCCGTCATGTTAGAAATTAACTCCACACTTGAAACTTAATAATTTTTTTTAGTATAATTCCATATTTTGACATCCAGGTATATATATCTATAAACGGTGAAAATGATATTCTATAATGATTTATTTATTTGTGATTAAAATCTAGTTATCTAAAATATAATTCCCTCGCGCAGTCAAGATTTGCCTCCAGATATTACAATTCTATGACATTTATTTCCTATTAATTCTGAACTCATTTGAAGTATGTACACACCCCATGTTAATAATATACCGGCAAGTTGGCGTCCGAACCGGGGGATCAGGGGTAGGGGGTCATAAATCAGCGTATCCCTATAGGTTATTATTTTATTTTGGCTACTTTCGGGACCAACCAACCCAATGTTCTACTATTTTATGTATGTATACGTTTTTACTGCAATTTTCTGGCATCCATCCCTTTTATTTTTATTTGTTTTAAAGTGTTGCTCATTACTTTCAGTTTCAGATAACCATAAAGAATTTTAACTAATACTTTCATACAAACACATTTATAAAAGTAACTAAACGGTCAATAATTTTTAGAGGACATCTTTATATGTAGGGCCTACCTGCCAATCAGATTATGACTAAAATAACTCATGTTATGGTAGGGTAAGTGGTGACATTTTCGAATGAACAAGTCAACTTTACAAAAATTACAAAGCCGCTAGGTGCACCAAGAAGGAAAATGTTCAGGTACATGTAAGTCGGGCATTTTGTCATGTTCAAAAAATTAAAGAATGGTCGTTTAGCGACAAATCTCTTATGGGACTTGGTCTCTATACCTTCACATGTGGGGATCAGTAAATACACAGTACTGTATTGAATCCAGGACATGTGCATTGTACAACGAACTGTTCCAAACAATTATTGATGCAGCATACATGGGCTTACACGCATAACTAAGCTGTCCGATCATGCAGTGACAGATACGTCGTATACAAATGAAAATTACCGTTCAACGAGTCACACAATCGTCGTTGTCATGGTCGAAGCGGGGCGTTGTCAAATAGTTGACACTGATACTGCATTTCTGTGTGTAGTTTAATCGAATATTGCGTCAACAGAGGTACGAATTTGACAAATAATACATTTATGCTTATCAAAGCTTACGTTGGATGTTAATTTTCGCACTGTTAATGTCCCCTTGTAGCCGGAGAAACGACTTTTTGCGATCGGTTCGCGGTCCGATCGGATTATCCAGACTTGACCGAGCCGATTGTGACTCATTTTATGTATTGATCGCATCTTCGTATGTATTCCGTGAGTCAACCTGTTGGACCTGCAAAGTCTACTCTACACAATGCATACAAGAAGAAGCCCACTTTTATCGTCCCAATTCAGTAAAAGGCCCCATTATCTAAGTTTGTCATAAAATATCACGTATAATAAGGCCGCAGAATCGTTGAACTGCCGTAGCACCGTGGTTGTCAAGCCGCAGAATCGTGGAATTGGTCGTAGAATCGTCGAAACGATTGTGCCGTGTGTAAGTGCCATAGTCCAACAAATTAGACTATTCGGATTAATACAATTTTAATATTTGGACATTTACGATTGTATTAATCCTTCTAGTCTAATAAAACAGCTGAAATCCAAGTTTGCACAAATTTTGAAGCAGGTCAACACCAGTGACCACCGATATAACCCCTTCAAAATACCATTCTATCTTAAATTTTCTACAAATACATGAGTCTTACCTGTAGCAGAGATAGTATTCTTTGTGTTCAAACATAGATTATGATATAAAAGTTGTCAGAATTACAGATTTGTTAGTTTAATCCCGGATTGGAAAACATATCAACATTTTCAAATACAAATAAATTATGTTAATTTCCGGGGGTTTTCCCAGATTTCTGATCTATTACGCATGCGCGTTCTTTCGTTTTCGTATGTGTTCGCTAGCGTAGACGGGTTTGAATATTTCTGTCGGTTGAGTTGTTATAAAATTATATGGATTAATAGTGACACAAATTTATGCTAGTTAGTTCAGTCATGATATTTAACATTCTAACAAAAGGTGTGTTTTTTATTTGTAGTTTTATTTGTGTCATTGGACGTGAACAGTGTAAGTTAAAGGGGCATGCCCTTGCCACATAAAAAATGTGGCTTCGTAGCGTTCAAATTTTTCACGCCCATGGTTGGACGATGAGGGATTAAGGCCACATAAATGTCCAAATATTAAAATAGGCCTTAATCCGAATCGTCTAATTTGTTGGACTATAAGTGCCACTGCAGAATGTGCAGATGCTGCGAATAAAAATGTAAGTGTGGAAAATCGCATGTGGAGAAAAGTGGCTTGCCCGCTACGGTGTCTGCAGCTGTCCATGTGATCGATCACACGATAGCATGTAAATTGTGAGAACAGTGCGACCATGGTCATGTGACAGCTACGACCATCCGCGTTGCCAAAGTCACATCACGATTTTCCCAGTAAAAATCAAACATTGCTTGATCGCTATGATATGGCTGCGATATTGTCATGAGCATGTGCAGTGAATGCTCTACCTGTGATTTCCCCACATGATTTTAATCGCAGTTGATCTAAGTGAACGTTCAGATGACCATTATTCAATCGTGCCCAACAATATCATGGATAGCTTGTTCTAGAGATGGGCGGTATTGAAATTTCAAGCTCGGTATCGGTATCGGTAAATTTTCGTCGATTTACCGCGGTATCGGTACGGTAATCGGTATTGCTATTAAATTACAAAACCAGAGCAGATATTCCCGGTAAATTGCGGTAATTCAAGTTTTTAACTGAACAATATGCATGTATATATGCCCACGGATTTACTACATTCGTGACAACAGCTAAATGAGGCAACACAATGACCTACACAATTATTCAATTAAGTGATATTCACACATCTGTTTGATGATTTACAAGCACGCCGTCGCATCCCTTTTGAAAAGAATAAGAGATTGCATCATTGCATGGCTACAATATCTAACGTGTCAATTTCGTAACATTTTCGCGAGTGAATAGAATTGTGAGTAGTAATCAGTGAGCACAATTCACAACTCCCTATAAATAGCCGCAACGCGAAATAAATCTTAGAATTTAATCAATTGATGGATCTGTTCTATTTTTAGAAAGTGAAAGTAGATTATGATTCACTGTACAAATGAAATCGGACCTTATTTCTGTTAATGCCGCTTGCATTGTGGTGTCTTTGAAGTCGCCAAAGCCACGTGCTATACGGACTGCCACCGCCTGGGCATTACACAGTGACAGGCAGTGTGTCATTGACGACGTTACAATGTAACAATACGTTACATCACAGCTTCTTCGATACACTGTGTATCTATTCTAACAACTGCATTGATTGTTAGGCCCGTAACTAGGTCAACCATCTGTGAGTGTGTATTCCTTTTGCTCGCTCAATGTCTGTCAAACTGATAACAGGTCACCGACACGGTCAGCTGAGTTCTTATCAAGTGGCTGCTTTTTACCAGTCGGGTTCTTTGTGATGGTCTGATGGATTTGTATAATTCTGAGATTAATTTTAATTAAAGTACCAAATCAAAACTGTTTACTGAGAAACTTTACTCAATACGAAGACACACAAGTTGGCAACACATGAATAATTTCAATACCGAAAAGTCGGTATGTTTAGTTTTGATTCGGTACGGTAAATCGGTATTACGCTGATACCGATACCGCACGGTAAATACCGAGTACCGCCCATCTCTAGCTTGTTCACACGATTGCAATATTGTCGTAGATGACATCGTGGGTTGTTCGTAAGCATATGATTGACTACCCTACGATAATTCAAGCTACGATTTTTACATACGTCGCAAGTGGAGGTAGCCAATGATACGCCACGATTTCGCATCTAAAATCAAACAGTGCTTGATATTATTTTTTTACTTGCGATATTGACATGGGCGTGCGCAGTCCAACTACCCGTTACTTCCCATGATGGAAATGTTTCCACTTACGATTGAATCGTGGTCTTAACGTTCATTAAGTCTAAGTCTTGTCAATACTCACCCGAAGTCATCGTCCATAGACTTGAAGAAAAACTTGTAATTTGGTCTGTTGAGTGCATTCTTGAAATCCCCTAACGTAACACGATCAGCTGGGATCGACAATTTAATCAAATAAGGTGTATCCTCGTCGTCTATATGGTAGATTATTTTGGTTTCATCCATCCCGAAGGACGGTCAAATGGCTTTGATTTTTTCGGACAATGCCCAGCTCGATTCCTCTGAAAATGGCGACGAAATATTTTTCTTTGCTGGAATAGGCTTCCTGTCATTCCGTGGATCTTAGGGTGAATATAGTTTCAGATCCGACATTTTATAAAGTCTTCAAAATGCTATTTTATTGAGATATTTGATAAAAACTACATGCAGTAATCATTATAATTCATAACTTTTATTATTATTACAAATATTTTCATCCGATTCTTTAACTTAAACAAAATTTCCCCCTTTCGATCGGATGTTATCAGCGCACCTTGCGTCCCTTAAGAACCCCAAATTAATTTCAATGTGCATGTATCAAGAATTCTTAGATTGGAAACTCATCCTCATTTATCTTTAGCATGGCGAAACTGAATATAATGCTATTTGTACAGTTAATTGTGTCACTTTCTTCAAATTGAGCATGTAAGCACTACAATTATTGAATTAGAACTCTAAAAGTAACCATACAAAGTCAATGATCAGTGGGGATGCCAGTGAATGGAACAGCCAAAACAAGTGTCAAATTGAAGGCTGGCGTTAAAAATTCTAATAAGTTTATCATGTAATAAACATATACCCGTGGTAAATATACCCGATAATTAAGCGAAATAAGATAGCAGTTTTATTTTTAAAACGTAAACCAGCATAATAATTATTATATCTTTCAATGTTAACATTGAATAATATTTGCATTTTGCTGCGGATCGTGTTTGACTCGAGTCAAGGAGGACTTCCTGTTTTCAGAAATTCCTAAAAAGCTGTATTTTTACCTAATTTACTATAGTTTTAAAGAAGGTGTTTAATTGTCAATAATTATAACATCATACATCTGATATCTGGTGAGTGGTCCGACGACAGTTCAAACTGGTTTCTAGTGAAATATAATGAGAAGCCCCGTCATAATATTGAAAACCAAATTGGGAGAAAAATTTGGACAACTCCATCATCGCGTCACTGTCGACAGTCGTTTGGTCGTCGGCTGATTCAGTGATGTCTCATTAGCCTGATTAGGCGTGTTCGAATCAGCGTTTATGCTTATTTGGTGATGGCAGGTTACCAACACCGAACAGGGAGGAATAATAAAAAATGTTATGTACTCGCTGACCACAAGAACAATGCTAATCACTACAGACTTTCTAATAGTAATATACAAATGTACCAGCTTTTGTTTCCTGCCAAATGGTTTCATAGTCATACAGACCCTCTCAAAATAAGTGTCCCTTTTAACGCGGTCCTCAATGTCGTCGTAACGTCAACGCAACGCGGTTGCTGCGTTGATAACGCGTTGGTGATATGTTACGATCATGTTGAAAATCAACGGACCGCGTTGAAGTTTAACGCAGACCGTGTTTACATTAAACGTGTTGCGTTATGGATCAACGCACACACATTGAATATTACAATCACCGCGCCGAAAAGTAAACAGACAATGAGTCGCGTTATTTGGTTTTATACTATTCAATTTTTGATTTATTTACGCTCACCTATGACTAATTTAGTGTAATTTCACCACTCTCCGAAAACCTAAAATCACATATCTACACATTCGTTCCAAATAAGGCAATTTATTTGCAGCTTTTGACTTGTGTTAGACTTTTTTTGTGATATATACAGGTACAATGTGCATGTATCAGCACTAGTGTATCGCACGGAGCGGTTGTGTTTCCCAATGTATGGAGTAAAACACTATGTGCGAATATATTGCCATAAATGTCCGCTACAGAACTGCTGGAGAGTGCATATATGTACATGTAGTTGCACACGGAATGAAGAAGACATCTAATAGGCTTATTAGCAGTAAATAAACCACAACTAACTAACATTCTGGTTTCGTAGTTGACGAAACCAGAATAACTTCGTCAACTATAATAGATTTAAAATGCGCAGCATAAGCATGATGTCTGTCGTTTCTCTGCAATAGTAGTCTCCGTTCAGGATGTGAATCTGACCAATTATAAAATAAATGTTCAAATATGGGTGGAGTTACAGAAAAATTATCTGGTGGTGGTGTGTGTGTTTTTTTTTTAGCGGGACATTGAATTACTATGGAGCGCGGGAGGTGACATGGTAAATCGGTTTAACATATATAAATACTGTGCTATCGGTAATTCAGTCAAAATGGCTGCGCGAATTCAAAACTGACAAAAATATTTTCGTAATATTTCCATGATAATTTTGTATATCTTGGAGCTAGTGACAGTTTCTGTTCTTAGTCATTGCAATGGTCTTGATAGCGGTTGGCCAAATGTAAATATTTTCATATGTGTAATTGTCTATTCAATCGTTCATAATATATGTAAACTCAGCAACATAACCCTCTTGTATTACCTATGGACTGTGGTTTAGATTGAACTTGGGAGTAGTACTATTTTTCGCTCAGTTTTAAATTCGCGCACCGATGGGTGGCTAAAAATAGTACTGCGCGAATTTAAATACGAGTAAGGTACATGCAGGTACATTTAATCATATTTCATCGAATATGTAGCTACATTACTATTTTATTATACTTGTATGTATTAATTTATTCATTTAAACCATCCGAAACGCTAAAGTAGATGTGACCCAATATCGAGGTGCAAGTTTTTGTTGATACGTCGCTAAGACAGCAACGTCGTGAGGTGAAAGGTCACATTGGGCATAGTCCTTTCTTGGAGTATAATACACATATGTAAGATATAGCTAAAATTTAATACACAGTATAACATCAAACCGGTATAAGATAAAAATTGTTATATGCAGTGCCAGATGACAACATCCTTACATTAACCCTTCAAATTGTAAAAAATAAAAACATACATGTATTATGATTCCTTGAAACTATCTACTTACTAGTATATTACCGTAGATATCAAGAACTTGGCTTAAATTATCAACTGATTTACTAAATACTATCAGATATTTGCAGTTCTTTGATGGACTGAGATTTCCCCCAGCGGCCATAGGGGTACCATTCCCCTGACCCATAGCGGAAACCCTGAATATAAGGCCAAACAAATAGTTGTGTTTAGGATTTCGATACATACCCTAGAAAACTATGCCTACCCAAAACTTTTTATTGGACTGTAGACACAGATATTATTTTTTTTTCAATGGGAAGGACATCGAAAGGTATCTTACCCATTTTCAAACCTCTCCTATAAAAATGTTTATAAGTTTTATTAGTCTAGAGCTCTTGACTGATTCAAATTAACAATATTTATTATTGAACCTTTCGATTAATCTGAATTGTGGAGCTTTCTAGATTGAATTGTCAATGACCCAATGGAATTCAGAATGAAAAATTTGAGGAGAAAAAAAATTTCCTACCTACCTACCCTAATTATTTAAAACCATGTCACTCTAAACACACGTATTATTTTTTTTGGCCTAATATCACAATATATTGTTGGCAATATTACACTAGCTCCGCTAGAGGCTAGTCCAAGTTTGCTCATACATAAACCATCTAGTGAAATTGGTATAGTGAGATGCTGCTTTACATTCGAGTCTCATCCTAATCAAGGCTTATGACCAACATGCTTTAAGTGTTTTTGACCTTCTCACCTAATACCACCAATATATGTAATCAAATATCTCAGTTGCGATAATAAACTGGTTTATTCAGTTAAAAACATAACATTTGTTCTGAACACCACAACAGGTATCAACTGAAATTGTTAATTTAATATGGAAAAAGATGTTTACCGCATTGTTTATATAATTTTGAAAGATTACAAACTTGTTTGACCTCACAAAGTGAACATAGCTTATTCTGTTCCTGTGTGTAAAGTTTGTTTCAGCCCTCTTAATTCAGATTGTAAGGTTCAACATTCCTCTATAGCAACCCTTAGCCATTGCCCAGTTTGTTCGGCTAATGGCTTCGCTATTGCTGATTGCCGTAGCCAATTATGAGGACTGTAGTTTACAATATTAGAAAGAGAAAGAGTAAACAAATTAGCATGCTAAGTTGAAATTAAGTTTTAATTGGTAAACATACAAAATGAGTCATCCAGTGTAAGAAATGTAACCAGTAATGACAACCCTTGCCATTTAAAAACTTTCCAACAGCGATAGAATATTGGAATAAAACTACACATGTACATTGTGTGTGTTCCTTCCACGTGTTGTTGTTTGGGTGCATTCAATATGTTATCGAGTTGAAATTGTTGTCGGTGAAAATCCGAATGTTGCCAAATCGACTTCAGATGAAGTCGGGTCTTTTTGAAAACATAACCAAAGCATGATAGAATCATAGTTACTTCTAATTTCATGACATATTCTATGCCTAATAGGCTATTTTAACATAACGGTTTTATTATAATACATCATTGTGACCATGATATTTCACTCTTTCTCATAATTATATAATTTCATGCTAATATGTTAGATAAAGTTGATTATATTTTATGACAAATCCTGCCACCATATCTGGGCATAAAGTCTCTTAAAAGACTAATGGGAAAGGTCTCAGATGCCAAACAGCATCTCGCTATACATGTACCTATTTTACTGGCTGTTTACATGTACGTATGAGCAAACTTGGACTATAGTTCCACTTGATCGGAATAGAGCCAATTTTACTGAATTCCTTTCATTAATTCTGATTACTTCATTCCGTATTTTTAGGTGCTTATGTTAAAACCATTCAGTATGTGACCTAAGAAGAGATAATATTCCAGTATGGAAATCGGATTACGAGCTGTCCGAGGCCCTGACTGGAAGTGGGGCAATCAAGATGATGGAGAAGGACATGTTGGAACTGTTGTGGAAATTGGAAAACCAGGCAGTACCACTTCCCCAGACAAAACAGTTGTTGTGCAATGGGATTCTGGCTCCAGAACCAACTATCGTGTTGGTTATCAAGGATCATATGATCTGAGAATTCTAGATAATGCAGCAGTTGGTAAGTGCACTGATAAATTAATAATTTAGACTAATTTCATATTTTTTCTGCAAATTTCTTTGCTTATTTCTTTTTACTCTCTCACTTTTGAAGATATTGGATTATATCTAACCAAGCCTTGAAATCGTGTGCCTGTCATTTGCAGAATGTGATGCTAGCTCGCTGGGGACCTCATTCTGCTTACACCTCAGCAGAATGAGGTTCCCAGAGGGTGAATTGGTGATGCTAAATTCACCCTCTGGGGACGTCATTCTGCAAATGACAGGCACACTATTTCAAGGCTTGTATCTAACCATCATCTGCTCTATTGCTCCTTTTTGTATTCAGTATTTAAAGGGATGGGCGGCCTTCATTGTAGGTTATAATTCAGAAATAACATTTATCATATTATGATAACTTCCTCAAGATTATACTAACGGTATAGCATAATTATGATTGAATGCGATATTATTCACAAAACATGCTTTGCGTCAGAAAAAACGCAGGTCGAGTGTTGTTCAGTTTCTCACAAAAAGCGCTGTGAATTGTTTATAAGCAGAGTCACGATATTGCATCATTTCCTTATTTAGAATCACGCGCTTTATATTTCGGTTGTAAAACCCCTAATTTGGTGCATCAAAACTTGCAACTCGCAATACTATCATAGTAAATTCCTTATTTGATATGTATTACCATATATAGGTTAGGAGAAAATACTAACTGGATTAAAAAATATTCATCTCTTTGCAAGAACAATTATATTATGTACACGTTTTCTGTCTGATCATTTCCCAATCATGAAGTAACGTGGATTAGCTGGATTTTTAACTGACAGCGGGTAGAATGGGTCAATTAAAATAAGATTTGGTGCAATTTGAATGTGATTGTTAATGGCGCCAATAATTTTATCTTCGCCTTCCACGGTGGTAGGGAATATTTTCATTGGACGATCCAGTAGTTCCGAGTGTTTGCCTATAAACAAATGCTTCTGTAATGTTTTTGATGTTTGTTTATATAACAAAGCATACAAACTTAACAGTAACTTGCAATTTATGTGATATTTATGATTGGTATAAGAACAACATCTGTCTATTATGTAATATTCTTTCTGTTCATGGTGGTTATAGCGGATGTGACTATTTTAACAGCTATACCCACCGCGAAGGCCACCCGTATCTTTAATCCAAATAATTCAACATTCAAAATTTGAAACAAAATTCATGTCAGTAGATGAATATGGTATTGATGAGATACAACATTCAGCTCTGTCTCTCCTGTGAATAACCACGCACTGTGAGAGTGCTTCTACTTTTAAAGATGCGATCTCTTTCTGATAACACTTCCTAGTTATGTATCTCCGAAAGCATATTGAACTTGAAACAAACAAAATTTATATCGCCGGTTCCAAGCAGTCACTCTTTCTGATCGAATCATATGCTTACCAGTTACAGTTATAAAAATTTTGCAGGACTCTACCACATTGATTCACAAATTTTAGATCTGTCCATTCAACTACCGGTAAGCTTTTTATGAAATTGTCCGACCACATGTTTGTGAAAACCATAAATGTAATAGTTATCCCCACATATAAATGATGTTGACCTCTGCTGAGCATTCAATATGATATGTCCTATGGACAGATGTCAATAATTGCTGTATTGAGTTGATATATACATGTACAGATATGTACATGCTTGCTGTCTATATTAATCTTTGTATGTGTTCAATAATTCTGAAACCACCCATCATGTAGTTCTGAAAAAAAATCACTTCCATTGTTCTCATGCATATTTCACTATATTTATTCTGTATATACATGTATATATTTAATTTATAGGTGTGAAACATCAAAATATCATTTGTGATTCATGCAAGACACAGGGAATTCAAGGCATGCGGTGGAAGTGCTCAAAATGTCATGATTTTGATCTGTGTACCATGTGTTATATGGCTGATAAACATGACCTTAATCACTCCTTTCTTCGGCATGAGAATTCTGCGTCTAGAGGGTGAGTAATGTTGGCTTATTAAATTTTGCTACTCGAAAGAGTGTTCAGATATCCTCAAGCCTGCAAATAGTGTGCCTGTCATTTGGTCCCCAGAGGGTGAATTTTGTGATGCTATCCCACATGCATTAAGTTTTTAGCTCAACTTTACTTTGTAAAGTTTGAGCTATTGTCATGACTTTGTCGTCCGTCGTCCGTGTGCGCGTGTGTGCATAAGGCGTCAACAATAGAGGCTACAGGTCGTACCTTTGATCGGATCATTATGAAATTTGTCATAGCTGTTGACATCAACATTTGTACCGGAATGATTCATTTTGGGGTCATTCGGAAAAAAAACATGGCCGCCAGCGGCCATCTTAGATTTCAAAATTCAATCCATTAGCACGGGCTACAGGCCGTACTGTTCGTCTGATCGTCATGAAATTTGTCATGGATGTTAATATTGACATGTAGATGGGAACGAGTAATTTTGGGGTCATTCGGCCAAAAAACATGGCTGTCGTCTTGGATTTTACTCTTTGCATGACTAAATCCTTTAGCACGGGCTACAGGTCGTACCTTTGGTCAGATCATCATAAAATTTGTCATGGATGTTAACAATGACATGTAGATGGGAACAAGTAATTTTGGGGTTATTCGGGCAAAAAACATGGCCGCCAGCAGCCATCTTGGATTTTACTCTTTGTATGACTAAATCCTTTAGCACGGGCTACAGGTCGTACCTTTAGTCTGATCATCATAAAATTTGTCATGGCTGTTGAAATTGGATTGTAGATGGGAACGAGTCATTTTGGGGTCATTCGGACAAAAAACATGGCGGCCATCTTGGATTTCAAAATTTAATCCATTAGCACGGGCCACGTACAGGTCGTACTGTTCTTCTGATCATCATGAAATTTGTCATGGATGATAATATTGACATGTAGATGGGAATGAGTAATTTTGGGGTCATTCGGCCAAAAAACATGGCCGCCAGTAGCCATCTTGGATTTTACTCTTTGTATGACTAAATTCTTTAGCACGGGCTGCAGGTCGTACCTTTAGTCTGATCATCATAAAATTTGTCATGTATATTAACAATGACATGTAGATGGGAACGACTCATTTTGGGGTCATTCGGCCGAAAACATGGCCGCCAGCAGCCATCTTGGATTTTACTCCACATTCCTAATCGCTCCATTGACTGTAATACATTAAATTATTCCCTTTCCAAGTTGAGCTACAGTGTCATTGACACTTTCATTTCTCCTGCAGTAGGCAAGAAAAAATAAAACATCACTCCTGGATAAAAAAAACCAATGCACTATTTATTGTATAAACTTTGTTATCCTTTACTCACATTGCTTCAAAATTGCTTCAAGAAATTTTAAATTGACTAATTTGGTAGGAATTATGGTGGTGCATGTAGCTACCTCATATTTCAGTTGTGCTAACTGAGTGACATGTCCATTTTTGCCAAATCATTGTTTTAAATCATTGCATTTGATTTACTTATGTTCAACTATAAAAAAATTGTTTTTGAATTTTTAGGGTTAGAGTTCCGAAAAGAAGCAGCAGTTCCAAACACATGTATATGGGTATTTTTAATGGAGCACGAGTGGTTCGAGGTCCAGATTGGGATTGGGGAAATCAGGATGGTAAGAATCAGTGCATTAACACAAAGGTCAAAGTTAGGGCCCGGCGAAGATTCGATTCGATTCGATATACTCCCGATGATTCGATTCGATATCATTCATCCGATTCGCCTCAAAACGAATCTTAACAACATCAAATATAACGCGCAAAGATTGTGCCATTTTTAACGCAGTCATCGGAAAAAATCTCCATGAAACAGAGCAGTCTACTAGTACGGGCAATGCAGTTAATAAACCGGTGACTCAACCTACCGAGAGTTTAGTTGACTTTATGTTTGATGACGTTGAAGCTGCCCACGAGAGAGACAATGTACTGGACCCTGGTGACAATTCATTATATGTACGGCTAACCAGGGAAATGGGGGTATACTCGCGTGTTATGTTATTAAAAAGGGATGACTCTCCACTGGAGTTTTGGAAATCGAACCAGTCGTCATTGCCTTTACTCGCTACAACTGCGAAGGATATACTCGTTATTCAAGCGACGAATTGTTCCAGTGAGAGTAAATTCAGTTGGAGGGAACATATTAACGGACCAAAGGCACAGTCTCTCCAACTTTAATGCGGAAACGTTAATCGGGCCCCCAACAACTCGAACTTACTCTTTCCGTCACTGGTACAAACTGCAAAAGCCAGTGAAATTAAGAGTGAATAGTTTGGTCGCTTGAATACCAAGTATATACATGATTACATGTGTTAACTGCTATAAGTTCGCAGCTTTTGCGAGTAAATGCAGAGATGACTTTTTGAGTCTCGTTCGCTTTCCAAAACCCCAGTGAAAGCTAACCCTTCGTTGACTCATTACAAGATAGTGTTTCCAAAGTGACCATGTTTTAGTTTTTAATAACTGCCTTTATATTTCCTTTGATGAAATTCAGTTGCTTTGATGAAATTGCGACCGTTGACTTGACCGTTGACTCTAACTTCTAAGTATCGCTGACTAAATTTGATGAAATTGCTTTGATGAAATTCAGTTGCTGTTTTAAGTTTTTAATAACTGCGTTTATATTTCCTTTGATGAAATTCAGTTGCTGTCAAAGTGTAGAACGATGAACATTGGCACACTTCATGTTGTATTATATTGACTGATTTTGCATGAATTAAACTATCCAGTTTATTTTCCCCGAGTCACAATATTATTCATTGTAACAACTGCATTCCCGAGTCCCGATGCCAGTTGTATAGCCAGTATGGCGCCGCACTGTATACCCAGCTGTGATTGATGATGTGTGGCGTAGTTATATTATGAATCATTTACGATATTTTTTCCAGGAAGATAATCGCACATGGTGAAAACAAATCAACTAGTTAACGAATAGTTTGTAACTGTTATTAATAAAATCGATGTTTATTCACTATAAATTTGTCCCAGTAATTGAACTCAGGTTTTCTATTATTCGATTCGAAGATTCGATTCGATATCATTCGGCTGATTCGATTCGAGATTCGATTCGAACGAAAAAAGGCCGATTCGCCGGGCCCTAGTCAAAGTACTGTCCTTTAACCCTTTCATGATGGGAGCTGCACTGTGCAACATTAAAGATTCTATGTCATGCATTCTTTTATATATATATAAGAGAATGCACTGGCTTACACGGTCAAGGTAAATATTGCTAGGCCAATGTATTCTCTTATATATATATATGAGGCTCCCTATGCCTCATATCTATGTAAGATTCAAGCCTTGAAATAGTGTGTCTGTCATTTGCAGAATGAGGTCCCCAGAGGGTGAATTTAGTGATGCTACCCTGCATAGCGGGCTAGCATCACCAAATTCACCCTCTGGGGACCTCATTCTGCAAAAGACAGACACACTATTTCAAGGCTTGTATATATGAGGCTCCCATCTATGTAAGATTCGCATATAAGAGAATGCAAATTTCAGGAAGCTTCAGTCATGGAAGGGTTAGTATGTCCCTGTTTGATTGGGCTTTTTACTGAACATTTTAGCAGAAATTTGAGAAAAGGGACTCCCCCCTACTAGTAGTTCAAATCGCTTGCAAAGTTGTGATATTGGGTAATAGCACTAGTTCTCTAATCAGCATTCCTGGGTGTAAACAAGAACCTGATCAGGTGGTTACTAGTACATGCTCCATCAAGTGCTTACTGTTAGTTGCTTCATGCTTGATAAAATCATTTGGTATACAGGTTATGGTTGTATACCATAGTAAGTAACAAAATATTCTTAAAGTGATGTGAAACACGGTAGGGTGATCAAATTGAAATGGAGAATAATCTTGCTCAAAGTAGTATTTTTTACAAATATTATATCGAAATTGACAACAAACACCGCCATTCTTATATATTAATTAAATACAGTGACTCTCGAATCAGTCTCGATGGCGAAATCGTTTTCGTTAGCTTATCGCAGATAGTTGCGTCCCAAATCGAGAATTAAATATTTACAATTGCGCATAGTTCAGATGATGTTTTCTATGGATTGGTAAGGTCAATTTGTTTAAAATTTTGGCGATGTTACTAGAATGCTATATTCCTCCAGTTGGCATAATGCCTGAATACTAACTTACTAGTTTCACGCACCCGAATAAGTACGTAATATATCTTTAAAGATGGTATGTCTCATCGCAGGTAGTTTTATAGAGAATCCGGCATTTAAAATAATAGATATGAATTGATTACACTTGTCTGAAAAAGTTTTTATCAATTACTACAAATTTTATTTAGAATTTCTGACTAGTATCACATCTGCTGGACAGTTTTACGGCTATTTTTAGAACATAAATCAGTGCAATAATGTTCATAACATACCATTTGTGAACCAAGGACAACTCTATCTTGTTAGTGGCCTCAATCACGGAAAATTGTATTTCAACTATTGATTTACCATGATCTTCCGATCGAAATAAACCTCTTTTAATATTATGCCTTTATGGACAAATAATATCCCCAGTTTTATCTGTATATTATTTACAAAATAGCTATTTGTAGTCTTGAAATCTGGATTTATAAATATTATATTGTTGTTGTAATTGTGGCCCGGAAGAGATAGACCATCTTTAAATTAGATTTAATGCTACTACAGTAACCCTTTAACCACAGCAGAATTATGGGAAATTTTTCGAGAGCTTTCCGATGAATGGCAGCAAGCTATATTTCCGACTAAATCCTGAAACATTTCCCATAATTCTGCTGCAGTTCAGTGGTTGATTATTTAGGACATTATTGTATTTATAAAACTTAACTTTATTGCTGTCACACTGCGCTCTTTAAAGTTTTAAGTGAAAACAAAGTAAATCATTTGTATATACCAACATGTTTTACACTCAGTTTGGTGTTTTCAATACAATCCAAAACCTACTAAATGAAACCACTGACTCTGTGAACAACCCATTACTGTATAACGATGAATTAACATGAACATCTTTGATACTTTATTTGTATTTTTCAGGTGGAGAAGGGGAAAAAGGGAAAGTTACAGACATTCGAGGTTGGGACTCCGAATCTGGACGGAGTGTAGCACATGTGACCTGGGCTTCAGGGTCAACAAACGTCTACAGGGTTGGACATAAAGGAAAAGCTGACCTGAAATATGTCCATGCTGCTACTGGTGGCAACTACTATAAAGATCATTTACCTGTTTTAGGTGAGCTTAATTAAAGCTGTGTTAAAAGGCATTATTGTTCGTTGAGTCAGAGATTTGTTTTGTTCTTTGCAATATTAATTTTTTATCCTATTTTGTTTCTTTTTGCTATTTGCTCGCATCTTTTAAATTATGACGTTTTCATCCCAGTAAGAACTATTCAATTTCACTCCATATTTATGCATTTGTTGAAACGCAGCTGTTTATGATTGACATTGGTCATTAATTGCATAACATGAACAAGGGATTAATGAGGTTTGCTAATTTCTCACAATCATAATCCCATACCCACATTGAAACCGTCCTTCATTTCTTATATGAACGTTCATAAGATTGGTCTGAAAATGACATTTAAAATTTTTTTTAGATTCAGCCAACACAGCTATATGGTGGATGAAAATTAGGGATGATATGCGTAGAAAAATATATTTTTCTAACAAAATCAACAAAGAGCATATTGTTTTCTGTTTGGATAAAATGTCATTGGATGAAAATTTACATGTTTTGTTTTATTATATTTTGATTTGGATAATAACTTTCTGATTTTGTAAAAGCAATTTCTGCTTCATTTCAGGAGAGCTTGTAGAAATTCTTCCCACTTCTGGTATTCCATGCCAGTTCAAAGTTGGTGATAAAGTTAGAGTCGACCTTGAACCAGAAATTCTTAAAGCAATGCAGGAAGGTCATGGTGGATGGAACCCACGGATGGCTGAAGTGAGTTATTTTTAGGTCAACCTGTCTAAGACTGATTGGCACTTTTGTTGTGGATGCAACCGAATTTTGTCAATTGCAGTCGAGGTTTTTTAGTTCACCTGAGTCAGAAGATATAGTCATCATTCTTGTCTGTCCATCCATCCGTCCATCCACCCATCTGTCCATCTGTACGTCAACATCTTCTCCAGAACCGCATGTCAGAAATGAGTCGTATTTGGTGTGGATGGTCCCTAGGTGACTAGGATTCAGATTTGTTCAAATGAGGTTACTGAGTCAAAAAGGGGTGGAGCCAGGAACATAACTCTTTCCCTTTCATTATAATTCTTAAAACGTCTTATTCTCAAGAACCATCAGGCCTATTTAGCTGATAGTTCAATTCTACGAGTAAAATATGAAAAGGGATTGTCCATATTGTGTTGATGTTTTTTTGATGATTTATTTGTTACTCCGTTTTCAGTATGTTGGCCGTGTGGGTACTGTTCATAGAATCACAGACCGAATGGATGTTAGAGTTCAGTATGAGGGCTGTAGTAATAGATGGACCTTTCATGCAGGAGCTCTTACCAAGGTAACACCAGGGCCTGGAATCTCTCATCGAAGTGGCATATTATTATTCAGATTCAAGATCTAAACTTTTTCACTGTATATTAGAAAATAAAAAATCTGCACTTCTGTATGCATGATCTAAAATCGGCTCTTCTCAACATATCACAGATTTATAATTTGTGCTTACTAGTATGTTAGTTCAATGACCTCTCTAAAAAATGCTTGCTGGTACAACTTTAGTTGCGTTCACATATGTTTGCATTCATTACAGGTCCACATGTTTGCTGTTGGTGATATCATTAAAGTCATTTATAATGTTCATCAAGTTCGAGAAAGTCAGAAAGGTCACGGAGAGTGGACTGATAATATGAAATCTGTAAGTTTCTATTCTTTTATTTTCATAGTTGAACACATAGTACACATGCTAAAGATGCTTGAATTTGATCAGGACCCAACAATAAAATAGTCTGGTTTATGAACATTTTGGTTGGAAAAAAGTAGGCACAAGAGGGGGGGTATAAATATGCATGACCACACATGCAATTGGCAAGTATCGGAACCATCCAGCTGTACCATCCATTGAGTATGATAAGTTTTACTCATATTATAAAAATAGACTACTCAAGGTATATTTTGTCTCTTAAAATATATAAATAAAGGAAAAGAATGTGAAAGCAAAAAGAGTCACTGCCATCTATTTTCTTCACCACTGTGACCACATGCTCCATATTTTATTAACATGAATATAAACCAATCAAATAAACAGTTATATTTTTTATTTACAATAATGAGAAAACAGTTGTAGGATAGGTTCATAAAACAGACTATTAACCCTTTTGTGACGGAAGCTGTGCTTGTGCAGCATTTAAGATCCTGTGCCAGTGCATTCTCTTATATATGCGAGTCTCTGTGGGAGACTTGAATATATTAGATAATGCACATTATGCACTGGCTTACAAGGTAAATATTGTTAGACCAATGTATTCTCTTATATATGCGAGGCTCTCTCATATATAAGAGAATGCATTGGCACATGGTTTTCTCGAACTTTCATGAAACTCCTGTCATGGAAGGGTTAAATTGCAGTTCCCTCATATTTATTTGAATGATAATTTTAATGACATGCAAACTCATGCAAATTAAAGTCATTTGAATCCACAGGATGATATCAACTTTCCCTTCTATTTCTTTGAACTATTTCAGTGCTTATTAACCATCTCATGACAGGAGCCGTGCTGGTGCAGCATTAAATATCATGTGCCAGTGGATTCTCTTATATATTTGAGCCTCCCACAGCCGGCCTGGTATATATAAGAGAATGTACTGGCTTAGAAGGTCAAGGTAATACTGTTAGGCCAATGTGTTCTCTTGTATATGAGAGGCTCCATATGGGAGACTAGCATATATAAGAGAATGCATTGGCTCATGGTTTTCACAAAATTTCAGGAAGCTCCAGTCATGAATGGGTTAAGTGTTAAGTGTGTAATGTGACATGACTTCAGAGATGGGCTATATGTAATCACGCTCTAATTTACGATGTTACTTTTTCTTAAAGTGACCCAATGCCTTCGCAGTGCATGTGCAAAATTATAAAAGTTTGTAAAAACATCACCACCAAGAAGAACATGGAGAAACAGATAAACTTTGATCTTATATTAGTTATTGACTGTTCTCCGATAACGAACCGTATGCTATTGAAACCATTGTAATGCAAACAACACTTGTATAGTGATTTGTCAACAAACATCGCTAATCACATAGTAAGTTCAAATATTTTAGTCTAAGATTTTCAGAATAGTTTTGAATGCTTTGAACTTGCCAATGTTTGCCATCAAGTTTTGATTAAACTTGGGAATCTTATTAGACTAACTTGGACATTGATCGGTAATGCCACTGTGCCAGTAGTGTTTACATAACCATCGTTTTGATATGCAAAATCTCGTTATTGGAAAGTATTTAGCGGCGCTCTTAATTCAGATTGTTTGGTTACGGCCCAGTTTGCTTCAGCATTGCGGATTGCCATAGACAGTTATGAGGGCTGTATTAGTAATGTAAATAAGTACTAGTCTATCTATTGATATATGCACTAGTCAATCATACTGTTACTTGTTTAACCCTTTCCTGATGGGAGCTGCGCAGTTGCAGCATTAAAGATCATGTGCCAGTGCATTATCTTATATATGCTCATTGTTACAGGATTTTAACAAAATTTCAGGAAGCTCCAGTCATGAAAGGATTAACAGACATTTGAAAAAATGTTTATTTTGCATGAATCAAAGAGCGTAAGTTCCTTTAAATTCTTGTCCAATGTTGCAGACACTTGGTAAAAGTGGGAAGGTACTGAAAGTCTACGCCGATGGCGATTTGCGTGTATTTGTTGCTGGTAAAACATGGACGCTGAACCCAGCATGCTGTCAGCTGGTGCCTCACGGTGCACAGGAGCTGAATAACACCATGGGCCAGAATGAAAGAGACGATCACTCAGGACGTAAGTATTTTCAATTCATGTTTGTATACTTCTTGTTTGTGAGCAGATTATTTGTGTACACACCTGGTCTGTTTAATATTATGTTTACCCATTCCATGTATGGTACTAATAATGCTGACGTCTGGATCAATCATCCGTTTTTGTCTGTCCATAGACACATGCTATCTGATGCGATAACTCAAGTATATTTTATTGGATCGTGTTCATCCCATGGACATGGCTATCTGATGCGATAACTCAAACAGTTTTCCTCTGATCTTGTTTAAATTTGATTACAGGGTTCCAGATGACACACCCTTTACTCCAATCATCAGCTTAGAAAAATATTAACCCTTCCCATCCATTCAATAGACATATGCTATCTGATACAATAACTCAATCTATCATATCTCACTTCTAGTTGATAATCTACTTATAAAAATTTATTCACATTTCTACCCAACTGATATTGTTGATAAGCTAGTCACAAGCAGCATTCATTTCGTTTCCAACAAGTTTTGATTACTTCAATGAACTCAGTATTTTAGTATTTCAGTGTTTCAGTGAGTCCCCTAGCACATATTCCCTTATGACATATTTCCTTCCCAAACCCAGAGATTAAATCAACTGTCACCTGTGTATTGCTCACTAAATGAAACCAACATGGAATGATGAATTAAGATAATTTTATTTACCAGCTAATGTTGACCACTAGTTAATAATTTTATGGAAAATAAATCTTTTCAAAGATACACAATTTTATTGGCTTAGATGTGAAAGATATCGGACAGACATCGCTAAATGCCAATTGTTTAATTCTGTCCAGTTAGTCAGTTACGTTGTCAATTAACATTTGTGCTGATTAAAGATTATTTGGTGCTGATTAAAGATTATGTGGACCAGATATTCAGGAATATTTCTTGGTATAAACATGTGTTCGTAAGTTTATTGGACATAGAAATAAAAAAAATCATTATTATTTGAGTCTCAGACAATATTTTTCTCGGAACAATGAAGGAGCTTTATTTTTATATGCCCGTTTTAAATGAATGGGATGTAATATGTTATTGATCTGTCCATCCATCTGTCCGTTGGGAGCATCTGTCCATCATTCCATCCATTCACTTTTTGTTTCCGGATGATAACTTGGATAGTCTCAACTGAATGGGATGAAAGTTGTTATGTGTGTTTACTAGCACAAATACAGGTCAAGTTCTAATTGTGAGATCCCACCAAAATACGTCACCAATCTTCAGAAGTCATGATATCATACTATGGGTATACTTTAATGCCTGTTGGATTGTATGAAATCGATAGCACGTGTTTTTTCCATTTCCGAATATATTCCGCATATTGAGATAAGTCTGGAATTTTACACATTCCGACCGTTTTGGATCCAAGTTTTATTAAAATGTTTCTCAATTCTTGATGGTGTTAGGAAATGATCAACAGTACGGTATTTCCCCAGCCTCATTTATAAAATTATTAGAAAGACACGAAAAACATTTCCTATATTCGTGATATGTTTAGCATTCGTTATTAAACAGTCATGTCCCATTGGATAATCCCATTACATACGGTGAAGCGCTTAATTATCTTTAAAATATGAAAAACAATAAATGCCCGGGAAATGACGGTTTCAGTGTAGAGTTTTACAAATTTTTTTGGACTGATGTGGGAGCCTACGTGGTCAGATCAATGAATTATGGTTTAAGTATAGGAAAGCTGTCGACTACACAAAGGCAGGGTATTGTCACACTGTTACCAAAAGATAACAAACCTAGACAATTTCTGAAAAATTGGAGACCGATCTCTCTCTTAAATGTAACATACAAAATACTTACTGGAGTGTTATCAAATAGATTGAAAAAGTTCTTACCTACATTAATACATCAAGATCAAACTGGATTTATAGCCGGTAGATATATTGGGGAAAACATAAGGCTTTTACATTTTACATTTTACATTTACAAAGAAAAACAAAATACCTGGACTTATGCTAATGATTGATTTTGAGAAGGCATTTGATTCGATTTCTTGGAAATTTATTATCGCTGTTTTGAAATATTTCAAGTTTAGTCAAACGTTCATCAATTATATACAAACCCTTTATTGTGATTCATCGTCATGTATAAACATGAATGGTCAGATATCCAGATTTTTTAACTTAAGAGCGGGGGTGCTGACAAGGCGATCCTATATCCCCATATATATTTCTATTATGTGGTGAAATTCTAGGTATTATGGTGAGAAACTCTCAGACAGTTAATGGAATCAATGTTGGTAATAAAAATATACGAATATCTCAATACGCTGATGATACATCCATATTTTTGGACGGGTCACCCGAGTCACTGGAAGCAACCATGTATATCCTTGATAAATTTAAACACGTTTCAGAACTGAAAATTAATTACAATAAAACGCAGGCAGTTTGGATAGGTACCAAATCAGATTGCACAGAGACTATTTGTGACAGGTGGAAATTAAAATGGAATCCGGAAACATTCAAAATATTGGGTATTGAATTTAATCACGATATTAACAGAATGATCGATATAAATTTCTCTAATGGATTAAATAAAATAAAAAACATACTTTCAACATGGGGTAGAAGAAACTTGACTGCACTAGGCAGAATAACTGTAGTAAAATCCCTAGCTATTTCAAAAATTGTACACTTATTCCTAGCATTACCAAACCCTCCAGCACAATTCATTAAAGAACTAAATAAAACTCTTTTTGGTTTTGTTTGGAAGAATGGTCCAGATAGAATTAGTAGGAAACAACTTATACAAGATTATACAAATGGTGGATGTGCAATGACTGATCTAAATGGATTTATGAACTCAATGAAAATATCATGGATTAAAAGATGTATAGTTCAAGATACATCATGGACTATCATTCTTGAAAATTCTGCCCCCATATTTAATACATGTTGGTACCTAATGACCCCATCTATTTTAAAGAAGCATGCTCAAGCTGTTGATAATCCTTTCTGGAGAGATGTAATTAACGCATGGATGGTATACTGTAATAAATTATATCCTATAAGTCAGATAGACTTTAATACCCTACCATTGATTGGTTTTAATGCCACAGCCAAATTTGTAGAACCACGAATAAACATGTTTATGACCGAAAGGATAGTAACTATTTCAGATTTTAAAATCCCATCTGGGAGTTTCATGTCATACAATGAGTTTACTTTAAAATATAAATCAAAATTGGATTTTGTAACATTTCATGGAATAGTAAAATTAATAAAAAAACTACGAAAAATCATTAAAGAAATGTGATAACAAAATGACTGTGGATTATCCATTTATTCCATTCCAAATAAAAACAAAATATTCTAAATACAACTAGCAAAAAAAATGTATGTAAGATAATGATCCCATATGAAAATCAAAGCAAACAAATAGCTAAATGGGAGGATAAACTAAACAAAACATATAGCATGGAATGGTGGAAAGAAGTTTTTAAATGTCCCTTTTACAATGTTACAGATACAAAACTTAAATGGTTTCAATATCGAATTAACACACATATACTATGTACAAATAAATTTTTGAAAATAATAGGCATCCAAGATGAAGATACATGTACATTCTGTAAAAACAAAATCGAAACAATACTTCATATCTTCTGGGAATGTCATAAAAAAAATTTGGCGGACTGTAGAGATGTGGGTATACAATCTAACAAGCCAAAGAATTAAACTAAATAATATAATAGCTATTTTTAGCAACACACCAGAGAAAAACCTTGAACCGTGGATACAATTTTTACTTCTATTTACCAGATACCATATATATAGGTCAAAATTAAATGAACACATACCAAATTATCTATGCTTGCAAAGAGAACTAAAGGCATACTACCTTGCTGAACGTATATGTTATTATAACCAAGGCCGATATAAACAATTCACAGAAAGATGGTCATACTTAAAATATTTAATTGAATAATCTATTATTCAGCCAACAGTTATAATAATAACAAGGTTTAAAATGGAACTATTCCAACGAAATACATATCCAATCTGCCTGCAAACAAATTAGAACGTTGTTTTTCTTTATCTTATTAAGTCTTTGATAGAAAATTACATACATATGGTTAACATATATTACATACTTTCAAAGAAACAACACATTTCTTGATAATTTCAAGTTCAAGCTAGCCCACTCCCCTCCCCTCCCCCCAAAGAAAAAAAAAACCCAGACAATATGAGACAATGATGCTTTAATTAATTTAGTCTAACAAGTTTATTGTGATAATGTATCCATAATGTGTATTGTATAAATGAGTTTGTCTGAATAAAAATATATAAAAAAAAACTAAAAAAACAGTCATGTCCCCCTCAATAAATTTGACAAATGCGGCACAAAAAAGTAAATGCGGTGGGCCTTAATAGTTTTCTCTAACGCTGTTGTTTGTGGTATGAAATTTTGTCATTACACTCCCCTACATTACTTAACCTTCCAGTTTGTTAAAATAAAAAGGAAATTATGGTTCCTTGACTGTCTACGTATATGGACATTCAGAATTTGATATTAAGTTATAGGCTGACTTATTACCAATATTGAACTTCTCAGTTGGTGGTTGCATTGGGTTAGATTTCCCCATAGCAGCTATAGGGGTCCAATTCCTCCAACCCATAACGGAAACCCTGCATTTTTGGAAAAGATGTTATTCATTGTAATACCATTTACAAAATGTTTAGCTTGCTTGCAAACCCTTCTAAGCAATGAAATACTGCTTAATTTCTTGGCTTTCAAACTCATTATATTTTACTATTTCCTTTTGTCTTTTTACACGAACAGAATTATTTTTCTGTTCTCTTACTTTATATGAAGCATTAACTATGACTATCACATTTCAAGAAATTGGCCACAAATATAGAAGAGAAGTCCTTGAAATGAGAGGTTTAAACTAAATTGAAAACTATATGCTTAACCCATTCTTTACTAAATACTCATTGATGAGTAGTTGCCTTAGGAAATGTTCAGATAATAAGTTTAATATGTCGTTTTGTTGAACTTATTATCTGATAATTTCCCACCAATGATCGTAATCCTTCTGCACTTCTACTATCTTTTCATCTGTCAGTCATCTGATAATTTTTCCTGAACACTCCTCCAAATAAATAATAGACCTTTCCAATATATACTTATAACTGGGTGGGATAATCCATTTAGTATAGTAAGGGTTAATGTAATTCAGATTCCCTGAGTACTCTGCTGGACCATTTTATGGAGCTCCAACCCATGGACACCGGGCCAGACAGACTGGTACGCGAGGCAGCACAGGGAAACATGGATGTCGTCCAGGAAATCATTACTAAATACCCAGACAAAGTATGTCCTTAAATATTGTTACGTAGACATTGACTAATCCATCTTATTTTCCTTTTTAGCTTTATTATAATGTCAAAGTTATAGCCCAAAACAATTAATTCTGTGCATTACAAACAACTGATTTTTATTCATTAGTTAGTTATTGTTCAACATAGTAGTACTTGGTCTTTTTAAATTTTAAATTGTCCATGCTTTCTGTCAATAAATATTCTATTCATTATCAAAGCAGATTTAATGTTTATTTATGAAAAATGTATCGAATTACTACTGTTTCTACCGAATATTTATTTTCAAACATAATCAGATGAGAATTTTATCATCAGTCACATAATGAGAATCAGGTTTTCTGTTAACTATTTCTTATATTATGATGCTACCTCTTCAATTTCTGTGATTTTGTGACACATTTGTTCAATCAATTGGCAGGTTGACATGAGGAGTTCTGGGAAGACTGCTCTGCAAGTTTCTAGTCATCAAGGACACAAGAGTATTGTGCAGGTATTACTGTCTGCAGGGGCCAAACTTGAAATAAAAGATGAAGATGGTGATACTGCACTTCATTACTCTGCGTTTGGGTGAGTCATGTTAACATTTTGGGCAAATTTGCAAATAAATTTATAAGTAAATATAATATTTCTGTTTTATTTTAGAAACAATATTTATATCACTAAACTCTATGAAGGAATAAATTATTGGAGATAAACTAAGGGAGAAATAATGTTTTATGAATTGGGTGATTTGACTATTGGTTGATTTTCACCAAATTTTAAGATTGAGCTAATAATGTTTTCCTGTTATACAGTCCAACTGAAAGTTGTGGCATGTTGCAGGTAAGCACACTAATATGTTTCAGGCCTAATCATGCTAGCGAATTAGTTTATCCCGAGGGTCCTGCAAATATTCAAGAATCAATATGATGTCGGCACCAGTGACCTGATTTGAGGTTGAAACTGATTCACAAGTTTTTAAATCCTGCTGAATTTGCTTCTTGATTTCAAAATTACACATTGGCAGTTCGCAAACTTCTGAGTAATATTTTTTGTTGATTATCACAATTTCCAACAAAAGGAAAGATAGAGTTAAATTGATACATGTAAGTAACCTCCAATTCTGGGAGTTTGTGAAGATTCACAAAACACCAATCCTCCCTTAGTTTTTGGCTCTAATATCTCATTCCCTGATAGAAACTCCTACTTAATTTCTTCTTTCTCTGTCTTCAGTAACCAGCCAGACGTGATGGAACTGTTGATTGTAAATCATGCAAAAATAAATGCACTAAACAATGGAGGATGCAGCACACTTCATGTAGCTGTTAACAAGCAGCATATGAACTGTGTTAAAGTACTGCTGAAATACAGGTGTAACGTCAATATACAGGTGAGTGTGCCAAAATACAGGTGTAACATAAATATTCAGGTGAGTGCTGAAATACAGGTGTAATGTCAATATACAGGTGAGTGTGCCGAAATACAGGTGTAACATAAATATTCAGGTGAGTGCTGAAATACAGGTGTTACGTCAATATTATATACAGGTGAGCGTGCCAAAATACAGGTGTTACATAAATATTCAGGTGAGTGCTGAATAGTGTTGAAATGACTAGGGTATTTCGTAGTTGACTAGTCGGTGGCCCTTAATCAACTACTAATCGACTAGTTGACACCTACTGTATATAGAACAATCAAATTCCCACACAGGATTATCAAAGTATTTTCTTAGACATCGAGGATCTGCCAATTTCAGAGCTGTTTGTCATCATAAAAATTTATTAAAACATGCATATTCATCATTAAATTTATCGATGTTGACAGCCTATAGTGACAGGTAAGTATCATGAACATCACTCATATCATAATATTGGGGTAAACTTCAGCGTTGGAAGTTATGTTCGCATAAATACTATAGAGAAACTTCGAAAAAGCTGTATGCAACAAGTTTATTGACTTCCGGCTCATGCGCATTCTATTTTTCGCCCAATGATATCACAACTGTAACACTTTATTCAATGTTCAGCGAGCTATTCTGCTATGCAATTTAACAGTTGGCCTACTTAGGGGTATGACAATGATTCAGTGACTTGATTAGAAATCTGACTGTTATATTGGCGTAAGCCAGCATAATATAAAGATATACCAACACCCAGACAGAAATGAAGTGAACACACGGTCACGTTGGAATTGGTTCTATCTTGTATCAGTCACCGCGTCATCAAAACAACATCTATTGCAATGTCGGATGTAGAATATCTTAGATCATAGTGCCGCACTTTGAATATGTGAATGTGTACAGTAACTCTGCTGATGCAACTTAGCTGAACAATGATTGTTCCAATCAGACATCATTCTGGAGAATAATAGACCATAACAGGTCGCTATCCCTCACGTGGTGACTGAATATCTAGATCAGCAACATGTTTTTGTAATACCGTAAATGCAAGCAGGCAGTCATATTTGAGTTCCATCACAATCAGTTATGATTTATATACACGAACGACGACAAATAGGAAGTATACAGTATGCATCAATGATTGTTACCAATGAAACATTTATACCTTTCTGGGAAATATGGTGATTAGTCGACTCGGAGATTGTGAATCGATTATTGCCGAAATTCTATCAACTAATCGTTTCAACACTAGTGCTGAATACAGGTGTATCATCAATATACAGGTGAGTGCTGAAATACAGGTGAAACATAGATAATCTGGTGAGTGCTGAAATACAGGTGTAAAGTAAATATAGAGGTGAGTGTGCTGACCAATATACAGGTGAATGTCATAAATCTCCTCCATGCACTATGTTTATAATATGTGAAAAAATCTTATCCTAGAATTAAAATTTTATAATAAACTCGACTGAATATGTGATATTATCTGAAACCTTGGAATGCACTCAAAATTGTCATTGTCTCAGATAGGAAAGGCCATAAGAATATGTCGAAATAAAAATATTAATTAAAAAAAATATTATTTTAAGCCTACCTACAGACCCTTATTTTTTATTACCTCTAACCCAAACCAGACATTTCATTTTCTTTGGCATTAGAGTTAAGTAAGGATGTTGTCGCATGACTGACCTTGCTAGGGAAGGCTATTCATTTTGTCATTTGGAATTTGTACTGGTATTGCAAAAAAGCAATGTACCATAATTAATTATGTTAGCTACTGGGAAAAATGCTGTGAGTCTCTTGATGAAAAATAGTTTGCATATTGACCATTTTAGGATGCATATGGTGATACTGCACTGCATGATGCAATTGGAAAGGAAAATGATGATATAATTGATATGTTAATTACACACAATGGCATAGACTTCACACTGCGAAACAAACGAGGCTTCAATGTTCTTCACCATGCAGCACTGAAGGGTAATAATATGTGAGTATCACTGTGACAATGTTACATATTGAGTAGTCCAAATAAAAATACTGTGTTCTCAGGAACCTACATCATAACTCAAAGATGGCCTCATAAAAAAATATCTATTTACCAAAAAATCACCTGAATGTTTTTGAGAATTCAAAACTGCATCTCCCTTCAATCCACAATTAAGAAATTTAGATGGTTTAGGTTACTTGATAGGAGTGAACTGATTCAAATGAGTAACATTCAATGGACCTTGGAAGATATTGATCTTTCACAAGTATAATTCTAATACAATTATTCCAATAAATAATATTTAAATTGACTAATAAACACTCCTTTCTCAGCTCAACTTGCAAGTTTAAGCTATTGCCATGGGTTGGCGTCTGTTGTGCGTTTGCTTATATCCGTCAACAATTTCCTTTGGCACACCCTACAGGCAACACTCCTCATCCGATCATCACCAAACTTCATATGGATCTTTGGGGTGACCTCTAGATGGTAGCTATAAACTTTTTTCGGAATTTCGTTGCAAATATTAATTTTTTGCACAAAATTAATGGGACATCTGCAATTTCAAAGACTAATGATTATTAACTACTATTTGGGACATCCACAAAGTGATATTGGTGAATAGAATTAATGTATAATACCTTCCCTTGTGTCAAGTGAATCAAGAATTTATTGTTTCAATATTGTCAGACTTTTCTATTATTTTCACAGTTATTTGGGAGCTTTGTATTAAAGGTACTCAATGCGATCAGACGCTCCTAAATTACCATTTCTTTGGCTTCAGGGGTAAACAATATTTGATTTGAGTCGAGGAACCCACCCATCACAGCTTAGAGTGATAAGATGTCATTTTTTGAAGTTTGTTATTTCTCGAGAAGTGTAATAATATGTGGCCCAGAATCACATGGTCAAACGGAGGATCTTGGTCAAAATTGTGGATAAAGATGGATAACTCTAAAATCAAGTGGTAATACGGTCAAATTTTGTGATACTTAATGATAATACGGCCATATTTTGTTGAACAAAATGTTGATAAACAACAAGTTTTTGGAAATTTGACAGTGGTTAGCATTATTTTGTTGCGATAAATCAATTCTGATAACTAAAGCATATTTTGAATAAATGTTGTTGTTGTATCCTGATGGTATCCTGATTGTATCCTGAATGTATCCTGAACATACTGTTCTAAACTATTGCAGAGCTACAGAGAAAATCCTCATTCGTTGTCGGCAAATTGTTGATATCAAGAAAGATGATGGTTTCTCGGCCCTGCATCTTGCAGCATTAAACGGCCACAAGGATGTCAGCAACACTTTACTGACTGTTGTAAGTATATTACCATAGGGTGTCATCGATTTTAAGGATTTCAGGTACTTAGAGGAAGCTGAAGTGGCATTTGTTCTGACAAAGTTTGCACATCTCCGAGATGGAGAATAGCTCTGATAAGCACAATTGAAGTGTTTCAAGACCTTCATGGTTGGTAGAGTGGAAAAGCACACAAGTTTGTTAAATCATTTTTACCAATAACATGAAAAATTAGAACAAATTTGTTCTTATTTTCATTATCAATAATCCTCCAGTGACAGGATTCTCCATGTTGAAAACATTGTTTGTAAACATCTACTGTAACAGAGCAATCTATATTGTCAATAACTGCAATGAAAGATAACTCTAAAATGCAGACGTTGATTATGATCAGAAACAAGGTGCTGCCTTTTTCCTCATTACTCATCATAGAGATTAATACAAAAAATTTCGACCTGGAATTGAAAAATAACATTTTGAATCATTATTACAGGGTCAAGCAGACAAGGAGATAGCAAACAATCGGCAACAAACCCCATTGCTGCTAGCTGTGTCACAAGGACACACAGGCATTATTGAACTGCTGGTCAGTAAACATGCTGATGTGAATGTCCGTGATGAGGATGGTGACACATGTCTCCATCTGGCTCTGATGCGACAGACCGTGGCGACGGAGAAAGAGAGCTCGCCCATGCTTGATGCTGTAAGGACCATTTGTTCAACAGTACCAACCCATTTACACAATAATCCTTTCAAATTCTTTGTATCCTGTTTCTGAATTAAGTATCATATTTAGGTTGTTTTGAGTTATATTTTATGCATACGGGTATATGGTAACACTTTCATATGTATTCAGGGTAGTTACAGCAACATACAAAAGCAAATATAGAAAAAAAAGATAGGTCCAGTTCCTATTTTTATGTTTACCCATACCATAGTATGGTAAACATTGTGTCGTTGTCCGGATTGACCACTCGTCGTTCGTCCGTCTGTCTGTCTGTCCTTAGACACTTTACGAGTAATGCGATAACTCAAATATTTTCTATCCGATTGGAACCAAATTTTTTATATGGGTTTCTCAGCCCAAAATACAGATAGAGTTCAAATTTGGTTTTGATCCGAGTTTTTGTTACAGAGTTATGGCCCTTTTTCAACTTAGAATTCACACATTCTGCCATAACTCAAACATTTTTTATCTGATTTGAACCAAATTTGGTATGTGAGTTTCACAGCCCAAAATACAGATCGAGTTAGAATATGGGTTTGATCCGATTAATTTTAAAGGAGTTATGGGGGGGCATGACCCTTTTTTGGAGAAATAAAAATTTTAAAAAGAAATTCTATTTTTTTTTTAGATTTAGCTCCTTAATAAATTTAGCATAAACAAATATTAAATTTTGATTGAACTTTAATAACAATAAAAAAAAAATTTAAATAATAAAAATAAATTGACACTTTCATTTATTTTAGTTTTATACGATTAATTAGGTGTGATATGCTGTTTTGAAAATATGAAGATTTTATTGCAATAGTTTCATGTAATATAATGATATCAATAAATTACCATGTGATCATCCAACATCCAGAGTATATGAGAGGACATTTTATAGATGTTGTCATTCCAAGTGAAATCTGTTATGAAATGAGTGATGCCATATGATACAGAGATTTGGTGGGTCAAGATAAACAACACTGGTGGCTGGCCGTTTGTTTATTCTAACTGTCAAATTGATTAATGGCAGCATAAGACTGGTGTTTCTCCTATTCTTGAAATTTCATTACAGGGTGAGATAAGGGCCCCCCTCGCCTATATAAGTGTCTTCTAAATTCCATTAATTTGCTTCAAAAATAATTAACCCTTTCCAAGGTTTCCATAGACACATGCTATAATGTACATGGACTCTTCCTCATATCTATTGGGTATCTTTGCACACTATTCACTTCTATCAATTTTGGTATTGACTGATTAATTGATTTTTGAAAAATATATTAACCCTTCAGACACGTGCTTTCAATTTGAAATTAAAATAACAGCTGATAGCCAATATGATTTATCTATGCAATGGGAAACAGGCAGATAAATATACATGACTATTGTAAGTGATGACTTGTTTTGAAAATCAATATGGTAGATGTTAGTATTTCCAGGAACCTTATTTTCCCATTTGTTCATATTTTCATGGTTGATTGAATTTTAGGGGCCACAGAGCACTTAGAAGATTAACATTGAAGGTTGTGGCTTTTAGTGTCCAAGCTACTTGTAAAACATTGTAATGTGTGAAACCATTTAATTGAGGGCTAACTTACTTTCTTTTATATGAACGATTTAGTGGTCATAGGGGCCAGCATCCTCATCATATTATGTCTGTATAACATTATATAGATAATACTTTTGAATTGTATAAACTACATATATTTTTGAAAACCATACACCCCTGTTATGAAACACTTAATCTTATTTAATACACAGGTCAGATCTGATCTTATATCTGTCCATGTTTGATAAACAAATAACTGGGGAGAATGGGGGAAGGGTAATTAAAGTACCATTTAAATATGAGATGGAATCACCTACATGTATGTCGATCTAAGCAGTCTGGCTTGTCAACAAATTATAATTTCTCTTTAGAAGTGAATAAATTTTGAATATCTGGCATGTCAAAAGTGGCAACGATAGGGATTTATCACTTTTGCTTCCAATGAGTTTTCTTAAACTCCTAAACATGTCCTCTGAAATCACTAAACCATTGGATCTCGCAGTGAGAGGTCATTGGGTGAATAGGGACAGAGTTAAGAGATTTAAAACTACTCCTCTCCACCCCAAATACTTTAACCCTTTCTTAAGATAAATTATTTGAGCTTTTGATTTCAAGTTGGGTACTGATATATGGATTAATTCCTGTGATCATATCTTAGTCGCTATCGCCAAGGTATGGGTTAAACATCTGCCGATCGTAATCGGCCTCTCGTTGTATTAATGCCCCTACTTTCTCGTTTCCTTAAATGTATGCGTCTGATTGATTAAGGCACTTGCATACGCTTGGTATAGACAATCTATCAGCTGAGGGAAGTGTTATCTCCCATATTACAATTCACACTAAAACTTTAAGAAGTTGGGCAACTTCAACATTGCCCAACATTATGACATAATTTTTTAAACACGACAATAGTTACCATACATCAAAAACAAAATTAATGAATAAGACTGATCAGTGAAACTGATAATTTAGTTGTGGATAAAGGAATCTGTTCCGTAACTATTCTCTATTAACATTTCTTCAGCTTCATACAAACTCTAATATTACATGACCTCAATCACGAGAGCTTAAAATGGGACAATTATAGTATTTGTTTAAATTTCGAGTTAGTCATCGGAGACACCAAATTGGTTGGGAAGTTTAGGTGCACCACATCAGAATTTCTATCACTCTGAGTGTATTGATGACAAAAGATGCTCTAGTGTCATTATAAATATGTCAATTATTACAACAGAAGTATAGTTTAATATTTTACGGATGTATTGTCTTATTTTTGTGTCATTTATCTTTAGAAACAGAGATCTAAGTGTGTGTATTTTATGAACTTCCGATTGGTCATTGTCAAAATTTCTACCAATATGTTTTGGCCTGTCATCTTTATTCAGCGATCTCAGAACGAAAATAATATTTTTTTGGGCAATACAAATTAGATAGCAGCAAATAAAGTTTTCTTGGCATAATTATAAGCAATCATGAAATTATACCAAGGATGTTTTTCGGCATCTGACACAGTCACACTTCTATATGCCCAGAGAAGCATCGAAAACGACTTTCAACACCACATTAGATTTAATAATATTTTGGAATATTTTCTGAGTACCAGTAATATAACTTTTATATAAATTCTGCTTTTAGATTCGGTCACAGCTGGGGTTATCTGAGCATGAGGACCAGACGGGTGCAGCAATAGCATGTTTTCTTGCCCAACAAGGAGCCAGTCTACGGGCAAGAAACCTGCAGGGTAAAAATCCACTGGACCTAATAGCTGATACGAGGGTAGAAGAGTTTGTTAAACAATTCGCTCAAAACCGGTAAGTATGTACTTAACACTAGATAGCAACTAGAGTCTTCTGTTGACCAAATATTGAACTCAGTCAGTTATATTATTACCATTTCACAAACCATATAGTCTCCTTCCTGCGATGTAAACCAGCTAGTGAAATCAGTTGGGGACAATGCTGGTTTTATGTCAAAGTCCCGTGTATATACGGCAGGATTTTTTTTGTCTGTCTTAATTGATTTTACCTTACAAATCAATTCATGATGCTCTCCAGGGTCCAAGCTAGGGGTTGAAAACAGGAGAAGTGACTTCTCCCTCTGGAGATTTTAGGGAGACTTCAGCCCAAAATAGGGAGAAGTGGAGAGATTTAAGAAAAACATACTATTTTTCAAATATCGGTTTATTTATAACATCAATAAAAAGATAATATAATGAGAGAAAACATGGTTAGCCAAAATAAAATATAGCGCAAGTATAGGATCCGTATAGATAGATAACATAAAAGTATTTCTTATGATAACATAAAAGTAATTCTTAAATTTATAACTTTTATTTAAAAATAAAAAATGTTGACTTTTAATATATGAAGAAATTAATGGTTATTATTAAAATTTGAAATTTTTGGAAATGACTTTTGGTCACTGCTGTAATGCGGTTGTCCATTATGATAAACAATAAGGTCTATTAAAGGAGTTGTAAAAGCTTTCTAAAGCTTTCATTAATGAATACCAAGGTGGATTGTATGAATAGTGATGATAATCCGATTAAAGCAATAAACTTGGGAGCATCTCACTTTGCTGACGGCTATTGTTTCCGGGGGTACCTGCACGAGGTGGCAATAATCCCTTACTTCAATCATTTGCCGCTTATAGTCCATTCCTCTTTTCTTTTGGTGTTTTAATGGTTTGTCCTCTCTTTTTGTATGTTTTTAATGATTTGTCGATTTGGGAACGAGGGTTTTGGAACTTTTGGTGCTGATTCAATGCTGATGTCAGGAAATAATCTATGTCATGTTTTATTTATTTATTGATGCAAAATAATTAATAAAATACATACAAGGAGATAACAAACATATAACAAATACACGACAATACTTTAACAAAAAGCTCAATGGCGAACTAATTTAGCGATTGAATCTAAGTATTCTACAACGTCGATCTCGTTTTCCCTGAATATTCTCTTGAAATGTCTAAGAGACGCGTTGACCGCCCGATATTTTCTTCTCTGTGGTTGAACTCTGCCGCCACCAGTCAGTTGAAGTATCGTCGATTATGTATAGGCTTGTTCTTTTTTAATGTGGTCGATCATGTCAAATATATTTGGTTTTGAAGCTGCTATATAACCTTGAAGTTTTCTGTGCCACCCTTGCCACCCTTTCTTGTCGAAGGTACTGTCGCAGAACCAGGTGTCGGCGTCTTGAAGAAATTGCAGATTGCTGGCTGTCGCGAATATCATGATGTCGTTGTCTCTTTCTGACGATGGCAGGAAAACTTCGCCGGCGGTGTTGTTGAGTATCGTTCTGGTATCTGTATCGAGATCGGTTCTCACTTTTGGCAATTTTGGCTTCGTTTTGGAGCGGGAGCGGTATAATGCAGATCGCATGCTGTAAAAGGTCGGAACTCGGCTGATGACTACCGGGTCTACTTCATCTGTTCTGAGGCTGCCGATTTCCTCTTGGTATATAGACGGCACGGGTCTAGAGCCACTGCGGACAGAAAATGCATGTGTCGTACCTGGTCAGAATAGGCTAGATGGTTGTGTTGACTCATTGAAGAATTAACTATCTCGTTCTTTGTGTTGATGGTGGCACCACGGCCATTCTTACAACACACCCAGTGGACATTCTCGGATCGACGTAATTTGATGTGGAATTTGAAGTCGTTGAAGACCAGTTGTTTGCCTCCTCGATTGATGGCGATGAAGAATACATTTACTTGAGAACTTGCCATAATGAAGATAGAACATTGAATATGATCAAATTTGGAGAGACATGGGGTTTTTATAGCTGAATACGATCGCTCAATACGAATAACAGTTTACTACTATTTCACTGAGTGAACATGAAAATCGCTCATCTGATGACGACTCATGTGAAACTCGTTTAGCGGCATGCTAAAACAACATTGCAAATGGGAGCCGGGAAAACTGTTATTTAATTAATACAGACTATAGGCGCGACGATCACACCTTGCCGGCGATATTTTTGCAGGCTCGTCGGCAAAGTGAGAATAAGCCATAAACTTAACAAGTTGGATAGCAGTGTTACAATAGTGATTACTGTGTTCTTAACAAAGACCAGTGGAGCTTATAATATACACGAACAGGTTATTTATATATCTGCATTGTAACTAAGTAGATGCAATTAATTTACAACGGTTGACAGACATGATAACTCTCATGATTTTGGCGTGAGATTCACGATTTCACACCCCTGGTCGTAAGAGCACGTGGCCAGCCGGTAGATTGATATCATTTGTAATTTGCAAACACACACTTTTGACACAAAGTAATCCTTATTAAATGAGTTTGGATAGTATTAGTTTCTTATGCAGATCTTTGTTTTAACTAAGAACATTAAATTAGGTACTTTCAATGCTCATTCAAAGCTCTATTTTTAATAGTAAACAAACACATGCTATTGTTTACATAATAAATCTACAACTCACAAACGTTAAAAAGTTGGATTGGGAAACGGAGTCTGACACAAACTACTTTTGTAAAATTAAATATTCATGGATATTTTTAGAGTTTAAATGCATAGACATTAAAAAGACAGCATGTTTACTCAGGCTACTGCATGTGTAGTGGTGACCATGCATGGCTATACTATTTATTAATTATGAATGACCCGGTGGAACAAAGTGACGTTTAGTCTTTTAAGACGTACTTGCAGCTCATCATAAACTTCGTTTCAAAGCGCAATTTGCCATTTCCAAAAGCACTCAATATGATTAGAATATGTGGATGCAGTACACAATGTATTATGTATAATTAAAAATGCCTCGTTTTAAGTTTTAAGACTTTAATTTTTTTGTAAAACACTTGATTCTCAGGCATCGCCTCATTGAAAAAAATGGCCTGCATTGGACCATTTTATTTCACCGATGTTGTTAACCGTAACACGGAAATAGGAAACTGTCACATGGAAATTAGTTATGTTTCAAATATCGAATAGGAGCTAAATACAATGGTGTATGTGTGGGTATTCAACAAAAGACCAGAGGCAATGATTCCCCCAATTCACCACAGGCTGTCCAAACCCCCAAGTTTATTGGTCAAAAGTATTTTGATAAAAGTACAATCGAAAAGGTATAAAAAACAAATTCTGAACGCAAACCGGAGCGCTATACAGTTTGACAAGCAGTGTTTATTGTTTATATGATAGTTTTTGAAGTTTTATTGTCTATCATCCATTGCCGTACATATATAGTTTCTATTTAGTCAGCAGAATAAGTCAATCAAGACTTTCTACAATAGTTTGGAAGATCACTTTATCTTTTCGGTTCAACTATATTTACGTTCTGTATTTTTATATGAATATATGTAGTTCTGTGTTAAAAATGCTTGTGCCGATAAAATTAATATAAAATATGTTTATCCCAATAAAGGTTATAAAAGGTGAACAAATAATAATAGACCAGTCAATTCATAATGTTGACAATGATATTATATCATTCCAGGTAATCCCTATATGATGTATGGGAAGTACAATGTCATAATTTGTCATTCTTTATATCAGATTAAATTAGTTTATATCCATTACAAAGTTCTCCCTACATTTTCTGGACCTGGGAAGGTATAATAACCCATTCTTACTATGGGCAGAAAAAAATAAAAATAAAACGATCGCTCCCTCATTGATTTTCAAAAAAAAATTGCCTTATGTTTTTATTTTAATTGTACTAGTAAGTGGTCCTATATTACTTATTGGTTAAACATTTCTTGCACTTGACGTCTCACGATGTATATGTAATTTCCAATTTATAAACTACCGGGCATACATGCATGACAGATTGATTCAATCGACGACCACATGGCCATGTTTCCATTTACTGCATGATGGTCAATTCTTGAGGTCACACGAGTTCATATTTAAAAAACATTATGTAAACATTGTGATCAAATATATATTCCATATTAAATCACCACTTTCAGTTGACATGTCTTCCATGGAATAAACCACTTTACTGTCACAAATGTGACATTTTATTACAATAATTTTGGTATTTTAGGTATATATTGTCTATACACAGGACTTTGAATTAAAACTTGGACTAAGTTTACCATGGTTTGCAGAGGTCATTGCCAAGAACTTATTTGATTATGTGCAATAAAAAGAGTATTAGATCATGGAATCTGAAGTTGACCCCTCCCCCCTGAGGCTGTTAAAAATAAATACCATCATCATTAGTGATTTGTTTATTGACACTTTGATGGGCGAATCTGGCTTTTTATCTTATTTTCCAAGAATTATAGAAATTACAAGGTTTATAGACAATTTTATGGAATAATTTTCAAAGCAATCTATATCTATATTCAAATACGTATTATCTATTACATCCTCAACAGAAACTTATTTAATTCTAATATGGATAAATGGAAGATAATTTTTTAACTCTTTGAAAAGTTTGGGTGAATTTACAAATTAATTTTTCCGCTAAAGGAGCCTTTCACACTGAACTATATGGATATATGTCCTGCTTTGTAAACCACAGTAGGAAAGGGGTTAACTTTTTGGTCGCCTCCCGACGTTTATTGTGCTTGCCCAGATTAGTCACACATGAACTGTCCCAATATAACCGGCTGTACGCGGTGGGACAGTTTTATTCCTACTGCAAAGCCAACAAGTTCTAAGGGAGTATCTTTCTGAATTTTGAGTTTCACCACAACTCAACAAATTCAATTTATCGATACAATATATCTTTCTGGTTGCCTCCTTGTTTGTTTTTATCATTATCGGTTTAGAATTCATGGACCGTTTCGCTTCAAACATACAATTGTTCTGTGTTTTCGAAAAAAGCCGATATATTATTTGCGTCTTTGAATTCCAATTCGTCATAGAAAGGCCATCGTTTCAATGACTTACGACGCACATAGATTGTTGTGAGAAATACATCTATGGAATTATTATAGAACCTATAAGGTATGATAGAATTGGTCAGACCGTAAATACCACGTGGTTCGCTAACCAAAGTCTCCTAATTTCATGTTATTCTACTCGTGTCGTTTCACCTAGCGGAATTTTCTTTCAATAATTCCGTCGCTACTGACGATCATATCTATCATAATGTTACGATTATTGTGAGAAATACATCTATGGACTTATTATAGAGCCTATAAGGTATGATAGAATTGGTCAGACCGTAAATGCCACATGGTTCGCTACCCGAAGTCTCCTTATTTCGTGCGAATGTTATTATACTCGTGGCGTTTCAACTAGCGGAATTTTCTTTCAATAATTCCCTCGCTACTCATAATGTTATGAACAACGTGCTTTCACATAATACTTTGTGTTTTATGTTTCAATACTGTCACACATGTATCCATGATCCAGCTGTGTTAGTCGACGCTTGAAGTTGACTACAGTTATCAGTATGGGACTGTTTCATGTATAATAATAATTGTTAATTTGTTACTTAATATGACAGTAGTAGTACTCAGAATCGGTAGTGTCATTATTAATTTCGGACAGGGATTGATATCTGACTAGTGTCAGCATTCTGTTCATGATTCGATTCTCGTACAGCGCATCAACTTCATTGTAGAAATTAGAAATGCTCTCATTTGATGCTTGCAAACATGACATGCCATTGACTCCCGGACTTCATAGCTAATGATCAATCTCAGTCATGTAGGTCTCTTTAATATCTATCTAGTTGTTTCTGCTCTAATTAACAATAGCTGCGATTCTACGCAAGCCGGTCTGAGCCGGTGGGCTTGTATTGCTCTCAGGTGCATGATCTTCATGAAGGCCTAATGATAGTGATCTGTGGGGATTCAGACTAAAATTAATAGTGATGACAATTTCACTCCGTCTCAATTCCAAATTTTAGTTATTATTGTGAATTTTATCCAAAATTAACCCATCATTTCAAATTGCTGGGTTCGTTTCTTGCAGAGAGCTTTCCGATGAATGGCAACAAGCCATATTTCTGACTAAATCCTGAAAAGTTACCCATAATTCTGCTGTGGTTAAGGAGTCGATTAATTAGAGCATTACTGTATAATATAAAATGTAAGAGTCAACATTCATAAGGCTAATGCTGATATAAATGTGTTCTTCTTTGCAGTCCTGGAGCAGGTGGAAGTGAAACATCAGAAGCCATGGTAGACTGTGAATTGTGTTGTGAGCAGAGGGCAAACATAACATTCCGACCGTGTGGTCATGTGGTGGCGTGTGCTTCATGTAGCTTCAAAATGAAGAAGTGTATTCAGTGTAAAGCAGTCATTATTGATAAAGTTGGGCCAGGTAATATTCTTTTCTATTTTGCAAGTAATAGGCCACTCTTATCTTTCCTAGTCAGATGTTGCTCCTCATTCTCAACCAAAACATGACAAAGGCAGTCCTTCGATTTTGAAAAACACAGGTGCACGTTTTATTTTGCACCTGATTTTGGATCCAGGTGCACAATATTGCTTTGGTGCACCTAACTGGAAATATATGAAATATCTGATGCATGTGCATGTAAACATGTATATAATACACTAAAATAACATTTTAATAAAATAAAATTTCGTTCAAAATAAGAGAGTTCATTATTGGTTTACTTCATCAACAAAAAGTTCCTTCCTGCGATCGTTTTGTTCACCGCCGACTCAAGCGGATATATTCCCTGGCCGACTCCTAAGTGGGATCGCATTGTTAATAATAAGTCATTATTGCGAATTGTTAATCTATATTATTTCCTGTTTCATACTGACTGGTGTCTGTTTGATTGTGACTCGGAAACTGTCACCACGCACTTACAAGTATTACGCGACAACGTCGTAATATAATTGATTGCTTTGGCAATGTTGTCTCTTTGATTCCATTGATGATCGCTTTGATTGTCATGACACACATGCATTGAACAGTATGCACGTACCAATACGGGTTAAAAAAGACACTCCAGTGTATATATAACCTTTGATGCTATGACTTCCACGACGATCTTTGTTATCCCAACCCTTATTGTTCTGCATTATATTAGTTAATCGTTGAGTAAACTTAACCAAGATCGTGGAGCGTGCAACTTTTCAATTCAGGGACCAGCCTAGAGGGTGACTTGGGAGATATCTTCTCCCTACAATGTGCCACTTCTCCCTAATTTTGTCCAAGAGAGAAGTGACCTCTCTTATGTACCAGTACAGTAAAACCTCTCTAAACCGAACACCCTTCGGACCGGCCCTTCTGTTCGGTTTAGAGAGGTGTTCGGTTTACAGAAAATGGCAAAACCATCTGAATATATTGCCGCTGTCAGTAAGAGTTATCAAGACCCGAACATCTCATGACTGATTACTTAAACTTTATTCAATAAACTACAAAATAAAACATAAATTGCAATAGATAAACATGCTATAATAAGAAATAAATGTATGTATAGATACCCCAGGAAACACGGAAATGATAAATTTTACTGTGATTCGCAGTTTTTGGACGGTAGATTTCAACTCTGAGCTATCGTTTTCGCGACGGCTCATTAATTGTGATAAGTTGATTTAATAAGACTTATGGTAACAACCGTCCTGTACTTTTAGCGAATTATTGTTTAGTTTGGACAATTGTTGTAAAAACAAAGACTCCATTTCATTGTAGACTCCATTGTAGAGGGTCTGTTTTGGAGAGGTTTCACTGTATACATATTTCAAAACAACATATTTGAAGTATATTCACTGATGATAATTGTGTACTTACTCATTATAATGCTATTATGAATGGGCTCTTGTATTGCATAACCTGTATTGGATCACACAAAGGTGATGTTAGAGAGGAAATAAAATTTCAGCATTTATGACTTCTCCGTGATAACAGCCCATTTCTCACTAATAATCTAATAGGAAGAAATGACTTCTCCCAATTTGAATTCTCAAGTAGGTCCCTGTTTCATTTCCAAGCGTGCGATGGCATGCAAGAGCAATTGTGCGCCTCAAAATCGAAGGACTGCAAAGATAGTACAAATTTAAGATAAATGATGCATTATGTACGATAGGATTGTGTTTTTATCACTTCAATGTAAATTAAGGTATTATTTCTTCTTCTTTTTTTGTGTAATCATGAATTTAGCGGAAAAGTTAAGAAATCAGATTTTCAACAGTACTTATTTTCTTGAAATTTGGTAGAGATTCACCAGCATAGGAATGGGTGCACTTGTGATTGTTAGTTTGGCCTAGCACTTTTTTGCAGAGTTGTCACCCTTTTCAATTGAGTTAGGGATTTGGTAATGTCCTTTTTATATTAATTTATCAGTAAAATCTTTTCTTAACAAAGATAAATTAACATTGAAATCTGTTCATTTGCAAATTTCAGGTTGATCATTTATCTCCTTTTTCAGTTTTTGACATTTTCGACCTGAATTGATTTGCTGTGGATGCTTATGAAAAATATGAATATGTCGGCAGGGCCACTTTAAAAAATCGGACAATAATCTATCAGATTGAATCTCTTATATCAGTGGAAATTTATAGAGCATTTTTTGAATTAAAATTAATTAGTCTGATAGCACTTTGATTATTGAGTGTAAACTCCCATTCAGTAACCCTTTCTATACCGTACTAAACTCATTGATGAGTAGTTATCCCATTGGAAATGTTCAGATTATAAGTTCAACAAACGATCACAACTTATTATCTAAATATTTCCCTCAATCAATAGAGCTCCTTCTGTACTTTTATTTATATGTAATCTACTGTTATCACATTAACATCCCTCCAAATCATTCATAGACCAATCCAATATACACGTTTATAACTGAGTGGGAGAATCCATTTAGTATAGAAAGGTTTAAGGGATAGTACAATCTATTGTTTTATATGAATATTCAAATCACATTAGCATTGGATTCATTTACAAATATTCAATGGATAAGCTTGGTTTATTAGCTGAATATCTATTGAAATGCATTATCAGTTTCAACTAACTACCTATCAGCTAGTAAGTTAAGGGTTAATAGGCTGCTGACTTTACTTTCATGTTCTCTCTTCAGATGGATCTCCTATCTCAAAGGTCTTAACTGTACAGAATGTTCTACCGCCAGCTGACCTCGAGAAAAAACTAATGGAAATGGAAGAGGCTACCATGTGTCCAATATGCATGGAGCGAAAACGCAATATGGTATTCACATGCGGCCATCAAGTGTGTTCAAAATGTGGTGAATCATTGAAAATATGTCATATGTGCCGCAAGACTATTACTAAGAAGATAACACTGTTTTCATAAATCTAATTGACACTCTCCGCTCTCCTACTACCTTCTATTTTCAGCTGAATTGGATTTTAACTGAGCTATTAGTGTCTATATGATTGTTACAGTATTCATTAATCCATGCATTCATTTTAATTCCATTTTCTCTGTAGCCGATCCTACAATCTGAGGTTTTCATCCATTCATCAGAAACTTCACACACTATTTGGAAACATCAATTGATTGAACATTATTCGCATAGACAGTTACAATACAATTATCATGATTTCTATTTAATATGACTACTTATTATAGACAATAATTTTTTGGAAGAAAAAAAAACGGAACATATTATGTTATTGGTCCGTCCATCTGTTCACTTTTTTCGTTTCCGGATGATAACATAAGTCAGGACTGAATGGAATGAAATTTGTATGTCGGTTTTCTAGCACAAAATACAGGTCAATTCGAATTTGGGTTCAGCCCGCCAATTTTCACCAGAGTTATGGCACTTTTTGTTTGAATTTGCACTCAATTTTCGTTTCCGTATGATAACTTTAGTAAGTCTGAACTGAATGGAATGAAATTTGGTATGTGAGTTTACTAGTTTACTAGCTTATATAGACTGTGATGAGACTTCCTCCTTCCTGAGTATTTTGATGTCATCTTTTGCATTTAAAACTTCCATTACATTTTTGTCCCAATGTTTCACTATTCTCAAACCTATCAGACTTCCATTGTCACGGGCTGATCTGGATGAGGTATTCTGTCCAGCTTTTTTGTGTTTGGACTTAATAAGTTAACCCCTTCATAACAGGAGCATCAATGGTACAGCCAGTCTGGGTGAACGTCGACTCTATATTTGAAATCTAGAGTCTGGAGCTAATGTCGCCAAAACCATTTCTATTCAGCGAAGAGCTTCCCCAAAATGACGTCACGGATTTTTAAAAATACATCGATGATTGACAGGTGTCCGCACGTGTTATTTGTTGTGCTTCGCAATTACAATGGCCCGTGACGCGACATAAACTTACAGAAGATAATATTTGTCGTGTGTGCGACTATTCTTTTTCGGGAGATGAACTCGCTGCATCAACCGGAAAGCTGCATCCGAGAGCAAAAAATAAGGTCGTCATCAAAAATGATGCTTTAGAACTATTTAAAAGCATAAAATTAAGTCATTTCCTCGGTGTTTAACTTTCAGATGACTTTTTTACGACAAATAATTTGATTTGCAAACCATGTTACAATAAAGTATATCAAATACACGGACATGAGTGAGTTCTATTTATATTTATGGGAGGCCAAGTTGGTACCATGCGCAGGCCTATCTATCAGGTCTAGCACATCCTTCAAATTAATCCGAATCGTATCGAAGCCATTTTTTCTGTCTCTGTTGTATTTGCAAGCATCGCTTTCGATCGGAGAAATACCGACTCTGTTACTATATTTAGAGGTGACATTATGGGAGTCTCCGCCCACTAACACTTGTTTATTAACCCATGCGGTTTCATTGGACGGAAAATAATTTACGCAATCAATCAGATTACGGAATCCCGAGGACTTGGAAATGAGATAGCGATGTTATCCGTCAGACCTAATATTCAATGTTGTAATGAATATTTAGGTATGAGTTTACTCAGACTGTGGTACAGCATTAAATATTCTGTACCAGTGCATTCTCTTATATATGTTAGTCTCCCATAGGGATAAATTCAGGTACCAAATCTGATGTTGCCGGAGATAACGATTTTGTTCTCACAATAATGGGCCGACAACCCCAAGTTGTGTGCTTTTTTTCATCGGATCCTCACATCAATTCCCTCAATAAGAATAATTAAGTGGCTGACCTATGGATCATATGCCTAGCATATATAAGAGATTGCACTGGCTTACAAGGTCAAAGTAAATATTGTTAAGCCAATGTATTCTCTTATATATGCAAGGCTCCCACACAAGAGAGTGCATTGGCACAGGGTTTTCGCAAAATTTTAAGAATCTCCAGTCATGGAAGGTTTAAGGCACCCAGAATTAGGATTGGATATCATGATATAGCAAACAAAAATATATTATAACTTAAATCCGGGAAATATCACTTTGCTACCAGGATCTGCCTATGTGTTCAAAAAGATAAATTCAGGTACCAAATCTGATGTTGCCGGAGATAACGATTTTGTTCTCACAATAATGGGCCGACAACCCCAAGTTGTGTGCTTTTTTTCATCGGATCCTCACATCAATTCCCTCAATAAGAATAATTAAGTGGCTGACCTATGGATCATATGTCAGGTGAAGTCAAACACATCCTTCAAGAACGATATCACGATTGGTCAAAATGTCCAATTCAAAGGTCATTCATAAATGAAAATCTAATTATTAACGCTTTCATGACTGGAGCTGCACTGGTGCAGCATTAAAGAACCTGTACTAGTGTATTCTCTTATATATGAGTGTCTCCCATAGGGAGCCCCGCATATATAAGAGAATGCACCGGCTTAAAAGGTCAAGGTAAATATTGTTAGGCCAATGTATTCTCTTATATATAGGAGGCTGGGAGACTCGCATATGGAAGAGAATGCATTGGTGCAGGATTTTCGTAAAATTTCAGGAAGCTCCAGCCATGGAAGGGTTAATAGCGTAAATATCTATCTTTTAATCCAATATACCCACATTTATACCCCAGATCATTCCCTGATTTTGTGTCTTTTACTGGTGGTCATCTTTGTGAACAGCAACCTACTCTTTCAAATAATTAATAACGGAAGAAATTTCTTGAGGAAATATATTATAATCTTTGCATTCTCAGGTAATAATATCAACAGGTCAAGGTCATTGATCAACAGCTGCGTGAGGTGGTATGTCAATATTTTAGATCTGAGTTTGCCAGTTGCACCTAACACACCTTATTTTTGGTCAAATATCTTGCTCTCAATTGAAGAGTTTATTCCACAATTGCATTAACAGTGAATCTTATGTTGTATTTATTTCATTACTTGACAATGTCAGGCTATTTAATTAAGAGTAATGAATGTTTTGTTTCATCTTCTATATAAATAGTTGATTGACTATGAGTGCTATATGTAATATTTCATTCTCATTGTAATAATACTTTATGGCTATTGTATCATACCTCATTAATTTATTTGGAATATATAGGTTTATTTTTCCTCAACCTATATCTGTAAATATTGTATCTATATTTCTTTTCCCATTCTGTAGATATTTCATTGTTGGAGTCTGAGCTTTATTTAAAACCGTTCCCTGAGTAACAAGCCTTGAAATAGTGCATCTGTCATTTGCAGAATGAGGTCCCCAGAGGGTGAATTTAGTGATGCTACCCTGCATAGTGGGCTAGCATCATCAAATTCACCCTCTGGGAACCTCATTCTGCTGAGGTGTAAGCAGAATGAGGTCCCCAGAGGGTGAATTTGGTGATGCTAGCCCGCTATGCACGGTAGCATCACTAAATTTACCCTCTGGGGACCTCATTCTGCAAATGACAGACTCGCTATTTCAAGGCTAGCTGAGTAAGACTGCTCAGACAAGCCTTCTTTATATATTATAAGCAATAATGGTTTGCTGAAAAAAAACAACAATGTTGAATACTGATTTTTGGATTATAAGCTAAGCTAATCCATGCCTGACAGAAATGACTACACTGCTAGTGTAATCCATCATCTTTCTTTTTCTGTTTCCCTCAGGCTGTATGCTGTACTTAGTCCATATTTGTTGGTTCTTTTTTTAATTCACAGTGTAAATGCGAATGTGTTAATATGTTTTTTGGCTGGAATGCTATGTAGGTTTGACCAGTTTTTCCAAAGACTGAATAAATTTATATTAATATATAATATATTTATAATATTTCGAAAGTGTATTGCACTATAATTGTTACATTATGTTGGATTATCCGCTACAATCTTTTTTGTAGGCTATTTTTTTCACCTTGCATGGTATCCTGGCAAATTATTTAGAAATATTTTAGGTGTGATCTCCCTTACTGGAAAAGTCTTAAAAAAAGACAGAAATTTTATTATATTATTAGAATTAAGAGTCTCAAAAAACATAGGTACATCTGCACTGATATTCACGAGCCAGGTTTATTTTTATAAGCTAGGTGGTTTATATCATAGAGTTATAGATGCCACCATATCTAAGATCCTCTCTGATCACAGTTTTTTTAAATGGCCTTTAACAAGGTAAGCTTATCGCATCTGAGCCACAACCAGATACCTGGCTGGTTAATCTTGCACAGCGTAAACCGCCATAGGTTTTATGTGTAATAGTTCAGAGAATAAAGACTAACTAATTATTAGTTAATGAATATTTTATGCATTGGACCAAAAAGATCAAAGGATTCCTCATCTGCCACTCACATTTTACAGTGTTGGATTGTGGAGATGTAATATGGGTTTTGTAACCATTGTTTATATGTGCATTAAGACGGGTATGATACATGCGTTACTTTACCAACCATGCATTAAGTTAATTTTTTTCATTTACATGTTAATGTAAACATATTTTATTCCAATCCTAAAACATGCAACATGTATGAACATTTAACAAAAGTGTTGACAATATAGTATAGATAGGTGAGTTGGAAAGGGGCTTTTATTAAGTTTGCTCCCCAGTGTTCTGCAATGTGCTGCAATTAGGGGTGTAACGATACGGGGTATGGGGTGTATCAATGTTTATCGCGATTCAGAGGTCACGATACGATACGTATCGCGATTTTACTTCCCTAAAATTATAGTTATATTGCCGAGTCTTCATACGGACTGTATATACACTGATATATAGCGATAACAACGGGTGGGTATGTGCTTGCATGGCTATATGTAGGCCTACATGAACTCGCTAAAATATGTGTACTAGATGTTCGTCTAAAATGTTTGTTGTTGCAACTTGTATTGTATTGTCTAAGAAGAAATATCCTATCAGTGATATCCTATCGGCCCGGAAGCATAAAGATGCCGACATTGAGCCCATTGTTGCACTGCGTTATCTGAACAAAATTAATTAGAGAGTACAAACACTACCTGTTGACCAATGAGGAACGTCCTCTCCGAAAATCTCTGTCAATGTCACGAGATTGACAGTTAAATGGGAGAGGCTTTATATTAATAACTCATGTCAAGTTGTCAACTTTATAACGGGAATTGGGGGGGATTCATTTTCTGTTGACAAGTTTATTCCGGGAAGTTTAACAATTGTTCAGCAACCCACACGGGCCAGTGCACAGAGTGCAGTGTCCAGTGTTGACGTGACATGGGGAAAGACATACATGCAGATTGATATGATATAGGTTGAGACTACAGCAGCACTCTGGTTAACAGTGAAATAAAATTGCAGCAAAAGCAGTAAGACAGGCATCAAAGGTTTGCCGCCAGTTGTCAACGACATGTCATTGACAAAGTAGGTCACTTGCTGCATGACGTGTACTATTGCAATAGGTCTTTAAAATTGAGGTCACTCAGGTCAGGTCTGTGCTTTGATCAGTGGACCAATAGCGACTGATCTATTAATACGATGTGTTTCAAGAAGATGGCATCGTATTGTCCACATGCAAATTGATACAATGCGGTCTGTTGGCCTCACAGTTATTCTGTGATAAATAGGGAATGCTTATCACTTTTATTACTTATTGTGGGGGATTACCTTAATTTTGTGTTAGATACTGCTTACTTGCCTGAATAGGTAATAACAACATGCAATTTGTGTATTGAGATACGTATCGTTTGAACGCCCGTATCGATGACCGTATCGTCAGTGCTGTATCGCGGTCGCATCGATGTATCGTTACACCCCTAGCTGCAATGCTTCTGAATATCACTGTCAGGGCTCTTTTAAATGAGAAAAGGTAGCATATGGTAGCTCAATCAAATAGCATTGTCCCAACTGCATGTAGCTCAGGGTTCTTCTGGGTATGCTCAACATGCATATAAGTCCATTATTTGCCAATTCCTTTTTTTTTTGTTCCCCAAAATCTTAATACTCTTTGCTAAATATTTCAGGGCACTCAAAGAAAATGAGTAATTTAGTGGTGTTTTATAATAGGAATCTTATATTTCGAGGAAAATATGAAGAAAAAAATATGCAAATATGTAAAAAAAATTAATCGCTCAAAATCCGTGACGACCCAACCAAAATACACCTGGGTTGGGTGGTCCCAATTCCTTGGCATAGCATCTCAGCCACTGTATGTTTATCTTATACATGACGATGCAAAGAATGAAGAGTTGTGCAAGCTTTTGCTGTGATGTTTGAACATTATGTGTATTTTCTATAAAATAAATGATTATTGACTACAGAAAATTTGTTATTATTTCACAGATGTACCACGCACTTCAATATACATAAATAATTAATAAATAACCATGCTTTGAAATCGGGCTTGTATATCGAAAAATCACAGGAAACATGGCCCAAACGCTAAGCGTGACTTACAATGGGATATTAAGGCATCCATAACATGTCTGTTATTAGATTCGACATCATATAGTTTGATAAATGTCCTTTTGATCGCAAACATGACATGTTTATAGCAAGGCAATAGGTTTAATCTTCAATTACGAGAGAACTGGACACGACACTGAAACGAAATTAGTACGAAAATGTAGCAGAGCACATCCCTCATCGAAGCAGATTGGCATCCGGTCTGGGATTTTGACACAATTGAAGGAAAAGACGAAAATATACCTGCCATAGTAACTTTTGTTTATAGCAGTTTACCACAAACCAGTGTTCACTTCTGTCCACACACAGTGAAAACAGTTCCCATATATAGTTTTAGTACAATCTTAAATGTAGTGTATCACTTCTGGGCCACAATTACAACTAGCATATTGTGAATAAAATACAGATAAAACTGAAGATTGAATATATATGTTATTTAACATATTTGTATATAAAGACATGACAAGGTGGCTTATTTCTAATGCAGCTGAGCATAATTTAATGTGAAATCAGCCTGGTTTGTCATGGGATGGGTGCCCTATTTGAACCCCTCTGGACGGCAGCTATTTTGGATCGGGGTAGGGTGAAAGGGGTGAATATTTAGATTGGCTCAGGGCCACCCTACAACACCCTTTGTTTGACCTAAATATGTCAAGCCGTGAAATGGCATGGGTGCCCTATTTGAACCCCTCTGGAAGGTGGCCATTTTGGATCAGAGTGGGGTGTGTGGAAAGCGTACCTTGGGGGGCCGGCGGCCTTACCGTCTTCCACTAGTCTTCCCCTAGTCTTCAGTAAGTCTTCAAATATGAAGATCATGTAGTCTTCAACTCCGAAGACTAAAATAGTCTTCACATGGAACCTAATAGAGAAAATTAAGCTTCGAAGCTCTATTTTAAGTCTTCGAAGACTACTTATTCTTCGAATGGGACGAAATATTTAAATGAGCTAAGTCTTCGAAGACTTATTTTAGTCTTCGAAGACTTATTTTGAAGACTTGGTTTAGTCTTCGAACACTTATTTTGAAGACTTATTTTAGCTTTTGAAGACTTACTTTGAAGACCTAATTTAGTCTTCGAAGACTTTTTTTGAAGACTTATTTTCAATTCAATTCCTTAGTTGGCAACATGCTTTTACATGTATTCATATAGAGACATGTGTGGCTTACTCAGCCGCCAATTACCTCTAGCACCATGCAGATTAATCCCTGGTTTCTCAGTTTGTTAATTAGCCATCAACAGAGAAATAAAGCCACAAACTGAAAACATTGTGCTTAAATTATCGATGATTTCAAGTTACTTAGTTTCAACTTATATAGTGTCTAAATAGCCCAAACCACTACACAATACTAAAAACAATACTGGAACGAATGTTTATTCAAGACCATATGACATCTATTCTTCCATATTTATATCTTATTTGTTTCTGCCCGGTTCTGCTTCAGTATAATAAGAAATCTCAGCTAGAAATTAGACTGAACCTTGCCAGTTGGTAAAGTTGAATGCTGAAACTCAAAGTTAGGATCTGGTAATTTTCAGTAAATGCAGGAAAAGATAGCTGTCTAAAATGATATACCAGCAGAAATTGGTGTAATTTAATTGTTTACATTTAAGAAACACAGTTAATACTTTCCCCCCCCCCCCCCCTGAAGAAACACAGTTACTCTCTGCCCCCTCCCCTGCACAAACCCTGAATCTTTGAGGCCCAATTTATACGTCGAGCCAGACACGGGTCGCGCCAGGCTAATTATAGTGTGGAAATGACAAAGTCCAAGATAGCGTGATTGGAGCACGACATATAAAACCAACTGGCGCGTCAGAATTTCTCTGGCACGACCCGACGTGCTACACGTCTGGGGCTCGACCATTTGGGACCCCTTTGGCAGAGAGCATGCACAATTTGAAGTTTTTGGCGTCATTACATTATCTCTTGAGTCATCCTAGCGCGACCCGTGTCTGGCACGTCGTATAAAACAGCGTCGGGCCACAGACGTGCTAACTCTTGGCCGTTGTAAAATATACATTGAAGGTAATTGTACGGTACTACGGGGACATGCATATATCGACTGACAAACGACGTTTCGCGAAAGTTGGGAATAAATATATATTGCAGAGATATATATTCGAAGGTTCAAGGGAAATGAATGACAAGATCCCGATTTTGAAATCAACGAAAGCATAAATTATGAGATTCATGCACTGTATATAGAGGGCCAGTTTATAGTGCATTATCAGAGGACCCTGTAGCGGAAATGATTATAGCCGACGGCATTTTGTATCAGAAATGCTAAAATTGTTTGAAATATACGATTACAGCCAGTGCCGACTGACTCGACGTATAAATCAAACAAACGTAACACGATCCAGAGACGCGCCAATGTCGAGCCAGGGGAAGATAGCGCGACCCGTGTTTGGCGCGTATAAAACGGGCCTAATATTAGTGGAGAAAACATTCAAACCTAGCTGTTACATTACATAGATCGTATAGATGCATGGTCATCTAGTATTGCAACATTTCTGAAACAATATTCATAAATTCAATATATCATAATAAGATTGAGGTACATGTAAGGACTGTAAATTATTAAAATTGGACTATAAATATATAGTTATAGGCCAATGTGTAATAATTTAATATAATATAATTAAAATTTGAAAAATATTCAGTGTCATGCTCATGCAGTGTCCCAGCCTTTTTAAAGATTCTTGAACAATGGTTTTGTATAATCATATACAATGAATTTGAGTCTTTTGACCATCTTGTCTATATGTTCCAAATTTGTCTATCTCTCAAGCAGACTTACTGTTAAATTTCATCATTTTACATATGCATGCACTTACCTCCAATAATTTCTACAATAAACAGGACAGTCAATAGTAAAAATTACTTCTTTGAACCATTCCAGTATGAATTTTTATGAGAGCAGAGTATGTTAACACCTTTTGCAGTGAAGTCTGTCAATAACTGTTAGTTTCAATGACATCACAAATGACATCATATATGCCATAGAAACAAGTCTTCACTAAGCTTCAAACTCTATTTAGTCTTCCAAAATTAATCTTGGAAGACTAAGCTAATAGTCTTCCAAAATTAATCTTCTTCTCACCTTGTCTTAAAAAATTAACCTTCGACTCAATTAGGTCTTCCAAAAATTAGTCTTCATCTCACCTAGTCTTCCAGAATTAAGCTTCGACTCAATTAGTCTTCCAAACTTAATCTTCCATTTGCAGTTAGTCTTTCAAAATTAATCTTCTTCTCATTATGTCTTCTAAAATTAATCTTCAATTGCAAATCAGGAAGACAATTTAGTCTTCATTGTCCATTTGAAGACTATTCAGTATACATGAAGACTTAGGGAAGATTAGTGGAAGACTAAATAAGTCTTCCTGTTGGGTAAGGGGGGCCACCCTACAACACACTTTGACCTAAATCAGTCAATGGGCTGTGAAATGTCATGGGTGACCTATTTGAACTCCTCAGGATGTCGGTCATTTTGGAATTGAATGGGGTGAATATTTAGATTGGCTCGGGGGCCACCCTACAACAACCTTTATTTGACCTAATTCTGTCAAGGGGCCAAGCAATGGCATGGGTGCCCTATTTGAACCCATCTGGATGGTGGCCATTTTGGATCAGGGTGGGGTAAATTAAACAGGTGAATTTTTAGATGTGGCTTGCGAGCCACCCTGTAACACCCTTCATTTGATCTAAATCGGTCAAGGAGCCGAGAAAATGGCATGTGTGCTATTTGAATCCATCTGGACAGTGGCCATTTTGGATCAGGTGGGGTGACAGACTGACAGGGGGTGACTATTTAGATTGGCTTGGGACCTGCACCTGCAGCACCCTTTATTTGACCTAAATCTGCTAAGGGGCCGAGAAATGGCATGGGTGCCCTATTTTAACCCCTCGGGATTGCAGACATTTTGGATCAGGATGGGGTGAAAGGGTGAATATTTAAATTGGCTTGGGGGGGGGGGGGGGGGTGGGCACCGTACAACACCCTTTTTTGACCTGAATCGGTCAAGACTCAAGGGGCTTATAAATGGCATGGTGCCCTATATGAACCCCACTGGACGGCAGCCAATTTTGGGGTCAGTGGGGTGTATGGAAAGTGTACCTTGGGCCACCATACAACACCCTTGTTTGACCTAAATATGATTTTTTTTTAATAAGATGTAGGTCACTTTAGTTACGCGGATTATGTACCGGTATCGTACCTTTAAACAATCGCCCGGATATTATTTTCGTTGAGTAACTTTTATTTCACCGGGGAATCTTGTGAGCGCACAGCGATGATTTATCAAAAGATAATCGATTTTTGCTTCATTTGATCGCAATATTTCTGTGGCTCATTTGGAAAAAAATGACCTCAACCAATATTAGTAACGAGATGAATATTTCAGAAGGTACTCAGCCTTGTAAAACTACCAAAAACGTCGAGATATGTCCTATTTTCGCTGGTCATTTTTTATGTGTGATCTATTCAGGTCGGTCTGACACGCATCCAAAGTTCCAAACCGAGCTCGTTTCGTCTATCACACTCATAGCCCGATTGAGCTACATTTTTAATGTGATTTACACATGTCCGTCGATTTTGGATACACGAAAAACGGAATAGTAATTGATTTCATTGGTTGGGTACAGGCTTGGTGCAATTACTTGTGAATGTAATTAATTACAATTACTTCAACATTTTTCAATTACAATTCCAATTACAATTTACATCTATTTCACAATGTAATTAATTACAATTACTTTGAAATGTAATTCAATTACAATTACATTTCAGCACATCATTGAAGTGGGAACACTTTTTATTAGCTCACCTGAGACGAAGTCTCCGGTGGAGCTATAGTCATCACTCCTCGTCCGTGCGTCCGTCTGTCGATCCGTCTGTCCGTCAACTTTTATTTAAACATCTTCTCCTCTGAAACCATCATACCGAATTGGTTCATATTTGGTGTGGATGTCCCCTAGGTGACTCTCATTCAGATTTGTTCAAATGAGGTCACTGGGTCAAATAGTTGCGAAGCCAGGGCCATAACTCTATTCCTCCATAGTAATTCTTAGAACGACTTCTTTTACTGAACTATAAGGCCGTATGGATTCATATTTGGTGTGGATGTTCCCTAGTTGACTCAAATTCAGATTTGTTAAAATGAGGTCACCAGGTTGATTAGTTGAGAAACCAGGGCCATAACTCTATTCCTCCATAGTAATTCTTAGAATTACTTCTTCTTTTGAACCATTTGACCGATTTAGCTTACATTTGGTATGGAGAGTCCTTGTGTGACTGGGGTTCAGATTTGTTCAAATGGGGTCACTGGGTCAAATAGGGGCAGAGCCAGGGCCCAGGGACATAACTCTTTAAAAAAAAAAAAATTAAATCCATGTATTAAATCCTTGCCCCCTCAACCCCCCCCCCCCACCTCCACCACTGAATGTCCCTGCCACCCCACACCAGATCCTTGCAAGATTCACACCATTAAAAGCCTTACACTTTAGTTATATGACATGCCAGGAGCTGACCAGCCTTAATTATCACAGCTGTGTGTCCAGTCATTATAAAGTAATTAACTTTTATCTCAATATCCACATTTATCAGGCTGGGAGAGAATGAGGTGTGTGAATGAAATTTAATCCTATGTGTTTACAGCAATCTCAAATACAACTCTTAACTGTTTGACAGTTTACACATTTTATAATAGTATTAGTATTAACCATTTCATTACCAGAGCTATGCTGGTACAGCAACAAGACCCTGCACCAGTGTATTCTCCTATACATAAGAGAATACACTGGGGATCAAGGAAATATTGTTAGGCCAATTTTGTCAGACATCCAAATAAATCAGACATGTCCTATTCTCGCAGGGATGTCCCCACATATGTTTGGGGAGGGGGCAAATTTCTCAGATTTGTTCATTGAGATGTAATTTTTTTTCCAAAACCAATTACGTATACTAAAATAAAATGAATATAAAATAATAGACCATTGATCAAGAGAAATTAGCTCCTAGTTTTAATATTTGTCCGATATTTATTATTTTATAACAAGGTACTAGTATCATGCCAGTGCATTGTCTTATATATATGTGAGTGTCCCATAGGTAGCCTCACCTAAGAGAATGCACTGGCTCTCAAGATTAAGGAAATATTGTTAGGCAAATGTAGACAGGCATCCAAATAAATCACAGATGTCCTATTCTTGCAGGGATGTCCCCATGGGTTGAGGGGGTGGAATTAGCAGATTTGTTAAATGAGATGTAATTTGTTTTCTCAAAATTAATTATTTAGACTAAAATGAATATAAAATGGTAAACTACTTAATTTTTTAACCCCCCAGATTACATTATATAAAATATATGCCATATTATATACCATTTGAAAGAGGAAGCTCCAAAACATTGTATTATCAACTTTTCCAGTATAATAAACTGTGGACATGTTGTTTTTATTGAGTTGCCAAAGAGTTTTGTCATCTTGATTGCAGTAAAAAGCTAAATTATTTTCAATGCAGGGGGAATAACTCTATATATTAAAGATGGAGTTCTTCCCCTTCCATTGAAAAGTTTGAATTCTGTTGCATTCTGGGATCCAAAGGGGGGGGGTCATTCTATAATTTCAGTAGTTTTTGGCTCACCTGAGACGAAGTCTCCAGTGGAGCTATAGTCATCACTCTTCGTCCGTCCGTCAACAATTCTTTAAACTTCTCCTCTGGAACCATAAGACCGTATGGGTTCATATTTGGTGTGGATATTGCCTTGGTGACTCACATTCAGATTTTTTCAAATGAGGTCACTGGGTCAAATGTGGGCAGGAACATAACTCCAAAAAATATTAAACATTGCAAGTGAAGTCTGACATTTAATAAACATTTCGTGGAGATCTGCTAGAGGTCGTTAATTCCCAATTACAACATCAATCTATTACCTTGGGTGACAGATTTGTGAAAATGGTATTACAAAGTCGAATAAGGGCATTGCCAGAGACATAACTATTTCACAACATATTAATTCTTAAAATATGTATGGAAGAGCCAAGAACTAGTTGGCTTATTTAGCATGGAATGTTCTTGTTTGACTGCAATACAGATATTTTTAATGGGGTAACCTGGAAAAATAGGGGCCAAGCGAAGGACAGTTTCCTTCTTAATATGCTTCCTTCACAAGGACCATCAGGTCTATTTTTTTTTTATAAAAAGGCGCTTGTGAGATTGGAAATTTCCAACAATTGGGAAAGTTTGAGATGTCAATTGTGTAATTCCAACCTAAGACTTGGGAGTCTTGAGCCTAGTCGGGAGGGGACTTGTTGGGGGGGGGGGGGGGGGGGGGGGGATCAGTAGTGTACAGTTGGTAATTTGGCCACATATCCTGTTTAGATCTACTTCTTTTAAAGTGATTATGAAAAGTTCCAACTATTGTGGTCTCCAGAGTCCCAGTCTTATCAGTCTTTGCAGTCTGGTGAGCGACCCCACAGTCATTGACTGTCTTGTTTATATAATAAACTCTATTTGATAACAAAACATAAATTTAATACAAGCAAGATGAAATACACAGTGAAGCACACTTGTAGGGTCCTGCGAATTGGAGATTTTGATCGAATCGAGTCGACAAAATCGAATCGAATATCGAATCGAATATCGAATCGAATCATACCTGTGTGTTGCATTCTCAATTAGGCATTTAATGTCAATGACTAGACGATTTGTGAAACGTTCTATGAACTTTTATGAAGTTCCATCATAACTTATGTGGCGATCAACCGTCGTTCCTGATACTATTAACTTCAATTGAGAATTGTCGAGAGAAAAAAAAAACATTAATCTGAGACGTATAGTCGGCGGATAACGCTAGTGGTTGCTCAGTCTCATCGCTATTCTAATTTACGTGCGTTATCGGCGATCTCCGAGCTTTTGGCTACCACGTTCAAAGCTAGAATTCAGATGTATTTAGTCGTCCTATATTGGCTAATTACTGGCTATAATTATATTTAATATCATGCGAACGTTCGCGATGTACAATAAGACTTATAAGCTGCATATATTCATAATTTTCGGGAATGATATGGCACAGAACGAGTTAAGATCGACCTGTGTACTTGTCCGTAAACAGCCTACTTTTTATATGTTTGTATATTCGAAATTTCGAGTTGGAAATTTCGAATCGAATTTGACTTTCGAATCGAATCTCGAATCGAATATCGAATATTCGCAGGACCCTACACACTTGGTACAGAGCAGCCAATGTACTGAGTCCAGTATAGGTGTTCGTAGAACTGAGCGAATCATGATTTATAGCTGGCAATTCCAGCGTGTTGCATTGGCAGCTTGTAGTCGGGGTTGATATTCTAGAAATTGGAATGATATCAGAGATTTATGAACTTTGCTAACTATCTTTATTCTTGACCTATGTTTTTGCATACTGAAAGATCCTAGTAGGTTGTTGATCACTTGCTTGTGTGACTGTGGATTCATAGACATCTTGATGCTTTCGCTATAAAATGAAAATAATAGAGTATTTTAGTAACACGCATGTATCCATCATTTAATTATTAAGGGAATAAGACTATATCAGTAAGTCAGACACACAGCCAGGCCAATTGTAAAGGACAATGAGATAATCAACACTCTGATTGTTAATTAGTCATAAACTTAATTAGCCTTTGTGGCCACCAGCTTACTGATAACACAATGCCTCCACTAGACACTAGACAGTGCTAATTGGGAGATTATTGAGGCAGATATTTGTCCCCACTTTGTCATTCAGTTGCAAATTAGAAGGGACAAGAAACAATGTATATACCAATACCACCATATGACTGAAGTTATATGTCAATGGAATTAAACAAAACTAATACATAGAAATGGAAACTTACCTTCAGATGTGTCACAAAATTGGAGGTAACTTTTTTAGAACTGGATATTGTAGTTGGGCAAAGTTTGCACTTCGCTTTCATAGGACACGATGTGTCTTTCTGAAAATTAAAATGCTGCCAGATTTGTTGTAGACATGTTGATAGCATAAGCAATGGTTGGTATGAATTTCTACCATAGCATATATACCATAACAGATAGAGATATTGAAACATGAATATAAGAGTGATATATTATAGTGATCTATTGTCAATTATTTGAAGTTGGTTTCTCATTGTATTTATCAAAACAAGCCTTCTACCTCAAAGGTTAACCAATGCTTAAGCAAACAAATAGGAGGTGTCAACAGAATTCACCATTGAGAGACAGTGGATAAAAACTCAGTGTTGTGACAAACTCAATTACATGCAATTACTTGAAAAAATGTAATTAATTACAATCAATTACAATTACAAATTACAATTACCCCATCCCTGGTTGGGTATCACTAAATTACTAATGGAGTAATGCCCAGTACGGCAGTAGTACCGTAAACCGGGGTGACTTGAGACAGTTTTTAGGTTTTTTTTAAATCTAACTTGAAATGAATTATTCAGACCATAGTGCCATCACTGGAAGTTTATCATACAGCCTCTCAGGGATTGATCCCTGACAATTTCATTTGGTTCAACCATTATACATGCCAAATACAGTGTCTGAAACAGATGTCTCAAGTCACCCCGCAATGGGGTGACTTGAGACAGGTGCGTCCTATACCGATGCGACACCTTGTTCAGTTGTCAAATATGGCTCAAGTAGTGGGGTAGACCTATGACGATGCAAACAGAGAAAGAAGGTCTCACTATGCATCAGATTTTAGCAACGCATGTTTTCGCAACATACTGTTAGGGCATCTGTTTTGAAACCCTTTATCCATATTAGAAAACATTGCCATCATGCATGTGGCACTTCATTTATGGCTGCATATATATGTGGATCATGTATCATCACAAATACAGTGTACAATATGATGTTGTCAACGTGATCACAAGTATCCACCGGACATTTTCACTCGGCTGCCAAAAGAGTTTCCAGAATGAACAGCCACACATCTTGAACGTCCCCTTTTAATATTCAATCAACATTATTTGGCTTGCCACTTGTAATGTCATGATTTAGATGAGGCACGAGATAGATAGTAGTGACACACAAACCTCTACCTTCAAGAGATGTATTGGATAGAATGATTCAATGTTATGGATAGTTGTTGCGTCCTATTATACTGATAACCAATATAAAGACACCATACTGAAATAGGACAAAACATTAATATAACTTGCTCTTTGATTGTTCCAACTGGGTAGCTGATGGGCAGCTGATGTTTAACTCCTCCACTTGTCCATCCTTGGCATGGTGCTTTACATTACATTCCCAGTAGGGCCCTATAATATAGTGGGGGAGGGGGAAGCTCGATCCCTTGGTACATACTGGGCTATTATGGTCTCCTGGTATGTTTGGGAACTATGGGTAAGATAGTAAGCATACCAACGTGATTTGGTAATGATTGTAGTACATACAGATGTGCTAGTAGACTAGTAGTCAATATACTGGGTATTGGTATCCTGGTATATCGGGGTAGATGCACACGAAGTGTAGAAATTTAAGACAGTGTCTCAAGTCACCCCGGGTATGTCATCCAACTGCACCATCTCTTAAACCTCCTTTCTATTGTTCTAAAATGCCAATAAACTGTTCATGCTCAACCTGTACAAAATATGTAAGAAACAACCAAGACGCTCCAGGATGTGACCAGTGGATTACTTTGAAATGCTCTAAGCTAAAAAAAAACTTATCTACGAAAACTTGATAAAGACAACTTAAATTGTCTTGGTTCTGCTATCACTGTATCCAATAAGTCTTCACCTTCAACCATATTGAAGAAGAAGAAGTCCTTTTCAAATTAGCAATATATGACATTAAACAGAATTGCAGTCATTTAGATGTGCCATTTATATGAAACAACTTCTAGCAAACCCTTTTACATTAAACAATGTTTCCAAAATGAGTATGATTCAGAAGAAAATCCGAGTTTATTAGACAATATGGACCATCCAAATTCCTCCAATTTATATCTATTATTAGAAGAATTCAACAACAAAAATTTAAACATATAGACAATGGTATAACAGCATTAGGGCCCTGCGAATCGGGTGTTTTAATTTCAAATCTGATCTCCTATCGAATCAGGCAAACGATTCGAAATTGAATCGAATCTCGATTCAAATCATTGTTACTGAGCCAATTGAGTTCAAATACATGGAACTTCGAAGAAACACTTAAAATTGCCTGGCACCTTAAAACAGTGTGCAGAATTCTTTATCCAACCTCTGACACATATCTGTAACTTAACTCTCTCACAGGGTGTATTCCCAGAACAAATGAAAATTGCTAATGTATCACAAATCTTTAAAGCAAAAGACCCTTGAAGTGTAATAGGAAACTACAGACCTGTATCTGTTCTACCAATCTTTTCAAAAATAATTGAAAAGCTCATCTATAACAGACTAATTAAGTAAGGTACTTGGAGAAACATAAGATTTTATACGGTAGCCAATATGGATTTAGGAAGAATCAATCTTTCCACATTTCTAGCATTGACTGACCTCATAGAAAAAACAACTGGTGCCTTAGCCAAACGTGAACACACAATTGGGTTGTTTTTCGATCTGTCTAAGGCATTTGACACGATTAATCACTGTATGATGCTAAAAAAAACTAGAGAACAATGGAATCTGTGGGTTGCACTGAACTGGTTTTATGATTATCTTACCCATCTTTACCGTAAATGATTCTTTTTGCAGATGACACAAATGCCTTTTGTTCTGATAAGATATCCACAAACCTATTTAACTTAACATTGAACTTAACTATGTGAGTCAGTGGTTTGCTGCTAACAAACTATCTTTGAACATTGATAAAACAAATTATATGCTCTTCACCAACTGTTCGGTACCTGAGACATTACCAATCATAAATATAAATGACAAGAACATCAATAGAGTAAAGAATACTAAATTTGTAGGTGTCACTATTGAAGACAATCTATCCCAGGTGGGAAAAACACAAACTTCAATATGCTCTAAACTTTCCAGTAGTGTCGGAATTCTGAGAAAAATCAGTGACTACCGGTATGTTCCACCTCCTACTACTACATTGCAAACCATATACATGTATCTATCATTAATTATACCCTACCTGACCTACTGTAATGCAATCTGGAGCTCAACCACTAAATCAGAAAACTACAAGAGAATGACCTAAAAATTATCTCAAATTGTGTAGTAATATTTCCACATACTGCAAGCAAGCCAAACTACTATTACTTGATGATATTGGGAACATGCAGCTAATTATAATACTGCACGATTAACATACACATGCACTACCTGATTCGTTATCAAAATTACTCACAAATCTAGCAGATGTACATAGCCATAATACTTGCGCAATATTGTTAATATTGTTTCATGAATTAAATTAACATATATTCTTATTGCTTATGAGCATATCTCCAACATATTATGCACACCATGTACCCGCTCCCTATCCCCCAACCTACATCTCTCTCCCAACTGTTTTTCTACTCTTGCACTTGCATATATGTCTGTTATAATTATTGTATTATTATAGGGCTCTGACCTATAAGTCATGGCTTCCACAGACCCCATTATCATATTGTAATATATATATTGACTAGCAGGTGACCCGACTTCGTCCGGGCTTTGACCTTGAATTGACCATTTTGAAGGTCAAGGTCAGGTCGGGGTAACGATTTGACCCATTGATTTAATTCTGCCTTTTTAATCAAGAGAAATGATGGTACCTGTCCCATGATGGTACCAGTCCCTAAAAGAGGTACGTCTGTGGGTACCCGTTTCAAGGTGAAGATCACCTCATTCCTTGGAACCCCTAAGTACAAAGACAGACATAAGAATCACAACTGGCGTGGTTCGGTTCGTCTCATGGCTTTGTTCGAAAAAGCAATTGCAACAGCTTCCGAGACACGTATGCTGCACCTAGGTGTAAAATTTCGTTGAAATCCACCAGTTTGACCCGATTTGACCAGATTTGACCTCGAATTGATCATTTTCAAGGCCAAGTCGGGGTCACAATTTAACCCGTCCATGACACTCCCCGTGGGTAGCAAGTTTGAGCTCAATCGGTTTGAGTCTATAAAGGACACACACATATATATAATTTGTGGGTACCCGTTTCAAGGTGAAGATCACCTCGGACGAAAAAACTGACCTGATGAAAATGTCCCCCGTTCCTAGGAAGCCCTAAGTACGTAAGAATCACACAACACGCTCATGTCTGGATACATCACGCTCACGTGTGGACGTAAGAATCACATTACGCACATACGCTATTTATCAACGACACTGCGGATACGAACGCTCTTTAACTATCAACGCGATTAACCCCACCGTGCCAATAGCAGTAATGTTTGTAACTGGGAGTGGAGAATGGGTGTTCTGATCTTCTCCAAACCGGCGGTAAACACTGCCCGTGGTTTTTTAACCTTAGATGGGAAGTTTGAGCTCAATCGGTCCAGCCGTTTTCCCGGCCATATCTAACAGACAAACAACAAACAGACAGAAGTCCCAAAATATATAGTAGATATTCAAATATAATCACTTGAGTTTGAGTATCATGTCTACTGTCATCTAGTCCACCAAATTAGATTAATGGGATAAGGGGTATTTAATATCTAGAGATTTACAAGCCTCTTACCATCAATGCATTCTCTTATATATGCGAGTCTCCAATAGGGAGTCTCGAACATATAAGAGAATACATTGGCCTAACAATATTTACATTGACCTTGTAAGCCAGTGCGTTCTCTTATATGTGAAGCTCCCTATGGGAGACTCGTATATATAAGAGAATGCACTGGCATAGGATCTGTAATACTGCACCAGTGCAGCTCCCGTCACAATGGTTTATTAATGTTATATGAGCCTGAACTAACCGATACCATGACTCACAGATTCAACTGAACCAGAGTCAATCAGACCAAAATACCCAAATCCTATTTGCACCCCTCAGATTCAGCCTAAGCATATACCATTTAGCGATGCAAGCAACATAATTCTATCTTGTAGTTCACTTATGTTTGGTATGGCGGTATGTCCTGGGGGAGAAAAGAACATGTTTATGATCTTTGGGAAACATATTTGATTGGTGAAGACGACAGTTTCAACATAAAATTTATTTGTAACAAAGTCGGTTCATGAGGCCATGGGCATGCTGATATTCATGACATGTTAAAGCCAATGTCTCAGATTTTCGCAATTTAATCTATTACCAACTAAACCTTAAGAGTTTTGCATACATGTGTTTCTATCATAAGTGGACAGAACAACATCAAACACCATGGCATATTCCCATTTCAAGTGCTTAAATTCATCCACTATGATGCACAGAACCAGAATAAGATACAGACTATGGAATTGTAACTGTATTAAGATCAAGGATGTGCTCACATCGGGCGAGAGCTCCTTCCAAACTGTGCTCCAAATTATCACCCAGGACTCACTCCATTTTCAAACAGAAACACCCAGCAAAAGTTTGTTCATAATAGTATCTACTTAGCAAAATTATGCTAGTTGTTAATGGAATATAGTGATAACATATAAACAGCTATAGCAACTTTAATGCCTCCCATAAATGCATGAGGAAAGGTTGTCAGAGTGAGAGAGATTTCATCAAGGTTAAAGATATATTATGGATATATTTCAGTGAATTAAACCGATAATTTAGTATTGCAAACACTGATGCAAACACATTATATTCACTGGATAACTGTAGCAATCAACTAAGATTATCGAAAATTCCAATCACATCGCCTTCCATTTTAGAGAATATAACAACATTTTAATTACGCACAAATTTACTATTTTATTCGGGACGTATTATTGGGTATAAATATTATGGCAATGATTCTGCCAACAGTAGTCACTGCATGTAATTCGTTTATGACAATGATGCCGTTTTATGCCTATTTTTATATCAAATTATAAACATAACTTATTTTGGCATGATTATATGTAATTCCATTCTGAAAGGCCCCATGGAGTGTTTCACATCACTTTAAAATACTTAGATTGTGTCTAAGAAATTACTACATGAAACTTTGGACCACAGTTTGCCCTGTCAGATTTGAGGCCTTCCCGCCCAGCACAATTCTCAAAATTGGCACACCCATGTACAGTAATGTCCTAAATAATTGACTCCTTAACCACAGCAGAATTATGGGTAATTTTTCAGGATTTACTCGGAAATATGGCTTGTTGCCCATTGAGAGCTTTCCGATGAATGGTAACAAGCCATATTTCCGACTAAATCCTGAAAAATTACCCATAATTCTGCTGTGGATAAAGGAGTTGAATCTTTTGTCTACAAAATATAGCATATAATATAACACAACCCATAATCAAAGATGAAGGAAATGTGGTCTAATTACGTTGATGATATTTTTCATGTATCTAATATATATTTTGGGACTTCTGTTTGTTTGTTAGCTATGGCCGGGAAAACTGCCCAAACTTGCTACCTAAGCGTAAAAACCCACAAGAATGGTCATCGGACCGCTTTTGAGAAGCTCCGAGCACCCCTTCTCCACCCCAGTCACCAAAATGACCGTCCTTGGCACTGTGGAGTTAATCGCGTTGATAGTTAAAGAGCGTTCGTATCCGCAGTGTCATTGATAAAGAGCGTATGCGTGTAGTGTGATTCTTATGTCTGGGGCCAGACGTGAGTGTGACAGGTACCATCATTTCTCTTGATTAAAAAGGCAGAATTAACTCAAATTAAATTAAACAATTAACGGATTTCGACGAAATTTGATACCTAGGGATACTTTTGTCGGGGGAGTGTTTCGATGGGTCAAATCGTGACCCTGACCTTGACCTTCAAAATGGTCAATTCAAGGTCAAATCGGTTAAAACGGACAGATTTCGACGAAAATTTATACCTAGGGGTACTTTTGTCTGGGGAGTGTTTTGGACGGGTCAAATTGTTACCCCCGACCTGTCCTTGACCTTCAAAATGGTCAATTCAAAGTCAAAGCCCGGACGAAGTCGGGTCACCTGCTAGTACAGTATATTTTTACTTTTAAAAAAAAGACAATTGTTTTAGTAAAATGCATTTGCCTTTTGTCACTGGGGATTTTGATTTTGGCTTTAGTATTTAAAGCACATACATTTACTAAAATGTAACCAAAATTTATCTTACAACTTCAGGTTTATACATGTAGTATAAGGCATAGGTGATGAATAAAATACTACAATAAGCACACATAATGTGACAGTGTGCCTTAAAACATAAAATATACCATCATTCCTGTTCATTCATTGTCATTTCTTTGTTTAGTTGCAGCTGATGTCCTGTGTGAGTTTTTGGAGGTCGCTGTTCATTCTATCCTGTTCGTGAGAGGCCTGTACCCACCTGGTGTGTTTGAACGAAGGAAGAAATACAATGTTCCTTTACAGGTTAGTATATGGTCTTGACAACATTGTGGCAAAAATTATTCACAATGACCTAGGATACGATGGGCAAACCATGTTTCGGCCCGTTGTATGCAAATTTTGATTTCAAGTCCAGAAAACCCCTTTTCCATACAACCGAGAAGAACCTAATAAGTTTCTAGAGACGTATACTCACTGAAATTTGAGATTTAAATAAAAACAATAGAACAGCGCATACAAACTTTTGGTCGTTATCAGCAATGTCTGAATCCACACCAGCAATCACTTTGTGCAGAATTGGATTTAGCCAATCACAGTGGCCATTCCATTCAGACTGGGGGAGAGGGCAGAATCTTCACTCGTTGACACCAATATTGACTGGGCACCCACAGATAGCCTATTGTATTTTGATTATTTTAGTTTAGAAAATACTAGATGTACTAATGATAATGAATGTTTAACTGACTATTACCAATTAACTGGGAAACTGGCCTAGTGATTCAGTAGCACCTTCGACACCCTTCTTTATATATATATTTGTTTTGACACCAAAACGTGGTCCGTTTTACAGACCCTCTACCGGGCTAGCAGAAACCCTGCCATAACACTAAAGGTAACAAAATATAATGTGCTACTGTTAGGAATGGAGAATTTCCACATGTCCAAAAAATATGGACAGAATGGTAAAATGAATATCAATAGAGGATCTCCAAGACTCCAATGAGTCCCCAGTTTATACGAGTCAAGTAATTACTGGACAAGTTTTCTAAATTTCACTATAAACTGGGGACGAGTTGAATTTTCTGTTTTAATATTACTTGATCCAAAACCTCCATAAAATCCGTAAACGTACTTAAATGGGACTAGTGCAAGTCTGCTTGAACGAAAACCAGCTAAGATATTTGGATAGCGAAATGCTATGCATTTTGCAATCCAAATATCTTAGCTGGGTTTCGTACGAGTAGAATTGGACTATAATAGGATGAGAAACAAAAAGCAGCTTATATAAGGCAAGTCAGAAGTCATGCTGGAAGTTTGTCTGCGGTCTCTGCGTCAAGAAACAATGCCAGTTAAATACACATTGCTCTGAGGTATTTAATGACTTAAATTTAAAGAAATATTTGTTGAAACTTAATCAACAATAGAAACATTGATTCAGCATACGGAATGTAAACAGACCACAAGCCAGAAGTCAAAGTTCACTTTTCCATGCAACAATACATTTGAGTACACTTGGCATTATGTCCTGTTATACAACGGTAATTGATTACTTATATTTTAGAATGGCTTTATACAACGAAAGAAGGGTTGGATCATGTAATAATATATAATAACAGTATAAGTATACAAGAATAATTAAGTTTATTTTTAGAACATCAAGTCAGTCCTGGCTATAATTTATACTAGAAATCTGTAAATTTCTATTTTGTCAAGATTTATTTCAATTTAGTATTCACCGTTTAGTGTTCTCCCTTGCACATTATTACTCAGAGGAGGCATTTTATATGACTCAGCATTCAGAAATTAGAATGTAGAATGTTGTACGGAATTGCCAATTTAATTATTTTAGCATAATTTTGAAAATGCCCATCCCCAAATTTGCCCACCTAGGTGATATTCCTAGGCAGTGAATACCACCCGTATATTATATTAAACTGCCTGAGAACAATGGTTTCTGTTTGAAAGGCCTGATAATGTATTTAAATATTATGTTAGCCGTAAGCCCTTTTTTCACTTTTTTCCTGTTACTTCCTCTCTTTTCTTTATATTATCTTAAGTGATTTTTCTTCAGATCTGCAGACATCCTGATGTTGCAAGTTATATTACTAAAGTTGTTGATGGTATTAAGACAATAATTTCTAATGGTGATGCTGATAAAGTTGCTGTGGTTGTGTTGGACAATACCGGAGCACCTCTTGAGAGATTCGTTTTTGAGCTTGACAGCAGATTTTCTAAGCAAAGGTAAAAAATATTTTCAGTATATTGGTTGATAATTTTAGATGAAAATTACTTCTTCATTAGGCCACACAGTTAGTTGTCTGTTTTTTGGACACTTTTTAGCTCAACTTTACTTTGTAAAGTTTGAGCTAGTGCCATGGGTTGGCATCTTTCCATATCCGGCCGTCCCTCAACAATTTCCGTTAACACACCCTACAGGTCACATCTCTCATCTGATCATCACCAAACTTCATATGGATCTTCAGGGTGACCTCTAGATGGGAGCCATCGCTTTTCTCCCAAATTTGTTAAAAACATGGCCCCCAGGATTTCAAATTTGAATCCATCGGTAGGTACACCCTGCAGCCCGTATTTATTAGATAATTATTTTGAAAATTTACAGACATGTTTAGGATCTCCTCTAGATGGGAGCTAACAAATTTGAACAATTTTCAATGAAAAAAATGGCTGCCGGCAGCCATGGGTTTCCCTCAAGCCATGTCTAAAGGGTTAATCAATGGAAATAAGCCTAAACGAACACAACTGAGAGCATAATTACAAATTATGCACATACATATATCTATAAGGCATGCATATCTTTAAAGTATATAACCTTCATGTATTTTCACAATTTATCAAAAAGCACATCCAGAATTAGTGAAGTACTTGGGTATTTCCTTACTAGTAGTTACCGTAAATTCAAATTTTTTTAATTTTTCAGGGATGATGACTATATGTTCCGAGTGGAGCAGTCACTACGATCCTTCATCCTGAAACTCAATGTCTGTGATGCCAGCTTATTAAAACTGCCTGATGGTTAGTTTAAATGGCTTTTAATTGTGTTCTGTCTCTTTTGAGTGTCATCTATTTCTATAGGCTACTGTACATGTGTTTATCTGATACCTTAGGAAGGAAGTTGTTGCTATATACTTTTCTATGAGAACTTTAATAGTTATATTTCATTCTGAGTTGTCAAAACTAATGCAGAATGCTTACTTATTATTTTACCAATTTTGTTATGGCTCATTTTACCCAGATTGACCAGAGTTCTAACTCATTTTAACCCATTTTGACCAGAGTTATGGCTCCTTGGAAACAAATGACACAATAATTGGCTCTGTCCAATCACTTGATTTGAGCTGACCACTAGCACAGGGGCATGTCGTTGAAATGAGTAAAACATAAATTAAAAAATATATAAGTTTATAACAAGTGTGTCACATTAAAAAGTGCATCGATAAACAATACGTATTTACTTAAATAATACATATTTACTTAAATTTGTATTGTTTATCGATGCACTTGTTACAGTGGCACGCTCGTTTTAAACTGATATATTTTTTAATTTATATTTTACTCGTTTTAAGTTTTAACGTCACACCTCTGTGACCACTAGTATTGATTTATTAACTGAAGCATGCTGGACTTCCTTATTTTAATTCAGTATAAATAATAGCAAACCATATAGTAATTTTTGAATGCCAACTTTCGCTTCAATGTCATTCACACTTTTAACACTTTCTATAGTAAATACTCACTGATAAGTGGTTATCCCATAGGAAATATGAGTATTTCTGAAATTGTATTATCTGTCGTCTGCTTACATTACCTGTAAATTCCTACAAATTAACAATAGACCATTCCATTGTGCACTTTTTTAACTGGGTGGGAGAATTAATTTAGTATAGAAAGGGTTACTTCTAATATGTTGATTTTTGACAGACTGTTCCTGGGTTGTGCATGTTCATGTCAAAGAATCGGGAGCACAAAAGATTGAAGAGGAGCAAATAGTTAAGGTGAGCAGCCTCTAAGATAACAAGGCCCTTAGCAGTCTAAGTTAACTACGGGCACATACAAATAATGGGTCTGATTACTTATCTCTATTTTCCAAACCGTGGGATTCCACGTCAGTAGCACCAATCAGAACTCACTATTAGTAGCCTCAAGATAAAAGTATACTATCAAAGTGATTAACATAACCCGATGTGACATAATTTGGGAAAGCCTGCATGCTTCTACGAAATAACATTTTTACGAGACTACAATATACTCAGTATTTCAGTATGACTCAAGAGTGTATGTTTTGACAGACTGGGCCATAATCCAGGGTGAATTTGCCAATTGTTGAGAATTGAAGACTCGAGGTCTTTAATGACTCTTTGTTGATAGCTTATTATATGAAATTGACAGAGGCATTTTACAGTTGGTTGTTTACATGCATTGTATTGGGGAATAAACTCTAGTTCATGATCACTTAAAATAAGAGGTCATGGAAAAAGTATGTGTCTTATAACACTTCCATGGCTGGAGCTTCCTGAAATCTTGAGAAAACTCTGTGCAAATGCATTCTTTTATATATGCGAGGCACCCTATGGGAGACTTGCATGTATAAGATAATGCACTGGCACAGGATCTTTAATGATGCACCAGCGCTGCTCCTATCATGAACGGGTTAAGGAACCAACTTATTTTGCGAGCTTGATATTGATGAGATCAATATATTAAAGCACAATTCATGTATATAATTTTCCTGTTAACTATTGTGTTAATGTAATAATGACATCCCACTTGTAATGGAATTTTTGGAGTCCATTGTGATTGAGTGCACTATATGCTCCACTTGTTGTCATTCTCGAATTTCATACTTTAGTACATTGACAGACAGTGTGAAAGTTATTATGTTTGTATGTTTTCAAGATCAGGTTACCTAGGACTTCTAAAAACACTGATCTTGGTACCCAAGGCCTCTGAACATTGATTAGGGTACTCAGGATCTCTAAGTCGCACCCAATAAACTTGTGGGAACTCAGTCATGGAGAACATGTCATTGAGCCTATTTTATCATAAAATATGACAAAATGTAACAGAAGTAAACATCTTACTCTCTGTATTGGGAACAAATTGCTCAGAACAGGAATGTTTTTCATCTTTTTCAGAATTTTCCTTGGATCGAAGCTGATGAAACACAGATATTGGTACCTGATGCCAATATTGTGCCACTAAAGTCAATGAATTCTGACATAGCAAAGGTAAGGCTGTCCAAAGTTAAATAATTTTTTCTCGAGACATTTTGTTTTAGGTCAGTGAGGGAGGGAGGTTTTTGTAATTATTTTTTATTTCCCAACTAAGGATGGCTGATGGCTTGAATCTCATTATACGAGAGACAGAATTAATATACTAGATATTTGTAATCTTTCCTTTATATTATACATGTCAATTCACTTACTTGTTGCCTGCTGATGAGGTCAGTGTGATTGTACTTTCAATAATAATGAAAACTACTAATAATAAGGCCAAATAAAAAAAGGTGTTTGTTTCTCAGACACATTTTTTTTCATATTTATGGCCAATTTTAACCTTGAGGGAGGCAGGTTTTTATTTTTAATATATTATTGGCGACAATTTTATCAAAGAGCCAGGTAGGTTTTTTTATTTGTATGTACCACCATGGCAATTTCATACATTGTTCTGCCTATGTACATTTTCTATGGTTATGCCTAGCTATAGTTTGATGATATATATATATATATATATAGGCAAACCCTCAGGAGAGTAAAAAACAACAACACAAAATTAGGTGAGTTATCAACAGCTTTCATTGTATCGTTTGACAATGATACTTACAAAAAAATAAAAATTAACTTCATAGTCAAGTTGGTGATATTGAGATATATATGGCTCAGATTTCCGATAAATAATATCACTAGATGTCATGTTTAATCTATAAAATCCGATGGCATTCACATGTGTACAAATATACGTAATTGGTTCACATTGGCAGAACTTGGAGACAAAAATAATTGATAACGGCAATGTCTAATAAATTATTTACCTTGTTTTATGTCAAATTTTCTTGATTATTTTTCATTGTTGTGTGGCCCATTACTTCTAGTATATTAGCCTGTGAATGCGCCAAATTGAGCTTTATAAACCAAAAAGATATCAGTACAATTATTATTTCATTGACAATACCACGTACATTTTTGTTTCTATTTTCGCTGGCAGCCAAAAAAACTTTGTGAATTATAAAATTGAAACTTCCCAGTTTATTTGCCAATTTTTTGGTTTGATTGTTTTAGTTTTACCCTTGCAATCACAATTCTTACCTGTGCACAATGTTGGGCGACTTTAATAAATATCATTGCGGGATACATGTTTTTATTTATTTATTATAAAACCAGAATAAAAGAATACACATATTTTCGGGACGCGGTGTTCACTGAGAAACTAAGACCTTTTTTTATTTCGCCTAAGTAATAAATAATAAAAAAAATTATATATATTGACTGATTGATTTTCATGCCATAAGTCTTTGAAGAAATAAAATGCGACCCCTGATTACATCTTCGATCACATCAAATCTAGAGAGTATCTTGTATACTTGGATGGATATATCCTTAATTTGCATGCCTTAGATGTCAAGTGACATATTTGAAGCAAAAGACTATAATACTACCCAGTATGCCTGTGCCGGAAAAATATAGTACTGCAACGAAGTTAGGTTATCATCATTCATTATCATTGTTTCATTCTGGACACCTTCATACTTTGTTTACCTTTCACATCATTGCCTCAATCGTAAAACTCTCTGTTGGGGGAAACTATCACTAACAATATATTAATTAAATGCAGTGTCTTGATAGCAAAATTGTTTTTGTTAGTTTATCGCCGATAGCCATGTCCCGAATCGAGAAGTAAATACTTTAATACAATACTTACAATTCAGACAATATTTTCTATGGAGTGGTATGGTCGATTTGCTTGAGATTTTCGACGATTTTAGTAGCATGCTAAATTCCTCCAGTTGGCAGAGTGCCGGAATCAGGATTGGGGTGATTACATGCCAATGTAATCGATTATGATTACTATTACTTTTGATTTACATGATTACAATACTGACTATATTATTTCAAATGTAATTGATTATGATTACAATTACTTTAGTAAAATGTAACTGATTACTTTTTGATTACATCTGATTGCAATTTTTAGTTTCCAACCATTTTGATCCATCAGAATAAATAATGAAATGTTATTGAATAAAAACATTATATAACATGTAAATAAGAAACGATTAAACAAATAAAACAAGCAAGCAATAAAAACATTCAACACAATGATATTATGATAGTCTTTAAAGGGGTTCTGTACGTGAATCCGACCATCTATGAGATGCCTTCCACTTCATTCAACGGAAAATATGATACAAATGAATTAATTTGAGTCGAGGATGCATGCTGAATACACACGCATACTCCAAAGAACCGCAGATATTAACATGAAAATTTCCGGCCCTGAATACTAACTTATCAATTTCACGCACCCGAACAAGTCCATCATATGTCTTTAATGTTGTACCATTACATTTGATACAAGATTCCAACAGTTCTGAGGGATGGTGTCTTCTATTTTCAGATTCAGCTGTATGTTGAAGAAAAGACCAGAAAGTCATGATAAAAGTAAACCACTACATTATTCGATCTCATTCCATGCACAATAGGTAGAAAGTTCATGATGTCGTCTATGAATCACTTCATCCGTCCCCCATTTCAAGCACCACATCTGCAGTTTCATATTAATATATTTTTCTTCAATTTTAGAAGTTATGGTTCTCAATAACATTCTAAAGTGAAAACTGTTTTAGTTGCAGCATTAAAAGTTTACTTCAACTTCGTCATGCAGTGGCATCAGTGAAAAATAGATGCTGAGTGATAGGTCTATAATGATTCATTGTGAATTCAATGTATCCCGATACACTTTCAAACAATAGATGTATCGTATCATGTCATGTGTATTGTGATACAGGAAACCAGGTAATTTCTGAAGATGGGCATGTGTAAAACAGCAAAACCTGCTATGTACTGTCAAGCTTACATGTCTATTATGTATATTTGACTCATCTAGCTTGTCTATTATGTGTATTTGACTCGTCTAGCTAACGATTAAACTGCAATTTATAAAGTTAATAATGAATTATATCTCCAGTTATAAACATGTTGGTTCTATTAATTAATGACAATAATGTGGTAATTATTTGAGAACACTAGTATAGTGAAACATATCATTTCGTTGATCGTGTACCGTGATTCGTATCATATCGTGACCAAGTATATCATTACAGAACTACTTGCGAATATATGCAACCTGCATGAACCCAGTCTATCTGAAAATGCTAAGTGCTTGATGCTCTGAAAGATTATGATATACTTCACATTACCATCACTATATTTAGCTTAAAAAGGCTTCCCCAGCAGTATGTTACTGCTGCCTTATTTTGTATTAAAATAATTATCTATCATCATATGCTAGAAATTGTACAACATAACAATTCCTAAATAATGTTGTACTAAGTGTTGAATTACTTGGGATACATTTTATTCTAAGTTCCGAGTTAGTTAATATCTGTAATTTTAATGTAATGCTAGAGTTGTTTATCACTGTTTAATAGTTGTTGTAGACTATTAATTTATCTGCTGTATGTGAAAATAGCAATATGCCAATCATGAAATAAGTCAAAGCTTTGTGATTCAGATTTTCCAGCGTCTATTTTAACTTTCATATCCCTGGTTATCTAAGATGAAGGAAGCTAATAATCACCTGTTGTATTCTTCTTAAACACATCATATCTCATAGATTTCACATATATGTACCTCATTTATGCCTCATATATTTATCTAATGCTCAGCTTGCAGTCTTGAGTTTTTTGCAATTTAACACTTTCGTTTGACTGGATCTTCCTGAAATTTTGCGAAATCCCTGTGCCAATGTATTCTCTTATATATGCGAGTCTCCCAAAGGGAGTCTTGCATATATAAGAGAATACATTGGCCTAACAATATTTACATTGACCTTGTAAGCCAGTGCATTCTCTTATATAGGCGAGGCTCGCTATGTGAGACTCGCGTATATAAGAGAATGCACTGGCACAGGATCTTTAATGCTGCACCAGCGCAGCTCCCATCATGAAAGGGTTAAACAGACATACATCTGAATACATGATGTGTAAGTAGCAAGCCAGCCTCAGAATTCCACATTCAATTGTCAACCAAATTAAGATGGAGGAAAGTGAATGCGTGGACTAGACGGCAGGGTGCTGGTCCCCATGAAGGGGAATGTATGTATACTTGGTTTTGTTTTGTTATTGTTCTAAGTTCATTGACAGAAGACTATTTATGCATCAACAAGTAAACTGAACTCTGGAATCCCAAATTACCGAAAAAGTTGTGATGAGGTTGGATTCATTCTAATAGATTGAGGAGTTAAATTATCATTGCACTCAAGTTGTGCAAATCTCGAATGTAGGCTAAGCATTAGCTCCATCCCTATCATGTGGGAATCACTCATGAAATCATATTCATAGCACTATTTTACCACGTAATTTATTGTCTAAATTATTGATTTATATTTATAGAACATAAATTTTACATTTAATTGTTGTTTATTTCTGTATGCCCCAGTGTCATCTGGCAACTATTCTCAGGATTTAAAAATGTTTTGACATGATATACTGGACATAATAGTGTAGTGTTGTATTTCAATTAAAACATAACTTGTCGTAAACAGACATGGCTTTGTTCAAGCCCCAAAATTTTGTGTATTGTGTACATAATTTGTAAGAGGTATCTAAAAACATGTCTTCCCAGAAGGTTTCTGAAGCAATTTGTCCATTTAGCGCTGAATATACGTGTTTTGTTTCTTATATTTTTCGATAAATTTGAGATTTCGTTTGTGCCGGTTCATTTGTTTTAGTCAGCAGTTGCATAAACATTGCAACTGTAGACCATGGGAAGAAAATCTAGAGCTGTTGTCGCTCTGAAATGTTTTACTACATAATTTTCATGATTGAAATGAAGAGAAAGCACTGTGTGAAGTTTTTAGTCGAGTTTTTTTCCAAAACTCGACTTATAGTTTGATGAGGGACGGTGGGCGGGCGGGCGGGCGGTGTGTTTTGCTTTTGGTGTGTGAGTACATATCCATGCACGTAAGCTGCAGACAAAAAATCGGGTTCGTCCGCACATTTATTACAGAGTTATGGCCCTTTGAATTTTCAGCTCGTTAGCGCGATAACTTCAACAAACGTTATACGATTTAATTGAAATTTGGTATATAGGTGTCTCCCAAGAATATCTCGGATGAGTTCGAAAACCAGCCTGGTCCAATAAAATTTGATAGAGTTATGGCCCTTAATTAGTCATTTTTCACGAATTTTCAGCTCGTTAGCGCGATAACTTCAACAAACGTTATCCGATTTGATTGAAATTTGGTATATAGGTGTCTCCCAAGAATATCTCGGATGACTTCGAAAACCGGCCTCGTCCGATAAAATTTGATAGAGTTATGGCCCTTAATTAGTCATTTTTCACGAATTTTCAGCTCGTTAGCGCGATAACTTCAACAAACGTTATCCGATTTGATTGAAAATTGGTATTTAGGTGTCTCCCAAGAATATCTCGGATGAGTTCGAAAACCGGCCTCGTCCGATAAAATTTGATAGAGTTATGGCCCTTAATTAGTCATTTTTCACGAATTTTCAGCTCGTTAGCGCGATAACTTCAACAAACGTTATCCGATTTGATTGAAATTTGGTATATAGGTGTCTCCCAAAAATATCTCGGACGAGTTCGAAAACCAGCCTGGCCCGATAAAATTTGATGGAGTTATGGCCCTTAATTAGTCATTTTTCGATTTTACCTATTAATTAGTCTACCGATACTGATGCACACCAATTGGCGGTAGCCACCGAAAACGAGACACAGCATCTCTGATGCCACCTCTTGTTTTAATAGTATTATGTTATGACAAAGCAATATACATTTTCCCAGACATTCCATATCTGATTCCAGAATTCCGATGAATACAAATGGCACTGTTTTTGTATGGGACCCATACATTGTGTTCAACATTGTATTTTTTATGACTTCAATTCGTCTTCTAATGCTCGTAGAAAGGTAGTTCAGGTATTTAACGAACAGTGGGAAAAAATCATAAAGGAATATTATTAGGTGTATTTTGGACTGCAAACCGCTAAGTGGCTTTAATCCAAATCACTAAACGCAGAACAAATATTTGCGCTGTCACCTGCTGTGATCGTTCTCTTTAATTTTCTTTAAATACGCATACAATGGTGTACGTAAACAAGAACCTTCTCGTGTTACAGAAGTTTTGCTTCTGTTTACATAACACAGCGCAACTCTATTGGTTAATCACACACAAATGATATAAACGCTCTTTATTATTTCCATATCAGGAAAACAGTAACAAATAACGCTCTTTATGTTTACCATATCCGAATCTAAACAAAAACCAGGTTCTGTAACGTTTTTATGTGTACCCATACCATGTATGGTACACATAATGCCGACGTCCGGATCAACCATCCGTCGTTCGTCCGTCCGTCTGTCCGTCCGTCTGTCCGTCTGTCCGTAGACACTTGCTATCCGATTCATTTACTCAAATATTTTTTATCGAATCGTGTTCAAATTTTGTGTGCATGTTTATGATGACACACTTCTCACCTGTATAGTTTTTGGTATTGATCGGTTGATCGGTTTAGAAATTATTAACACTTTGCATCCGCACATAGTCATGTTCTATCCGATGCCATAACTTAAGTATTTTTTGTCCGATTGTGTTCATATTTGATATGTATGTTTATAATGACACACCCCTCACCTGTATAGTTTTTGGTGTCGATTGGTTGATCGGTTTAGAAAATAATTAACCCTGCACACAAATGCTATCTGATGCATCTAAGTCAAACATTTTTCTTCTGATATGCCTCATATTTCTTACCTAGGTTTTTCTTAGTACGTTCTTTATCTGTATGGTTTTTGGTATCGTTTAGTTAACCCTTTCTGCTCTTGTTTTTAAATAGAATTCATCCAAGCTGTGTTGACTCAAATATTTTTCATCTGATCAGCACCAAATTTGGTACATATGGTCCTCATCCCGAAATACAGATCAGGTTCGAATTTGAGTTTGATCGGGTATATTTTAACAGAGTTATGGCCATTTAAAATTAAAGTGACTGATTAAGTAAGCCTGCATTGTGAGAAGAGAAGATCTCACATAACACAGAGTGTATTATTGGCAATGTTTAACTGGACACTACATACCATAGAGATAAATAACATTGCTCTGGGGAGTCTGTTGATATAACCTGTCAAAGCTAATTGATTACACTCAGGCTAGTTCTGCTTTTCTGTGCAATATTGAGTTAACCCCTTTGTTGTAATACTAATAGGTTCATGAAAATAAGGGACTGGCTTATTGTATGGGTTTTGCTAAATCCAATGACATGCTTTTCATAGACTTTTTTGTGTTTATCAGTTCATTAGTTTGGGTAAGATTAACCCCATTCTATCCGATTTCATAACTCAAATATTTCCATGGATTATGTTTATAGTTCTTGGCATAGTTTATGATAACACACCCCTAACCTGCATAGTGAGGGTCATTTTGGTTTATTTGCTTAAAAATATTAACATCCTCCACCAATCCTGTTGACACAATGTGATAACTAGATATTTTTCACATGATCACTATATATATAATTGCATCCATTTTAATGCAGATACATTCTTCACCTGTATAGATTTTGTTATCGATTGGTTTGAAGATATTAACCATAACTTTAATTATATTTCCACTGTTTACATACATTATGTCTTTCCAATGTTTAGCTTAGAAGAAAATTAACCCTACCCATTCCATGGTCATACAGTATGCTATCCAATGTAATGAATCTATTTTCAATCTGACTAGACTATAGATCTATTTTAAACTGACTTAATAGGTTGGAATCAAATGCCATATCCATGTTCATATGGAAGGTGCCCAATAAGGCTTATGCCACTTGTGAAATTAAAGGTACTCAATCCGATTTGATGGTCCCCATATCATCAGATTCCAACAACAATTCCGCTTCAGTTATCAGAGTTGATTAATTGCCCAAAAATAATGCTAACCACAGTCCACTATAGTATAAAATTGCCCAAAACCTGTTATTTATCAACATTTTGTACAATGAAATTTGGCTGCTTTATCATATATCTGACACAAAAAAGCCACTTGATTTTAGAGTTATCCATCTTCATCGACTTTCATACCGCCACTAAATATTCCAGGTGGTTAAAGATAATGGATTTAAAAAATTGATATCTGCTTACTCTGAATTTGATGAATGGGTTCCTCGATTTGAATAAAATATTTGTTACCCCCGAAGCCAAATAAATAGTAACTGAGGGGTGCTTAATCGGATCGAGTAGCTTTAATAGTAAGGTGTGAATTGTTGAAAAGGTTGGTGTAAGGATTTATGAAAATAGCTAATCGTTATCGCCAAGGTATGGGTTAAACATCTGCCGATCGTGATCGGCCTCTCGTTTGCTTTTGTTTACATAGCAAAGGAAAAACATTTGACAATAACATACTGTTTATGCCATATTTCTGATTGGTATAAGAACAAGGTATGTTTATATTTTACTATTCTTTCTGTTAATGGCGGTTTTTGACGGAGCTGAATATTTTAACAGCATAGCCACCACCAATGCCGCCCGTATCTTTAATGTCTGTATCTTTTCGATATAAATGATATTGACATGAAGCCTTTTATGGCTCTCATTCCATAGTTTTAAATGAAATTCCATGATATCACATGAACTTATGATTTCTGTTCTTGTTATAGCAATAGCATAAAGTAAAGCCCTAAATAATCGACTCCTTAACCACATCAGAATTATGGTGAGAGCTTTCCGATGAATGGCAACAAGCCAAGTCGATTATTTAGGGCATTACTATATATTGTCATTCATATGTTGAGTGCTGTGTTTCCATTATACTCAGGCTTGTGCTGTAGAATGCCAGTATTCCATTGCAAGCCTGGATAAAGTGCATCTGACATTTGCAGAATGAGGTCCCCAGATGGTGAATTTAGGGATGCTATCCCGCACAGCAGGCTGCTTCACCAAATTAACCCTCTGGGAACCTCATTCTGCTTAGGTCTCAACTACTGTGGGAGACCTAAGTTCAGATTGAAGTTCCCCAGTTGATGTTTGCGATGTTCACCTATTAGTTGCATCGATTTTGCAATTTATCTTCTGCAAGTTATGGGATATAGAAACTGAACAGAAGGGAAAAAGTAACTAAACACAATGTTAATTTGAGACTTTAATTAGATACATGTATTTCCCAGAAGATGAGGCCTAATCAAAATGTGGTCCCCATATGGTGAATTTGGTGATGCTAGCCTGCTGTGTGGGGTAGCATTTGTAAATTCGGCCTCTGGGGACCTCTTTCTGTAATTGTCAGCCACATTATACCCAGGCTAGACCTGTAGAAAGAATACCAGCATTCCATTGTCATTATTCCGGGATACCCTGAATTTTGCTGGAAACAGGTCTGTATTTTTTGTTAGTCCGCTGATGAATCATACTCAGGTTGTCGCCATATCTCGACTCCACCTCATGTATGATGCCTTTAGTCTGAAATGTGAAGAAAATAGCTCATAATCCATAATTAATTTACATTTGTTGTCCACTTTAGTGCCAACAGAATTTCCACCCCTCGCCCAAGTTCAAATTCTTGAGAACAAATTTTATGCCCAGGAGAAAAAAGAAATATTTCAACTCATATTTAGTATCCTCTTAGTAATTAGACTTAGTACACATAGCCCCCCCCCTGATTTCTCCCATGATGCCACCCCTGCCCCCACCCCATGATTACTTATACCAAAAACCACCGAAAACATTCTTGAACACAATTTAATTCCTATTTCACATAAATCAATTTTGAGGAAATATTTAGATTTTGTTTCAATAGTTATTCTAGTTGGAATTTAACAACAAAATCTGCTATAAATAATAACACAGTGCTGTTATTGAACAACAAAATTGAATTAGCAGAGAACTGGCTTCATGTGACATCAGTATAAGATGTGTAATTGATTGAGTTACTTGCCCATTGGAAGAATGCTGCAGCTCCTGCACTGACAACCCTAACTTGATCTAATTCAAATTCACGCTGGTAATCCTTAGCTGCCAGGGCCACGTCTATTGGCAGTACATTGATGTCAAACTTATTTAATCTGTTCTTTAAACTCTCTGCACCTGTCTTCCCAACAATGGCCTGAACCCTGTGCCAATCCTGAAAGAAGTGAGTTGAACAATTATTCAAACCTCACATTAACCCTTTCATGATGTGAGCTGCGCTGGGGCAGCATTAAATATCCTGTGCCAGTGTATTATCTTATATATGCAAGATGCGAGTCTCCAATAGGGAGTCTCGCATATATATATAAGATAATGCAAAACCTTAAAAGGTCGTGGTAAATATTGTTAGGCCAGTGTATTCTCTTATATCTGTGAGGCTCCGCATGTGAGCCTCGCATATATAACAGAATGCATTGGCACAGTGTTTTCGCAAAATTTCAGGAAGCTCCAGTCATAAAAGGGTTAATATCAATTCCCTGTGGCTGGAAATTTTAATGGATGAGTGCACTGATTTGAATCATTGCATGAATAGTAACTGGACATCCTTTCTAAATTGTAGTTATTGTTGGATGTAAAAGGGATATGGTTGATACCTCAGAATTTTGAGACATCTTTACCAGGAGAATAGAAAATATAATTATAAAAACTAGAATAAATAAAACTGTAGTTCAATCCTTATGAAAATCGCAAAAACCTCCAGTAAGAAACCGTGTCGTTGATTGGCCAGCGAGCTGGCAACATATCACATGTTTACGTCTCGAGCCATCAACATAAGGGAAACCAAGAAAACCGTTTCATTGTCTCTCGCTGACCTAATTTTTTCATGACATAATTTACATTGAACAAACAGCATTATGGCGACCGTTCTGTTGACCGTTCTTCTGAATAAATGTCAAATTTCTAAGAATGACCAGGACTGTTGACAGAACATACACGTTATTATGGTGGCTTGACGGTAACATTGTGTGACATTGTCGGCTTGGATCACATGTTCAACCTCGTCGCTTCGCGAATCGGTTGAACATAAACTCCAAGCCATCAATGTCACACCATATTACCGTCAATAAACCACAATAACTTATAATATTGTGATCCAGTACACTCACTGAATTGTTAGTTCAAATATATTGACTTTGTAGAGAATGTGGATTTTCTTTTGAAAATCGGAACTGTTTTGGAGCGGTACAAAATTTCTTTAATAGTATCGATTCCAGCAAAATAAACTGATACCTTTACTAGATAAGTGCTAGCTTTTCGGTGAATCCATAAGTTTGAGGATGTGCAATTGCTTCAATTCTGGAATATTATATCTAAATAATTAACTATGACCAATGTTGAAATCTGCGCCACCTTAAAATAGTATGTTCGATGATGACATATTTTATTGAACTCTCCTGGTATTATTTAATTACAAAGCATGACAAAAATAAAGTTAAATAACATAAGACACGAAGAACAACGGTGATTGGTAAACAAGTTATAACAACTTAGGAAATGCGCCTCTTCCCGATGTATGATCGATTTGAATGTTGTACTGATAAAAATTAGAAACCAACATCATGTGAGATATTATTCAAAATATTTCCACTGACAGCTGTACATTAGTTCTGTAGCAGAACTCAACAGTTCGAGATGATGGCCTTTCTGCTGATTCTATTAAAATGTTCAAATTTGATATACCTTTGTTGTCCTCCAGTATAATGAAGAGTAGATTATACCTATGATATGATAAAAACGAATAAAAGGTCGCTGACCAAAATGTCCCCTGACGAAGTTAGCAGTTTGAAGGATTTATCGGTTTCTGAACTCAATACTGTAGGAGGAATTTATTACACCAATACGATACAAAGTGCATATTCACTGAATATGTTGCAAATATTCAATGTGTCGAGAAAGGGTCAATAACTCAACAACAAAAAAACATAAAACATTTCTATGTCGAAAAATGGCAATAACTCCTGATATCTTAATGATTCCGACTGAACTCAAAATCGCAGGTGCGCCGATTCCCATGCTGGTTGACATCTTCGCCAAGTTAAACAAAATTGACTGCAAAATGACGGAATACAGGCTCGGACAAAAGATGCGTCCCAGGATGTACGATTCTTTGTCGAAAAATGGCAATAACCCTACCAAAATGACTCCGACTGAACTTAATATCACAGGTTCCCATGGTGGTTGACATTTGTGCCAAGTTTTAAAAAAATAATAGCGGAATACGTACAGAGTCGGACAAAAGATGCGTCCCAGGATGTACGATTCTATGTAGATGAAGGGCAATAACTCCACCAAAGTGAGCCGGACCTAACACAAAATCTCAGGTGCGCAGTTCCCATGCTGGTTGACATCTGCGATAATTTAAAAAAAAAATTCACTGTAAAATGATGGGAGTGCGGCTCGGACAAAAGATGAGTCCCAGGGTGTACGATTCAATCTCGAAAAATTGCAATAACTCCGCAAAATGAGTCCGACCGAACTCAAAATCGCCAGGTGCGCAGGTTCCCATTCTGGTTTATATGTGTGCCAATCTTTAACAACATTGACCAGAAAATGACAAAATACAGGCTCGGACAAAGTTCCGGATGGATGGACGCGCGGACGGAAGAGGGCGCATTACTATGGTCCTCCAACGGAATGTCGGGGGACAATAATAGGTTGATACCGTACTGACAAATTAAGCACATAAATTATAATATGCCAAACGATAATGTTGAACTGCTGCTTCAGTGTCATAAAAATAAATCTTTGTGATTCCATACCTCTACCTCCTCTTCACTATGTCCCAGAACGAGAAGCATGGACATCATGACTCGTTTGACGACTTCTGGTGGATTCCCATAGTGACGAATCTCGAGTACTGTGTGGCTATCCAGTGACAATATGTTGTGCAGTCCACCGTGTATTTTTTTCAGACGACCAATCAGTTCTCTGGCCTGTTTCAGCTGCTCTTCCACTCTGTGCCCAACTTTCATCCGATCAACAGCTTCAACCGAGTCTTGCATTGCCACCAAGTTCTTGCCTCGGATACCATCCTCCAACTCTGTGCAAGGTTAAAAATCTTTATATTTGATGGTCTGATAATAGTCGGAATGAAGATAACACATACAAAGTAATCACCCCATGCATCCGGATATGCTCGTAGCGGAAGACATGCTCGTAGCGGAATAACCACATGGCCCGCGATTTGCACATCGTCTTTAGTTGTCGTAAGTTATTTCATAAAAACACGGTTTAGTTTACCTTGATTTTTTTTAAACGTTAACAGCGATAATCGGTCTACATAAATGAGCGGTTGTGGTTTCCGCAATTTGCATATCTGTTCGATAATCGGGTTTTATACGAAAATTAAGACCTGAAATACTTACTCGATAAAAGTTTTATCACATTTTAATGAATCTTTGCATTGACACATTATATAACATACAGTCTCTCAAAGTATGATATCTTAGCTTCAAAATGAACTGACATGTTTGCGATGTCAATCATATTAGTGCCCGAAAAATTAGTTTCCATGGAGGCACTCACTTGATTTTGGGGCATGTCTATAGCAAACGTAAAACCACTGCTATAGACATACCATATGTTCTTGCTATGACCTGCATATATGGTAATATTTTACTATGGAAAATGTAGAAACATGACTGAAAATGTTGTCTATTATATTAAGGGAATATCCGCGGAAATACCAATGTATGCAAAGACTATATTGTCTGGGCTGTTACCACGGAAATCATAATTTTATGTAAGAAATGCTAATTTTGCCACAATCTTTGGCCTAACTTCCCGGTAAAATAGGATTAAACTGCGTCCATGTTTAAAGAAGTTTGATGTACAGTTGGATAAATTATAGCCACAAATAGTACCACCACCGTCAACCACTGGTATGTGTTGGTTTCGGTGCAACATGTGTCAACCGTGAACGGTGTGCAAATCGCGGGCCATGTGGTTATTCCGCTACGAGCATGTCATCCGCTACGAGCATATCCGGATGCATGGGGTGGTAATGGGCCGGCCCGGCCACGTAGCTCAAGTTATAAGGTGCATTTATAGCGTACTAACACTTAATTGGCCAGCATAAGGCTGTATATACATGTAAAGCTGAAACTGTTTTGAATCCCGATAAAGATGGAATATACTATTGGGGGGCCACTTCCTATATAATATATAATCTCGCTTTTACCGTGCAACACACGCGATATAATATGGGACAACAAGATGCGAGACAACTCACGTATTTTGTCACTTCTGTCGCGTGACAAATAATGCGAGATCTAGCGTGTTCCGTCGCGAGTTAACTCACGTGTTATCTCATGTGTTTTGTAGTCTCGACACGTGACCCAAATCGGTACCGATTTGTGGTCAGTGGTACCAGACCAGAATTTTGTCGCTTCTGTCGCGCGATGAAACATGCGTGATCGCGCATGTTTAGTCGCTTAAGTCGCAGTCCATATTTGGATTTATTACACGATCCTACCCTTATTCCATTCAATAAACCCATTCTATAAATTGTGATATTAAACGTTCGTTTAATAACAGGAAATAGTGCCAGGTGACATTTGACTTCCGGTTTGCCGTCTTTTAACATTCCGTACGCTACGTCTCAAAAATACTATGACTTCCAATATTTTTCCAACAAACTATCATGAATGAAGAATTTGAAAAGTTATGTTATTAAATATACGCCATTAAAAGCGCCAAATAGTCTTTATTTATCTGGGACTATTTCTTTACGCGGGCAAACAACGAATAGTTACGTGAAACGTCATCGCATGTCTCATAGAAGCCGATGTTAGTTTCTCGTTCCATTTGTTGATTTGGTTTTTAGATGTAATTTAGGATGATTGTGTCATCAAATTAGTATTGGCTCACGCAATTACTAAGAGGTGAAGTAATAAACAATTATTATGGCATAATTATTTTCGTATGGCTTGGGAATTTATGTTTTAGCAGTTCGGTCGTTTGGCGACATGCGTGGTTTTCGGAAAATCAATATATACTCACGATATTTCAATGTGAGGAAGGCTAACTCCTGTTCCCCTCTGTGTATTTCTGGGAGCACGTCGGTGAAGTTTAGATCTAGTGACCTCATGACGTCGAGCACCTCATCTAGTTCCTGTTTATTACCGCATTGGATGGCGGCATTTAGTCGTATTTTAGCCTCCTTCTCCAGGCTTTGGAGAGCCACGGATCGCTTGTCTCCAACAGTGTCGGGAATCTTTGACTCATCTAAGAATTCGTCCGCGTTGATTACTGTCTTTTCTTTATATGAGGAAAACATAAAACAAATTAAATAATACTAATCGATCCATTATAAAATATAGCTCATGCCACAATTAATTTTTATTTTAATGCGTATTCTTATGGCATAACTATTTTCGCATGGCTTGGGAATTCTGTCACCGATTATTACCCCGACCATAGGGAATGACACCGTTGCCATTCCAATCCTTCAATGACGAAGCAACCCCGTGCTGCAACGAAATCATCAGATGCATATATCAGTATTTCATACTGACAATTATATCCATCAACTCTCCGCCGAGTACTGCCTTAATATAAAACACATGAGTGGTGCGAAGCAGCCACAGTACGAGCGACCTTGCGCAAGGGTCACAATTAGGCGCGAAATCTGAAAACCGCGATTAATTGCCAAAAAAATAATGCTAACCACTGTCAAATATATTATAAAATTGCCCCAAAATGTTATTTATCAACATTTTGTTCAACGAAATTTTACCGGATTGTCAAATATCTAACACCAAAAAGCCACTTGATTTTAGAGTTAACCATCTTCATTCGCAATTTGGTCCGAACCGTCGGCTTGACGAATATTTGTCAGGCCGCCCAAAATTACATATCTCAGGAAATAACAAATTTCAAAAATCGATATCTGAACTTTGATGGGTGCATGGGTTCCTCGAATCGAATCAAATATGTTTACCCCCCCCCCCCCCCCACCCGAAGCAAAATAAATAATAATTTAGGAGCGTTAATTCGGAATATGCATCTTTAATAAGAAGCATGATAGGTTTCTTACAAATTGGCTTGGATCCATGAATACACCATCAGACCCCGCAAGTCTGAAGTTCATGATAGGTCAACTAATAACAAACTTCTAAGTTATCCCCCAGATATTCGACTGAAACAAATGTATGGAACCAATTGCTTTATATACGTTAGTGATCTTGGACACCAATCCGGGAATTTGAGCATATATAGGTGACTAGAGAGCCTTCGACCCGGAAGGCTTTTTGTTTATTAGTGTTGGCCTGTATTACAGCGAATATTGGATTAAAAGTAAAAGCGTACGTATGCTTTGGTTTCAAGAACCGATATTTTGCTACTGCGAATTTCAGTCCGAAAAGGGCACCAGAAACACTCCTGTCGTTATGTCACCCAATGTTCGCACATTAATACCAACAACTGCCAGTTGATTGCATGAATTACAGAGTAATTGATATTTGAACTTTGAACCTTAGTAAGTCTCGGTTTAACAGAACCTGGTTTAAACAATATGTTTTGAAAACGCATATTTAATCATCTTCTTTATCTTACCTCGTGTTCTGTATTGCTTATGTTCGTGTGTTTCTCTCATAAGTGCCTGCGTATATTCAATTATATACTCATAAACTGGTTTAAAAACTTCAGTCTTTGCCTCCTCTGACAGAGACCCAATTATTTTGAAGCCATAAGTTCCAACAGTTGGCAGTTCTATCCGGAAACTGATGAGATCATTGACGGTTTCCACGGTCACTAATCTCTTAGAGTAGAGTGCCTGTGTCTCGTTTCCAGTCAGCGATCCACACAGTTCGACATCTCTGCTCTTTCTAAAAGTAATAACCAATTCGCTGGTGTCACAGTATATCATACCAGACCGGTGCGACACAGACTCCAGTTCCAAAGCATTCACGCCTTCCTTCTTGCCGAGACATTTCTCGAAACCACTCGGATAGCACAACTTCCTTTTTGCTTTCTCGTCGACTGTTATGAAGAAAACACTGACAGTTTCCCTGTCTAATGCGTCACCAATACGCTCCGCATACAGATGGAATGCATACTCATCGGATTTTGGTAATTTCAAGTTCAATATGTACTTCCCATTTTCTACCCTATATACAATTCTGTCATCATACTCCTTATCTGTTTCAGAAGACCTTATCTCGGGATAGAAGTGGTGCATTGAAAACGCCCGCTTGTCAACGACGTTGTACTTGATCTCAACATCTCCCGTTGGCGATATAATTTCTCCTCGAACAAAAATAGTTTGAGATAGACCCACCTCTTTCAGCGAACCTCTGGGATCCAGAAGCTGTTCGATGTATGGGAAAGCCCTATCGTATGATTTCTTACATATTAGTTTGTAAATAATTACTGGATAATACGCACTGATATCTTCAGAAGAGCTTTCCGCAATGAGCTCGTATCTATATATGCCAGGTTTTGGAGCTCGCAATCGCGTGATTAGGTTGTCATTCTCAGTCTTTTGTATCAATATATGGTCGTCGTGGTTTCTGACGTATATGTTGCGTCTTGCATCTTTCCAATTTACCAACAACACACAAAACTTTAGCGACTTACATATTGGATCGCTGATGTCAAAGACTAAATCAACACAGCTAGATTCACCCGTGATAAGACCTGCTGTGTGTGATACAGTTTTAATACTGAGTTCGTAATAACCATCCTGAAACAGCGGACTTGACTCAAAGTCAGTTTTAGTGATGGGTTGCTCCAGCAACTGCCATCTAAAATCAATTGGGAAATGTGTGTTCACAAATTCGTTGGGATCGGTGAGAAAATAACTATTTGTACATCTGTCAGAGATAGACACGTCGCCAACCGTTTCCCCAGAATGCATGGTCGTCTGGTCCAGGCTGGTAATACGGGTCCCAACATCGCTTTCAAGTCCCCACTGTGGGTCCAGTAACCGCCACTCGTCTGCTACATAAACGGCGTTCCATTCTCCGTAATGGACATCTTCGTTAACACCCTCTCCAATTTCGAAGTCGACACCTTTTCTGTATCCATGGATAATAACAGATGGGATGTTAGCTACCCTGGAAAAAGTATTGACAGATGATTTGTGTTAAGTTATGTCAAAACAGGTAAAATTTGTTTGCAGAGCCCATGCGCATGGCATCTTCGACCGCCAATTATGACAAACGTGTAAAACAAAACAAATAGCCAGGGTCTTGTCGATAAATATGGTGAGGTACATTGTACATGTATATCTAATATGAATTTAAAAACATTTACCGTGTACTTTACCTCATTGCCCATATGTTCCAGAACGACACAAGGTATTAATGGACGCCTTTCGCACACTGAACTACTGCTGACAAGAAATACGAATAGGTAATAGTAGTCGTAAATTGTTTGGGTGGTAAAAAAAACTTTTTCACAGAATTGACGACTATGCGTTCGTTTGTGAGAAAATAGTGCCGTTCAAACGTCTTGCCAATCGTAGTAAGATGATATGGTTCTGTTTATCGTGATAATTTTTACGTGGCATAGGCTCGATGGTTGCATGTAAAGCTCATGTGCCCATGCTTGGCTTCTCGAACACTTAATCGTAACTACGATATTGCATAACGTCAATTTATAGACAGAACACATATTCTAGTAAATTATGACATGCATTTGGTCACCATTTTGCGCTGCCATGCAATCATGATATGTACGTTAAATAAAAAAAAATGGCCAATTTCTGGCGATATTATAGAACAAAGTACCAACGCCGCTTTTGGGATACCTATAATTTCTCGCCGTTGAGTTACTCTTTTTGAGCGCATTAGTTAATCATCTGCCAAAAGTGAGAACCAGAAAGTGATAGAAAAAAACAATTGTATAAATAAATCATTTCGAAACCTGAAAACTGTATACCTGCACAGTATGTTGAATAATTGTGCGTGGTTTCCTAGGTTGTTCTTGATACGCCATAGGTAGTAATGTGTAGTACACGGATCTGGCTCATCTGGTCGGTCAGATATCTGGTCCACGGGAAACGTCGCCGCGAAGTAATACAGTGCCCGCACTTTGAGGATGTCGTCCCATATTGTTACAGCTAAATTCGTCACTAGCTCTGGTAGTTTCTTGTCAATCAGTTTGTGCGATATCTGTAAGATGTTTTTACTGTAAATCTTTTAATAGAGCTTTTTGATGAAATAATGAAATACAATTAGACAGAATTCACAACCTCGTTGTTACAAGAATTATTATTGGTATCTTTCCGTGCATGGGGTTCGTATTTAAGCTTGAATCTGAAATGAGGGACATCTCAATGACATCCATTGTAACATGGCCATTTCGATAATAAATTAAAAAAAACTGTTCATGGTCATACGAATCAATTAACCCTTTCATCGCGGAAGCTGCTCTGGTGCAGCATTAACTATCATGTGCCAGTGTATTACATTATTTAAAGTCGGGATATACCTCGAAGGATTTAGGATTTGTGAATATTTCCTCTTTCAATGTTCCCCATGCATGCATGCAATTTTGAAATAGCTAATGTGAACTTAGTGGCAACCGATATATATATAACCACGGAACAATAAAGTGAATTCCATGACTGGAATGGCTCATTGGTCTGCTATCAGCATGCATGTATATATACATGTATACGAACCCGCTCTACTTTCCGATCAGTCTTCCTGAATCTTCGTTGATCGATAAGTTCGGATAGCTTTGATTGTGGGCACCGCGGCCGGGGCAGTTGTTCTTCCAATTCTGCTACGTCAGCGCTGTATATGTGAAGAAGTGGCGAATAGTCGTCGTTTGGTCGAACTTGGTATGTCGTCATCAACTTTCCGACCTTCGCTTTCATCTGTGGACCAACCAATTAAGATAAACTGACATAAAATCCACGAACCTCAAATTAAACCTATAGAGGTTGCACGCTATTGCCGCATTTATATGCATGGTGTTCGAAATATGTCAACCATGTACAGTCTGTCATTCATACATGGACTTTATGTGCATGTGAAGACATGTAGATGTGATATCAAGGAATCACCTCATAAACCCGATATCGCGGACCCATGGAGTTGTCAAGGGCATCGGCGTGTATTGGGTGAAATTCCACATCTTATAATATAAGAACAGATTTCCCTTCTCAATATACATAACTGGCAAAATCAGTGAAATTTCCATGCGATGTAAGATTAATGTTTACCCACTCGATGACAGTCAATTCAAGCCATTACATATTTTTTTAGTATGAATTAAATCGTTTTATATTTTTGTTCTCTCTGATTTTCGAGGAAAAGTATTCACTATACTCTAGGTCTTCCCAGTGTCAAAACATTATATATTTCTTAATATCTTGGCGAAGAAAAGCAAATCAAATCAGCAGACGATTCAGACACATTTTGAAATAACCAGGTCGTTTTATTCAGCGGGAGATATATATATAAATGGTGTACCTCTTGTGTAAGCTATATACAAAATGTAGGTCGCGATAGTTCAATGCAAACTCATTGGTATACTATACCGGGTATAGAAACAATACCAAACATCCCAACTCCGAGTCCGTGACATCTCATTGCATTCTTACTCCGCGGCATTGATATCAAAACGTCTGGTGGGTACCATCAAGTTAACTTTCTTTTAGCCAATGGCAGTGTAGGATGAAGAATTTTATTATGTCTCGCACATATATTTTGTTATTTAAGGGTGCATTTACACTGATATAGAACTGTATACAGATCTGTATGAAGTCACGTGTCGCGCATTACTGTGATCACAATATGATTACTAATAGTGAACGCGCGCTGATCAGTACTCTGGTAATTGACAATTCACTACGAGTCGTTTCAGTTTAGGCCAGACATAAAAATGGATCTACCATCAGCAGACAACAGCGATTTGGTATGTGCCGCATGTATTTAAAGTGTATCCTTATACCACTTGATAATGGTTCGAAGAAAGAATGAAAATCGCATAGGAATACACAATAAACAACAGTATACACAAATAGAGGCTAGAGGGCACACATATAGTTTTAGATGGAGATTCCACCAATATTTAGGATTTCAGGTGATCAACTATATATATATATAGGTCTCCTGTTTGACGGTGGCCATTTTGGATCTGTATGGAATGGGTATCCACCCTACAACACCCTTTATTTGACCAAATGTTGTAAAATTTCCAACTGATGACAATTCCAATGACAATGTTGACCAAATGTAGGACAATATTGTTTTATTAAATTAACTAGCAGTTTTTGGCTGGCCACGGGGAGGGATCAGGACACAATCTTTCCAAGTGTCTGAAATTTCTAACCTGACACCCGCCCCCATGATAAGGTTGGAAAATTTCCAGCTGATGGCCATTCCAGCCCAAAATTTTGATAAAAAGTAGGAGATTATGCAAATATTGGTCCGAAAATCATTTTCAACCTATTGTTGGTTTGGAAATTACAGCTAATGTCGTGTCAGGTATGAAATTTCCAACTGTTGAAAATTTTGACCAAAGTTGCCACGTCCCTGTCCGTGTTCAATATTCGAAATACACGGGTTGAAATGACAACGAAAACTAAAACACATTCGCCAACCCCGAGTAACAATTAATCAAAACAGATTTACCTGTCGAAGTGCTTCGGCGTTGACCGTGACGTATAGCGGACACGATTTTTGCTCACACGAACTAATACCGTTTTCTTTCTGTGTGCATTTCTATATCAACCCGTTTACACTTGTCTGCTTGTAGATCTGTGTGCAGTTCTATAGCAATGTAAATGCACCCTAAGCATTCATATTCTCCATCTAATATAGGATAATAGTTTTGTCTGCAACGGTTTTCCTAAAGTCAAAAGGTGTCTATAATGGACCTATCCGTATGTATACCGCCTCATTTTCAAGTATAGCCAATGAGCCGATAGCTTAATCGCCGAAGCGACATGTGCCTGCCTAGTGATACCGAAGACACCACAAGCGGCTCCTTGACCACCATTATAAGCAATGGGGAATTTACGAACACGAGAGCAAAATATGTAATAAAAAGCTACAACGGTGTTGAAATGTGCATGGGGAACTTGTCGGGTTGACGAACGATATTTATATAAATATCCCGGAGTATTTTTAGTTCGGTTTCTTAAATCAAAAAGTAACTAATATATATTAATGCGACAACATACATGTAAATGGGAATCAACAAATGTTTTCCAAGAGAATTCACGAACTTTCACACATTGCACGTACTTCGCGGTGTATACACGCAACCTTCACCGAACGAGTTCACTTAAATTTGTGCCATTGTTGCTACGTGGCAACATGTAACTGACTCACTGATAGTCGGCGTTTTCTTTAAAGTACTTTAGTGACGGCCAAATAGGATGTGGAATTAAAAAGATCACTATTTGATAATCCTTTGCATCCAGTCGCTTATGAATGCAGGACGCTCGAGGTACGAGAAACTGATATCGTTATATTTATTTCGACAAAAGAGGGATTATAGATTAATTACCACATGTGCACCTCCGTTTAGCTTATTTCATCCAAGTGTGAACTATTAGTATAGCTTCGATATTAAATATTCTATTCGATATTGAAGTTATAATGGCTTCATTTACACAGTTTGATTCAACGTAAACATCGATCTTTGTTGGTTGTCGGAAATGGCAAAACAATCACTCTTGGTTTAAAAAAAAAATCTGGTTCTATTTTTGTTTATATCTAACGACAATCACTTTTACAAGATGCATATATACACACATAGGCATCTTGAAAATCGTGAAACTCAGAAAGAAGCTATATTGCCGTGTTACATGTCGTTTAAAAACACAGTCCGTTCTCAGCGGAAGCCATTTTAGTAATGAATATGTAGCGATATTGAGATGGCTTGTGGTGCGTATAGTAACAGTAACCATGTAGCCTAATTGGTGGGCGGTACGTACGGATAGGTCCATTGTTTATGAGAAATTCCGAAATGAGCCACAATTTCCATTAAATGTGCAGAAATGAGAATGTGCTATGATCGCTTTCCCATCGAGTGGCCACCCGCTTCAAGATGCTATAATTGAAATAGCGGACTTCATTGTTCAAATGGACGAAAAATATGTACGCACATGAGTGAAGAGATGTTATTTTTTTTTAAACATTGCTCCGATGTCCATGATACCATGTTGTACGGGGTGGACATAATCGCTAAAAAAGAGAAGAAGAAAACTGGTATTTTATATATGTTTGAAGTAGCGACTATTACTCCTCTGTCCCTAATCTGGTTGTATCACACAATTAGCCCCTAAACTCGGTCTCATATTGTAGTAAGACACACGTGTATTATGGACACGCACATTGTCGTAAGAGCTTAGCGAAATTATTATAATGAATATAATTATAATATTCGATTTGTGTTAGGTTATTTAGTGTTGACTGTGAGATAAACATGGATGCTCGGGGTGGTACGTTGAACAATTTTGTCAACATGAAATGACACACGTAAAATAGAACTATATATTTTCTTGAAGGTGTCTTTACTTCCTCTTGACACACGTAAAATAGAACTGTATTTTTTCTTGAAGGTGTCTTTACTTCCTCTTTGGTGTGATAAGGAAATCAATATTAATTTTGTTTACCCCCAAAATGTGATTATGTGATAAAATGGATATCAAATTCGTCGCAATTCTATACGAAATGTATTAACCTCGTCCAGCTGCATCGTCCAATAAATTCGATTCGAGCCTCTATAAAGCTCGGCTCGAATCTAATTTAGTGCACTCGGTTAATAAATTGCGTATAGAATTGCGATGTGTAAACACTGAAAACATTTGAGCAATTAAAAACAATACGCATCGCCGTTTGTTATTATATGAAGAACGTATGAAAATAAGTTACCGATGAGCATAGATACTTATCAGCTACTATGGTTTGAGGAATTCAGTAAAATCAGCAACAATACAGCAGCAACAGCAAAAAATAGCATGTATCTTTGCATGGTATCGATATCCAAAGCAAAAAGAGGCCGAGAGAGAGGCGGCAAATCGAATGTTAGGTGTGAGGTTGGCATATCCCCACCTGCAAATTTAATAATATTCGATCGATTTTGAATTGTTTCCGGTATCGAACTACAGGTCGATAAATACTTGAACTACCTTTATATGAACATTATATGTCATAGAAAGGCGCATTGAATGCTTACAAAATACAACTTTGAACACGATGTTTATATCCCAGTTGCTCAATTGAGACACGTCCCTATACATATACATGTACTTCACCACCTCTTCATCGAAAGGCCTTGTCATGGTAAATTAATAGCTATACCAAATTTAATTGAAACCCTGTAACCCATGACTGTGTCAGACAGACAAAATAACATTATTTATAGGAAAACAAAGAAGGATAACACTAGAACAGAAAATGCAAATAACTTAGTCATTTGTGCAATCTTTTCCAGAGTACCCTTGATGGCGAACCTCCGTACCACATTCAGTTAAGAAGGTCAAGTGACCAATTGGGCATTTCCATGCAAATCTCTGCAGCAAAAGTTCTGGCTGTGACTTTGTGCGGTATTGAAAACAATACATATTTAGCTGGCGGGTCGGCTTGCAATTTGTTCCATTAGGGTACGTTCACACCCTGGCAAGTTTGTACGATATGTTTCTTGCTGGCATTTCGTCATAGAAAACCACATGGTGCCAGATTGTGAACGGAAATATGCACATAACATGCATCTTTACCAAAGCTAACGACATGAGAAGTAAAATTTATGTAGTTCCATTTGTAACGGTGCATGCTACTGTAATTTGCCTTCAAGTACCTGCATGATTTATTCTTGCGATATAATTGCATGCTATTTGTAGTCAAATTCCGGTAGTATCGCTAAATGTGGAAGTACATAGATTTTACTTCGCACGCTGTTAACTGTGGTACAATTGCATCTTATATGCTTTTTTTCCGTTCGTATTCTGGCACCATATCGTTTTCTACGACAAAATGCGTGAAAACCATACCGTGCAAACTTGTCAGTGTATGACACTGTATGACACTTAGAATGTTGATGTATTTATTTTTGAATTTGTTGTTTATTTTTTAAAACTAGGTAAAGTGTTGTAATTCCATAACAAAAATTATCAAACAATTTTGTATAGCAAAAATTGCTATTTACCAAGCCCAGCCGGTAGTTAAATTTTATGTCTGTTTAATGGTATGGCTGCTTTCGTTCCAAGACAACTGTTTAATTCATATATACATGTAACTTGTGTTGGGTAGATTTCCATGGATTCAAAATTGGCCACTTGACCTCCCTCTTAACCAATGCTTGAGATACATGCCCGGATGGACAGATAGTGTCAATCCAGTATATCCCCTAATTTTTCTTCGAAAAGTGGGGGTATAATTAAAATATGTTGTTTTATCACGTCTTGGTTTTATGATATCTCCTTGAAAGTAGAAATATCACATATTATAAAAAGAGCGTTTTTGCTTTTGTTGCCAAACAGGGGTATGTATTAAAGAGCGTTCTTACTTTATACTTTCATTTCATTGTATTATTTGTTACAGTTTTCTGGGATTGTATTATTTGATACATTGTATTATTGTCCCCCGAAAATATTAAAATAGCCGGTGTCCGTCCGTCCGTCCGTGCGTGTGTGATTTCCGGATGATAACTTTAGTTTCGGTTATTAGATCAAAAGCAAATTTCATAGGTGAGTTTATCAGACCAAAATACAGGTCGAGTTCGAATATGGGTTTGATCCGCCCATTTTTGAGAGAGTTGTGGCCCTTTTTCGACTTAGAATCCGGTCAATTTCTGGTTTCCGGATGATAACTTTAGTTTGTGTGGTCATATCTGAATCAAATTTAGTATGATAGTTTATCAGCCCAAAATACAGGTCAGGTTCGAATATGGGTTTGCTCTGCCCATTTTTTGTGAGAGTTATGGCCCATTTACGACTTAGAATCCTTTCAAATTAACAAATAAATATCTAGAGTTTGCCGTATACCATTTCAGGGGACACTGGTTGGATTGTTCTGAAATTTAGTATCGGATTTTGAGTCCTTGTTATTTTTGTTCAGAAAAGCTCATGCCCCCAATGGAGCCACTTTTTCGGGGGACACTGTGGCCGGACGGCCTTTTATTTGATAGTTTTTCACGATTTATATCAATTTGATTGGAAGAAATTTCCCACTTGTGATCCCTAATTAGCCGTAAATTGGACAAGGAAATTCTAACAAGATTACTGTCGGATTTTAAATCCCCCAAGGCGGGACGAAGTGTGAAATTTCTTCTGCTCGTCTTTGTTACATCAATATAAAGCGTTTCTTGTTATGTTAGTATAAAGAGCGTTTCTCTTACTTCTGTGCTAAACATTGAAAGCAGGGGCGAAATTGCTATGATTGGCAGGGAGTTTCAGAGAACACATAGCATGCACATAGGTATTTCTTGCATTTATCGACTGTATATGATCCCTCATTAAATTACGCAGACTAACAATATGAAACCAACAACTTACCGCAACTGACGCTCCACTCCCCATTTTTGGTTAGTCAGTGTATTCCAGAAGGTTCAGTTCATACTTCCAGTTAGTTTGCGGTGCTGTCGAGAATATTAAGTCAAGGACTAGGCTTGAACCACAGCCATTAACATTCGGTAACTATGTACGCGCCATTAAATTAACCACAACAAAACCAACACCGACTCTATATACCTACATTTATTGCACCGAAGTCATTTCAATATGCCCCAGCATTGTCGTGGCGATATGGGACATGGTTTTAAAGACAAGCGCGGATTTGAAGACATATACATTTAAAGAGACGTATTATTTTCGACCTTGAACTTGAAGCTAATATTACATTCGTTCGATTTTGTCACAATGTTCCAAATAGGACAAATTACGCGACCTATATTTATTTGCAGTTATTTATATTTATATGCCCCGCAATTCTTGAAGTGATAGAAATTCATGTCGCAAACGATAAATCTGGTTTCGGTTATTCTGTAGTGTGCAACACAACAACGCGCACATATACAATAGGAATCACTGAACTAAATGGTTTCCCATAGGCGACAGTGTTAAAGGGGTACTGTACGCCATTTTCATTAAATTTCCGGTGACAACAACGATCTAATATCGATAATATATAGAAACATAAGTAATTTGAGTCGAAGATGTATTCTGTAAACGCTCAGGTTAATAGGCTATCTTAAAATTTAATAATTTAAAAGTTAATAATTTGATATAAATTGAATTAATGACTGGAGCTTTAAAATGGCGTCAATTAAATTACGAATTTGCGTAATCAAATAAAGTAAATGAGGGATACTGGCTTGTTAAACCGATCGCACACACGATCGCTTAAAATATTATGATGATACGGGGAGAACACTCAAGCCACTCACTGACTAGCGACGATACAATAACTTAAATGATTATATGGGACTAGTATGCCTATAATATAACTTTTATTTGATTCATTTGGTTGAAAACTGTACAAAAATTACTCGACAACGAGTTTTTGCATTCCGGTAAATTTGTCACCCGTAACACTACTTCGTACTCAACAGACTTTCAAATAATGAAAAAAGTGTTACCTTATTCTCAGACTCGGAGACTATAGAAACCAACAACAACATTTGGCGTACAGTACCCCTTTAACGTTTCAGCCAAATTCACTGAATTGAAGCCTGCAGGCCATACCAGTGATGTTTACCCAGATAGATTGAAACCAGTTGATCACGAAAATGCAAGAAAAATCATAGGTCATGTGTTTAAAATAAATCCCCAAGTCTACGACAGGGCTATCTCACAGCCAAATTTGATCTGGAAAAACCCAGGACTACAGCAGCTAGTTAAATAAATTTCCCGCTCACAAAAATCCATTCCCCATTCATTCACCAGTTTAAGTTATTTAGATATTATGTACAAATCAAATAAACGCGATGTCATCCTTTAATAACGTGTCGCATGTATCAGGTGAAGGTCATTCTTCAGTTACCTTTAGCAATTCCACGGTGTACTCGCTCCCCGACTATAGAACACATTTAGCTCCCTGATTCATATATATATGTATATGTGTGAAACACGGCGTTTCTTATAGTATTTTATCAAAATATAGACCTTGCTGAAATCAAAAATGGATTATATCGAGCAGTAGTGGTTTATTTTTCAAATATGAGGCATCCTGAAAATTAGTGTCAATCCTCAAAATAAAGCCAAAAAATAAAGAATTTGTTTTTCAATTTTACTAGGTGATGCATCTCGTATAACTGAAGTATGCCCTTATATACCATAATATTACTAAATTGAAGAGGAAATGTTAATATACATTTTGAGAGGGATATCTTGTCCAATTTTAAACACTTTTCATGCAGAATTTGGCAATTTATAATAAACATTTACCAAAATTAACAGAAAATTAAAATTAAAAATACTTTAATAGCAATATAAAGTAACCATAAGTCAATTTAAATATCTAAACATAATGATACAACATCAGACACAGCCTCAGACATGAAATTTTACCAGATAGCAGGGCATACTGTCTGTTTAACAAACCTGCCATGGCAATTTTGCACGACAGTAACTCTAGTGGTGATGCCATCACCCCCCCCCCCCACTTGGGTGGGGCTACGGTCCCCGTTAAGACTAGCTGGGTGCCGGAAAAGCTTAATTGGGTCAACTGTCACCTTTTCCCAATGGAGGGGTGGGGGGGGGGGCTAACACTCCTCAAAATTGTGGGGAGAGGGGCTTTAGACCCCCTGACCCCCTAATGGTACCTGATGTCCATGCAAAATTCCCAGATTTATCACTTTATTTACTATCTACAGGCGAATCCATGGGTTTCTTCTTTAAATATGTCCAAAATGTGGTCATTATCATTTGAAAATAAGAAAATATGGAATTAACAACTTATCATGGCGAGACGTGAATTTTCGTAAAATTCAAATTTTCCTTATAGGAATCACTGAACTAAATGGTTTCCCATAGGGGACAGTGTTAACGTTTCGGCCAAATTCACTGAATTGAAGCCTGCGGGCCATACCAGTGATGTTTACCCAGTTAGATTGACACCAGTTGATCACGAAAATGCAAGAAAAATCATAGGTCATGTGTTTACTTTTTAAAATAAATCCCCAAGTCTACGACAGGGCTATCTCACAGCCAAATTTGATCTGGAAAAACCCAGGACTACAGCAGCTAGTTAAATAAATTTCCCGCTCACAAAAATCCATTCCCCCTTCCTTTAATAACGTGTCGCATGTATCAGGTGAAGGTCATTCTTCAGTTACCTTCACCTTTAGCAATTCCGCGGTGTACTCGCTCCCCGACTCTAGAACACATTTAGCTCCCTGATTCCAATATAGTTAAATGATAGACTGTTTGGCACATCGATGCGGCGAATATTGAGAACAGTTAAAGGTACTCAATGTGATTCGATGGTACCTATATAATCAGATTCCAACAACAGCAACATATTTTGGAAATCAGAATCGATTAATTGTCCAAAAATAATTATATCAACTATAGTATAAAATTGCCCGAAACGTGTTATTTATCAACATGTTGTTCGACGAAATTTGACTTATTATCAACACAAAGAATCTTGACTTTAGAGTTATCCATCTTCATCCGCAATTTGGTCCGAGACCGTCGGCTTTTTACTGGGCCACTAATAAGTCTCGATGGTGAAAAATAATAGATTTCAAAAATCGATATCTAATAACTCCTAGTTTTGATAGGTGGGTTCCTCGACTCGAATCAAATATTGTTTACCCCCGAATCAGATTATGCATCTTATAATACTGTAACTTTCCATTCCTTTATTTGTAAATTCACGTTTACTATGCATTCCACATGCGATGCATGGCATACATATAATATATCTAGTGTTTCCGGTTGTTAGCGAACATAATCTTATGAGTGACCGAGACATATGCTCATATATTAAACGGACATGGCTCATTCGTCATTCGAACTTCCAAATTCTGTGTACGTAATTTGGAAGTAGTTATAAGATATGTTGACAATATTAATATACCGCCTCCATATGCTCTGAAAAATACTTTTCATGGTCACAGCATTTTCCAGCTGTTTTGAATTTTTCGCACATAAGCGAAACAAACCCTTTTTATTTCTACCATATCAGGAACAGATCAACACGAAACGCTCTTTTCTGTTCAATGCCGTGCAAATGGCTGTTTTATGTTTGGGACCCAAACATCGTGTTCAAAGTTGTATTTCTGTATTTATCGACCTATTTAGATACCGGGAAAGATTAAAAAGCGAATAGTATTAGGTGCATTTTGGATCGCAGCCAGTCAAGTGGCTTTAATTGTCTTTTTGCTGTGTATCTAAACTAGATTACCAAAATCGAGGAGTTGTGGTGAAATTGTTTTTACTACATAAATTAAAGCTATTTTATCGCTTTATTGTTAAAGATGCATAATCCGAATTAACGCTCCTAAATTACTATTTCTTTGGCTTCAGGGGTAACACATATTTGATTCGCCGAGGAACGCACGCATCAAAGCTCAGATATCGATTATAATTTTGGGTATATTTCCAGAGATATGTAATTTTTGGCGGCCTGGTAAATATTCGTCAAGCCGACGTTCTCGGACCACAATTGCGGATGAAGATGGACAACACTAAAACCAAGTGGCTTTTGGTGTTAAATATTTGACAAACCGGCTAAATTTCGTTGAACAAAATGTTGATAAATAACACTTTTGGGGCAATTTTATACGATAGTTGACAACGGTTAGCATTATTTTTTTGGCAATTAATCGATTCTGATAACTGAAGCGGAATTGCAAGCAATGTTGTTGTTGTTGGAATCTGATTATATGGGGACCATCGAATCGGGTTGAGTACCGTTAATACATGTTGAGACAATACTGACATCGGTTATTACAGTGTTAATGTTTCGCAAACAGTGTATATGAATTCCCAATTGGCGATAAGTTCTTTTGTCAGAAGAAATTTGAGCCACGATTATACAGACATATCGATCAGTTTGCTTGTGGGATTATGTTTCTTTGTTATTATGACTAGTGGAATTTTGGACGTCCGAGCCAATTCACATATTTATACAATACACCCAGCAATTGTCTACGCTCAAAGGTTCAACGGGCCTGAGTAGGACAAAGACGTCCACATCTGTGCATATATTGAATATTTCTAACTGATTATATATTCAACAGTGACCAATAGTTAGTTGCGTGAAATGCCTGGGAATGTATGAATGACCTTTGGAACTTACTCCCGCGGTTCCCTGTTTCTTCGAAAGAACATCTCTTTCGACAAAAATAAACCCATATATGGGTGGACCGCCAAAAATATCCGACATAAACACCTTTACCTTTAAAGGCACGGGCGGCGTTCGTTGCAGCGAAATATTCATATTTGTTCAAATAGTATATTGTCACCAAGACGTACGATGGTGTACGTAAACAAGAGCCTATTCGTGTTACATAAGTTTTGCTTCTATTTACATAACACAGCTCAATTCTATTGGTTAATCACACACAAATGATATAAACGCTCTTTATTATTTCCATACCAAGAAAACATAACAAATTACGCTCTTTATGTTTACCATATCCGGATCTAAACAATAGCCAGGTTCTGTAACGTTTTTAGCTTTTGTTTACATAACAAAGGAAAAACATTTGACAATAACATACTGTTATGCCATATTTCTGATTGGTATAAGAACAAAGTCTAGATTTTACCATTTTTTCTGTTTATGGCGGTTTTTGACGGAGGTGAATATTTTAACAGCATACCCACCGCCAACGCCGCCCGTATCTTTAACTTAACCACAAGGGGTGAGATATGTTCTTTAGATTAAGGCTAGGAATCTGAGGAAAGTTCTGAAAGTCATAATCGGTGTGTGTATATGTTCGATTTGTCTGCTCGCGATGTGAAGAGACCCATAGTATGTCTGACGAGGCAATGCCAAGGCATTTCCGAATATCATTTTGTATGACTCAAGCGATATATAATCTTCACGATTTGAGAATCCAAACCGCCATATATGCATGCTTTACATTATTTACGAACAACACGTAGTCATGCTCAATGGGTCACGCTCACCAAAAAAGTGACGAAGGGCATATACACATGTTTTGAAAATGTGCTGAAGGGTACAACAGGTTCGGTATCGGTTCTGATCCAATTATACTTCAAATGTATTCCTGAAATTCGGGCACCCATCATCAGTTTGTTTTCAGTTCATGTTAATTGTCCCCCGGTATTCCATCAGAGGACGATAGTAATGTCCCTCGTCCGTGCGTCCGTCGATCCGTCCGCCCGGAACTTTGTCCGAGCCTGTATTTTGTCATTTTCTGGCTATTTTTTGTTTAAACGAGGCACATATATCAACCAGTATGGGGAACCTGCGCACCTGCGATTTTAAGTTCAGTCGGAATCATTTTGACGGAGCTATTGCGACATAAAAATGTTTTATTTTTTTTTATTTTAGAGTTATTGACCATTTTCGACACATTGAAGATGTGCAACATATTTAGAGAATATGCAATTTGTTTCATATTGATGTCATAAATTCCTCCTACATTTTGTGGTATATGGATCTAAAAACCTTCAAACGTGCCACCTTCGTCGGGGGACATTTTGGTCAGCGACCTTTTATTTTCATTGGAACGTATACGAATTGTTCTCTAACAGAAATCGTGGTATAGACTCGAAAACTAAACGTAATTTGTAGAACGAGTTTTCAAAATCTGTGTAGGCCTACTCTTCAGCACATTTTCAAAACCTGTGTACTCTTCACTACTTTTTCAAAGCCTGCAATGTGTACCCTTCAGCACTTTTTGTGGGAGTGACATCAGCCGCAGTCAGTGTACTTCAAGTGCATTACCTGATTATTTGTCGACCAACTATGTGTTCCCCGGAAAACGACAAATGCAATTCAATAACTAATTAATTGATGACAAATCACTAATTAATTGGCTTAAAATGATGTCCAACATAAAAGATGGTATTATTTGTTCAGTTTGACGCCTTGTCACGTCCACGATAAAACTATATATACTTAGCCGGAAATGAACTACGACCTCGCCATCTTCCATGCGCCGTAGTGGGTTGTTTTATTTATAGTGGTGATATTTATATTGTCAACCACCGTCAACCCCCCAATGTAACTGAATAATGCATTCAACAACATGCGCATGACTAACACATGTACACTTGGGTATAAGTTAGAAACTCTGTAAAAATCACAGCATGGCAAAGTTGGAAATGTTTATTGTCCAGTCTATCTCTACATTGTGTATTCTCTATGAACTCTAGGGATTTTGGGATTCCATCTCCGTGACCCATAGCTCGTACGTGGTCGCACTGACAACAACGCTTCTCCGTGTCTTGTTTCAACTTCTTGTATGATACCCTGTGTCTGAAATTAACGAACCGTTATGAGAGTGTATAGAATATACTTATATGGGACATACTAGATTAGGAGGAGGCAACTGTTATCGAAATTAAGAACACCCAACTTACTGCGAAACGAGTAGACATTATCGGAATGTTGCATAGATTATGCCGGAATCAATGAGAGAATATGCGTCAATGTGATTCCATCAGGTGTTTGGCAAGCTTCTAAGAGGGTAAATGACTGGAAATCGAGTTACGCTCATCAAGTTTTATCTCCCGAGTAATCTTTAATGCAATTTCAACCAGTTTGGCCATGAATATGGCAGAGAGCTACACGACGTTCTTGGCAGACGTATTCACTAGACATATATCTTGTTCCACCCATATCCAGAACTTTCCCCGAACATCAAGTGTTTCTATACATGCACCCACCACCAAGGGGCATGATTATATGCATATTGCATGCATGTACAACATGTTCAATGCCAACTACATTGGCCCTTTCTTTATCAAATACTTATTTACGAACAGTCCCCTTAGGAAATTGTCTGATAATAAGTTCAACAAACTTTGAACTGGACATTACTGTGCACATGGAATTTGTTTTGTTCTGTCTGTCATCTGCTTAAAGATGGATTATCTCTTTGTAAACATGTATTATATAGTTACCGGGGTATAAAATATTAGATCTGAATCGAAGACTCCTGTCCGGAAATGCTTCTATCGATTAATATTAATTTTATTTCGAATATTTTCTGGTCTAAAGAGGTGTGTTTGTTCACCTAACGAACAATATTGGTTACTGTTAACATAGACCAGAAATTATATTGTGCAATTTTGTCACAAATAAACGTTAATTATACTCATTATCGCTTATATCTGTGGAACAAAACAGTACAAACAACCAATCTGTGACATTTGACATTCGTTGCGTAGCCGTAGGAACAGCCCAGTGCTCTATATCGCAATCCGGTCTCATCCGAATGGTCGGTTCTAAAAATAGTAACATAAATGGGCCCGATTTAATATTCGAAATAAAATCAATATTAATTGATAGAAGCTTTTCCGGACATAGGACTTCAGTTCATATCTATTATTTTATACCCACGCAACTATTTAAAATTTGTTATTTAAAGAGATAATCCATCTTTAAGTGTCCTAAACATCCCTCCAGATGAATAATATAGTGCATTCAAATGTATGCTTTTATAACTGATGAGATAATTTATTTAGTACGAAGAGGGTTAAAGTGGTTCACACATTACCAATACTTTCAGATATTCTTATCGATAAGTGAAATTGGATTGGGCGTCTCTAATATTTAACGATTTAGTTTCACTGTAAACATTCCAATTAAGGACAATCCGTGGTCACGTCGTTGTCGTTGTCAATACATTTGGGAACAAACTATGGCGTTTCAGATAATACCATGAACACCTATGAAAATATATTTATGAAAAAGCATACCCAGACATAGAAGGTGGCCACTCCGGCGCTGACAGCTCTGACCTGATCCAGGTTATATATGAGGAGCATTTCTTTAGCGCCCATGCAAATGTCAAGACCCAAATCTTCTATCTTAAATGCCTCTATCTGCTTCATAAAGGATTCCTTGCCGATCCGGCCGAGTATTGCTTGAACTTTCAGCCAGTCCTGTTGGAAATAAAAATGAAAGGGTCAGTCAACCCGAAGGGCCATATGAAGTTTGGGATCAATTGGCTGACAAATGTTGGATGTATGGGCATGCCGAAGTATTTAGCGATGCAAAGAATAAATGCCAAGAGGGCTGCAGGTGGCCATATTTTTTGATTGAATATCGTTCAAATTCGATATCTCTCATCTAGAAGTGATCCTGAACATGCACGTATATTTTTATAATATTTCTGCAATAAATGTCGGACGCAGGATGTGCCGATGGATTCCAAAATGACGCTAGCAGCCATGTTGTTTAACGATATTTGGAAAAAAATGATAGCTCCCATCTAGTGATCACCCCGAGAATTCATTTGAAGTTTGGTAACGATCGGATGAGAGATGTGACCTGTATACGATGTGCCAAAGGAAATTGTTGAAGGACGGACGGACTGACGAACCGACGACAGTCCATGGCAATAGCTAAAACTTTACTTAGTCAAGTTGAGCTATACAGTAATATACATGTACTGTACCAATGTTCTCTATATCAACATTATCGAAGAACACACACAATGAATTGTAGTCAACAGTCGTCAACTGGAAACCACTAGTCTTAAATCAGCGTATATTGTTGAATACTTATTTGTTGAAATGTTTATTATCTGTAATGTCGAAAATAGGAGTCATTCAGGAGTTATGCTCAACTCACTACTATTATATTATGGCCACGCCATTGTTCGCGTACTCTCAACAAATTAAATTAGATAGTAATTCAAGTTGAATATTTGTCGCTAAAGCACTATTTCTGGTTGGTCGAGAATTCCTAACTTTAGTTTTCAATTTGGGTTAAATATTTTGAATGTACCACCCTACTATAACAACAAGCGTAAAATATACGACACCGCTCAGCCAAGAGTCGCGTAATCGCGAGTCAACCGAACACGTACATATATGTCTACTCGCTGTTTCGAGTAAACCATTGCAACGTACTCAGAGATTTTATCACCGAAAAAGGGTTTTGGCATGTGATACAGACAAAAGAATTCGTGCAGTTTCTTTCATTTTTGTGTGTGGTTTGAACTACGACGGAGACAAACGTACCCTAGCTGTTTCGTATGACATTCGGGGATTCGAGCATGGCATATTTATGAACTCGCTGGCAAGCTGGCTCGGCTCGTACGCAAACTGTGTTCATGCTCGAATCCCCGAATATTCAACTCAACAGAGTAAATCTCCTGAATATAATTCCAAACTATCATTTTGGTTAAAATAAGAATATTAAATCACTCCAAATGGCAAACCTTTTATCGGAGAAATACCATGAAAACTATTCGACAGTTGGTCTGGTTTTCGGACACGGAAGACCAAACACAATGCATTTTTTCTTGGAGCGGTATATCTTAATGTTAGAAAATTGGAGGGGGGGGGGGGCATCCCCAAAACTAGAACCCATAACTACGCCCTTGGTGTATGTGTGTGTATGTTGCTTTTTTTATTAAAGATGATGAGAAGTCAAATTTACCTGTGTTTGTTCATAATAGTGACCGAGGATCAGCAGCGTCGCCGACATGACCGTGTGAACTATGGGGCTAGGGGCCGCGTAGGATCGGATTTCTTGCAGAGTTTTGTTTTCTAGAGCCAGGATATCATGTCGCAGCCTCTGCATCCTCAGCAATCTCTCGATGTTATCCTTTGCTTTTCGCATCTCGACACACAGCCTTCTGGCGAACATAGAATTGTCGGCTTTGTCCATGACATCAGCTAAGGACTGGAGACAACGGGATTCAATTGATTGTTCCAACTCTAAAAAAAATCCATATAACAGTGAGATATGTCATGCTCCTGGTTTAATCCTTCCATGACTGGAGCTTCCTGAATTTTTGCAAAAACCCAGTGCCACTGCATCCTCTTATATATGCGAGGCTCCAATAGGTAGCCTAGCATATATAAGAGAATGCATCGGCCTAATAATAGTTACCTTGATACTCGCATTTATATACGATAATGCACTGGCACAGGGTCTTTAATGCTGCACCAGCGCAGTCCCGCCATGAAATGGTTATGGTAAGCCGATGAACTAGTATCTCCCAGAGCGCACACTTCGTCTATTTATTAAATACATTACAGTAATTTTACAAACAAAAATATTCTCGTGTTTGAATGATCGTTTTAGAAGGATGTTTCAATTAACAATCGACAGTGTGTCTGCTGGCGTCGAACACACATTGTTTACGTGCAACTTATTGACAGCCATGAATTTGAAGAAACAACTCTTTGTCCACATATTGATGCCCAACACTGACCAACGACAGTCAAAGGTATATGTACAGTTAACGTCATCACATTTGGGGAAAATAGTCGGTGTGTTGCCCATTGCAGCCATAGACATACACGTTAAAATATTACAACGCAAGCCAGATAACAACTCCACAAAAGTTGTGAACATAAGTTGTGTGATAGAAAGGACATGGTTGGATATTCGTCTTTCCAGCTGCCGATGTCACTGACGTTGATTTCATTTTACCGTTGGTAAAGGGACCAAAGATTTCCAAAATGTTGATTTGGTTACCCAGTGTACCCAAATTTCGTCTGCGAATCATAAACGTTATTATTTCCCAGTCTGCTTCAACTATAGGTGAAATTCACAGATTACGCATGTCAGCATTTTTTGTTGACGGGGTCATTGTGTCTATTTTGTCTTTGAATTAATTTTGAAAATGTTCTCCAAATTGAACCAGACAACAAACTTATACAACTGAGGAATTTATCTTGAGATTGGATATCCTGGGTACTCTATTCAATGTCTCGTATATCCCGGGTATGATATTCAACGTAACCATGCCCACGTGACACGAGACTTGATCTTAGGTGAGTGCACAAGCAGTGTTAACACAACTAACCTTTCTTCAGTGCGATGAAATGTAACTCATTACTAGCTTCATCTATTTCGATGCAGTTTTCCGGTTTTGTATTTGGCAATTGTTTCAATCCAGCAATGGCGGCTTCGATATCGGCGAGATTTTGTTCACATAGAGCTGTCCTCAATTTTAGTTTGGTGGCTCGTTCAACCAGATCTTCACTACTCATCAACTCCGCCCCGTCTTCAAATTGATCGTAATCCACAATCTCGCTGACATTGGTGTCTTCGGCGTCGGACGCAAAATAGTCATACGCACTTTGTTCTTCAGCGGATGAACTGAATCCATCATTTTTGTTTAAATTATGGGTTAATGATGTTCGGCCTAGGCACCCTTCATAAGTATTCTCGAACGTTTTCTTGTCGTTTTCAGAGTTTTGATTGTGCAGCAGAACTTGATCTTGAGAAGCAGCATCCACACTATCGCTTCTGTTTTGAATAGGTGTGAGTATCCTTCTATTCGGGCATTCAACATTGATAGTATCAACAGTCTGCCCGTCTTTCGCAGATGATTGACGAACTTCTCCATCACCAAGACGACTCTGTGACGTCATACCTTGCCCATCTGACTGATCCCTCGATTGTTTGGAATGCATATCTGATTGAGCACGTGGTTGCAAAACCTCTGGCTCCCCTGATGGAGGTTTCTGTGCAGAATCCATGGGCAATTTTTCCAAACTCTTGCTTTCCATCTCGCGTTCGTCCACGCTCTTTTCGTTCGTACCGGAAGGGCTACACGAATTTCTGCATTTTGGAGAATGTTCTCGATTCGCATTTACAAGGTATGGAAAGGACACATCTTTACCATTCGATGTGTTTTCGAGCACTCGTTCGGAATAAGATTCGGAAAACTCTGGTTGCTCGTCGGCGCCATATTTTCCCTGTGAGCTCCGGCCATTTTGACACGAAACCTTTATACTCCTTCCGTCGTCACATTGACTGTCGGTTATCATTCCTGAGTCGAAACGGTCAGATGTGATCTCAAAAACATCTACGCTCGAACAACCGGAAGCTGCGTTATGACGAATCTCCCTCTCATCAGTCATAAGTGATTCTGGTCTATTAGTTTGAGATGGAGAGGCAGACGTTCGATGTCTTGTCCTACTTGTTTTGCCTCTAAGTTTGGACTGTCGTTCTTGGTTTAGAGCTGCCGAGTTGAGCGTTTGGTTCACATCATCTGAGCAGATGGATTTATAGTCGCTGTCACTATCATGCTTCCCACATTCATCGACCAATCTGCTCGGTGCTTCTGATGGTATCTGATCTGAAAACATAATAACAATATTGTTGTTTTTATGGTAATTTCCGAATCCACAGTTTTAATTGATGGCGAGACCATATTATGGGGCCAGCGTGGTCTAATGATTAAATTATTAATTCTATGTGTTAATTTGAATTATACTTTACGCTGCCTTCATAACAACCGCGTAATCTAGTCCAGAATATATAGTCACATGCGGCGCTGCAGTTTATAGAAACGCAGAAATGATTGCCCGAATCGTTCATATACCCACTCAAGATTATCCTTCATTAAATGCAGATCGGAGAAGTGGAGTGTATGTGATCCATAAATTTGAAACCAAACCAAACTTATAAGTGGCTCGTTTGGCAGACATTTTGGATCAAATCGTCTGCTTGTTACTTAAATAAGCTTCCTCATACATGCAGAGTAATGGTTAAATGTTGCTGGCAATCAATATACCAAGTATATCTACACACGTTCGAAGCCCGAGGTGTAGATTTTGCAGATTTGTTTGCTAATTATTGGGTAGCTTTGAATTCAGACGCCAACCTGAACAATCTGATGTATGATCAGCCAAAACCTAACGCGAACTCACATTGGTCTGATATGTTGATAGTTTCGCTTGTAGTTTGCGTTACGTGATATTCTATGATATATTCGTAGGCAACTTCGAACCGACAGCAGGAAACTGATTTGCTCTTTGCGACCACCTTTGCACCGTAAGTCCCTTCCTTGGGCAAAACAATAGTGAAGTGTATCACATCACCTTGATGATATTCGCCAACCAAGTTCTTTGCGTCCATCGGCGTTATCTCCTTGTTTAAAAGTACGAGTGAGGCATCAGTTGGTTTCGTTGTTTTGAACATAATTTTCAGTTTGTTTATGTCAGTGTAAATTAAACCTGATATATGACTTATTGGAACTAATCCAAGATTAGAGCATGCCATTTTCGCACCTAAGCCGTTTTCGAGTCCTTTCGGAAATCCGTGAGAAAAATGCGGAATATTTTGCTCACCGACCACCATATAGCTACATACATCAGTGATGCGACCTCTTCCGCTTTTGACATATATTATCAAAGAAAATTCCCCTGGATGTGGAACTTTTATATTGAAAAACAGCATACGTCCTTTTTCCCTTCGGTAAATGATACAGTCCTTATGAATAACGCTACCAGAATCGCCGCAAAACGAAAGCAGGGGAAGCAGCTGCAGTTCGCGATCAGAACTCGTTTCCATAAACACGAGTTCAATGTTGCCGTCTCCGGAGCGTATCTCGCCGTTTTTGTGATTGACTGGTATCAATCCAGCGTTGTATGTCTGCAAGCTGGGACCCCAGCAGCTAGATTTGCAGGACGGGAAAGGCTGACATTGTGGGTGTGGCTTGTCGAACATTATTTTATACACTGCCACAAGATCGTGCATGTTTCCGACCCTCTCCTTTGTTACATCTTTTGCTTGAAGTTCCAATTTGTACATCCCGTATACAGGTGCCCGAATTCGCAAACTTATCGCATCTGTCCCAAGACGCTGTAGAAAAACAAAGCTGTTAAGTTTTCGGACCGGCTTATTTCGTCGAAGCAAAGACAACGAATATCTGAAATCTATTGTGTGTGTTATATCCTCTGGAACTGAAAACTGAATTTCAACTTCTCCAGTACTAACACAAAAAACAGAATCGTTGTGAGTTACTGCTCTAAGATTTAGGTTAAAGTATCTATCACCAACGAATAACATTGTCTCGAATTTGCACTTAGATATTGGAAATTCGAGTAACTGCCAAGCTGGGTCTGCCGGTAGATGTGAATATATCAACTGTTGGGGAGCAGTGAGAAAATAGTTCTCATTCGGAGTACACATTGTGATATCCTTGCACTTCTCGTTTCTGAGTTGATCGTCTCTAGAATTCGGCATCACCCCATAGTGGTCTGTTTCCATGCCAACCACACCAGACCCCCAGTAGCAGTTAATAAATCTCCAGTTTTCCTTTATAAGAACAGCGTTCCATTCTCCGTAATGTTTTTCTTGTTCCATTTGTTCACCGATCTCGTATGAGGAACCTTTGACATTGCCGTGAATGATCACACAAGGGATATCTGTCAATCTGAAATGAAAATCGTTACTCGTATTTAAATTCGCCCAGTACTATTCTTCGCTCAGTTTTTAATTCGCGCACCGTGCTGCGCGAATTCAAAACTGACAAAAATACTTTCGTTAAAGACTTGTATTTGGTGACAGTTTCAGTTCTTAATTGTTCCTGAAGGTACATGTGTAGATTAAAGACCGCCATGACAAAACTTAACATTGAGTAGATAGTAACTGCATCAACATTTTGTTGAGAAGATGGGTTGTTATATGCTAAACATAATAATTCTGGCATTCGTGTAGTACGGGAAAACAATGAAATGAACTCGAAAAAGTGCGCGTTTACAAACAACCACGTAGGTGGCTGCTTTTAGAGAAAATCAACATTTTGGCTGGATGTATTTCAAATAGTTGGGTCGATTTATTTAACTGAAACTCTATGACCACATTGTCACTTCGTTGTTGTGGATATTGAGATACATGTATGCTTTCGCGTCCCTTCGTACGGCAATATGTGTATTTCTTACAAGTATTGCAACATCGAAGATTTTATCACCATTCGCATATGAATAATAGTGTCGAGAATGCATGCACACATGTAAATATAATTGTCTATATTAAGTTCAACCTTCCGTAATGTGTGTACAAGTAACTCAATAACATATCCGTCATATTTTCGATGTAGTTTAGTATATATAAGGATTAACTGTCATTGTGAAGGGTTTTGTAAATATATTTAAATCGAAAAGTGTATCGTGACAAGATCAGCCCAAAATACCCAATAGCACCCTTGGCAAAAGTTAATAGGAACAATTTCTCTTCATGTTGAAACCCGATGATGTATTAAGTCAATCCTGCGCGAGTCAAAATGCGCCCAAAGCATTACGCGTTCGTCTTTCCAAACCTAATGACGTATCGATGGTGTTATTAGCTTGGTGTTATGAGGCGTTACGCATTCACCGAGAAATAACTGCAACTAGCCACGTGGGCGCCGACCAATCAGAATGCTGGATTTAGTGATGACAACACTTAGTGTGTAAATATACATTCATGAGTCGTACTATTTTTCTGTCTGTTTAAAAATAATACGCCGTGAATATAAATACGAGTAATAACACATACATTTGTCCAAACATGCATGATTACAATTCAACCTTTAGTTATTCCCCTAATATTCAAGACTCAAATGAACCTCCATCAACTTCCTATACGAGCAACTACATGTACTATAGGCAAGTTTAATTTCGATGGTTTGATTCCCAATAAACCAGGATTGGAGTTCCCCAAAAAAGAGGGTGACCTGGTTATCTGGGGGATTACTTGCCAAGTGTCGATGGTTTCTGGGTGCAGTAACATCATTTCGTGGTAACAATTTGTGCGATCTGTCTTCGGCAACAAATCTGACGTCGTTATATGACCGAGAGGCTGCAACGGAGATGAACAAAACGGCCAATCGAACGTTAGCGTGTTCCAGTTTTGACTTACCTGCACAGTGCGCTGAAGAACTGAGCATATGTGCCTTTGGAGTTAACTATTCGCCATATCATGTACATGGGTGTGTCTGTTTCTGGGGCAGTTAACGGTATATTGATATCGTGTAGCGGGAGTGTTGTAATCCAGACATACAACACTCGCAGTCTCGCGAGGTCCTCGTGTACACTTGATGTCAAGTGACTGACGAGATTCTGCATTGGTGTCTGGAGAAATTTGAATGGGACCTGGAAATAAATAACACAAACGCGAAGATAAAAAAACATCGACACTGGAGAATCAAGAACATGCTAACGCCCTCAAGATCGTATTATTATGCATATATAATATAAAATGCACTACCTCAGAATTCCGTTAAACAACCAATCCTTCAAATTATTACAACAACTACGACTTATCACTGAATGTTTCTCATTCACCACACCAGAAAGCCTCCAAATATGGACAAAAAATCTACTACATTTGTAATCTGATTAAATACCCCCCCCCGATACTTCGCAAAACGACATTCAGTCCACATTCCAACTGAGATACACTTCATCAGCAATGTTAGTTGTTATACTATGCATTGTGTTCCCACAATAAAAATCCTCAAGGGTGGCCCAGCCATTGTTCACGACTAAATATCGAAAGCCACCTAAAGTGGTTATAGAAGTTACATACGGTAATAAAGAGACATCCGCAAATACATATATCCTACACAAAGTCTAACCGGCATGCAATATAGCGAGTACGTTATTAATCAAAGTTACCCCATAGCTCATATGACATCGCCCGATCAGCCTATACATGGCGTAATTAAAACGGATTAAATATGTCTTGTCCAATTTGACACCATATATATATACGTGTTCTATACCATAACACATTTATAATACAGATCCATGAGTACACTAATAGAAGGGTTTGGTAGGCAAAATATCGACTGACAAAAGTGGAAGCTTTAACACGTTTTGAATTTTTGTCATCTCTGGTCAGCTCAGTAAAATTGTTTGCTCGCCTCTCATAAAGAGCGTCAACGTTTCTGTCGCCCAAAAGCGGTATAACACAAAAAGCGAATAGTATGTGAGACACAAGATTGTGGCAACACACACATTCGACTTGAAAGTCATTTGCGAGAGAATTTCCCTGTCACAAAACTACTTATGTTGTTGGACACTTAAACAAGAAGCCACTTGTGATGTTATTACCACGTGTTTTACAGGGAAAACAACAACCAAATGTTTGATACAAATGGAACTGGAAGGCAATAATCGTTCTTTTAAAATCAGCTCACCTTTGATGCTCGTTTGTCGACGTTGGCATATTTCGCTGGAATGAAGATGTCTGACTTGCTATTTTTCGGTGGTTCCGGTGGAGGGATATCGATGCAGCCATTCTTAGCGTCGTGTGCAAACACGTGGTGAGTCTTCGAATAACGAAACGTCGGGACTATTCGATACGTTGCAAGCAATTTGTCGGGAGCATCAAGTGTTGTCTGAAATGTACAATATACAAATAGTTTATTTATTTGTCGTAGCCATTTTTGAAGCTCCAAAAAAATAAAATCAAGTGAGACCCAGATTGGCGTTTTTTTAACAACAATAAAAGTCTTTCAAATGCATAGAAATTCCAGGACACAGTTGCCTTTGTTTGATATTAGATATCGATGCGTTTATAAAATTTTGCATGCAACCGAAGTTAAAAACATATTATAGACTTGTTCGGGTTCGTGAAATTGATAAGTTAGTACTCATGCGCTATGCCAACATGTGGAATTTAGCATTCTACTGACGTCGCCGAAAATTTCAAAGAAATCGACCATACCACTCCATGTAAAACATCGTCTGAACTACGCCCAATTGTAAAGATTTACACCTCGATTCGAGACGCAACTATCGGCGATAATCTAACAAAAATGATTTTCGCCATCGAGAGTCATTGCATTTAATTAATATTTTAGAATAACGGCGTGTATCTTCATTTTGGATTAATATTCATAACAAATAACTACTTTGAGCAAGATTATTCTCAATTTCTCTTTGATCACCCTGCCAGAGTGTTTCACATCACTTTCATGACACGGGCCGAACTTAGACAACTATTAGCCTCAAAATGACACTGTAATAAGTGGAGCATATATATATATATGATCACTGTATGGATGTCGTGGTCAACATCCACAATTGTACGTGGACTGACGTGGAAGCTAATAAGATATGATGAGAAACTAACCGTTGTGGAAGCACCACATCCCATATCGATTGGTTAATTATTCCTTTCAATGTACGGAGAATTTATCCAGAAACAATGTAGCGAGTTACACAGGGTAATGTCCTCATTATTGAATGGCTGGTACCTCAAGGTATAATGTGGCCGTTGTGGTTTATTTGTAAGTCTACATGACTACTGCACAGACACCTACATGGTGTGTCTAGCTTATACGATTATCGGATTAGTGTAATATTCTTCAGCTGATTATATTATTATATGTACCCATGATCGCGGATTTGCCCAGGCGATAAGATAATTCAGACGTCCATATGAAAACACAAACTATTTCCGCTTTATTCATACAGGACCCATGTTATGCCTCTTGTATAGGAAGGTTATTACCTAATGCATAACATGACAATAATACTCTCAATATTACCCGCTGTCAAGACTTGCCATACCTCTGTTATGTTCTGTATTGTTATAACCAAACATATATCAATGGTCATTATTATAGTATTATGTGGTATATAGCTCAATAAATTCAATTTTATTAAAGAATGACAACGTTGTCAAAATTCTTGTTCAGAATCTGGCAGAATCTAGAGGTAAGTCTGTCCGATGGGACAGGTGATACTCCCACCCCGAGGTGAAATTAGTATAAATCGAGGGTAGCCATCTATTCATATATGTGACCCGCCATATCAAATCCAGTCGGAAGTCGGGATTTTTTTACCCTGTGCCAACGCATTCTCTTATATATGCATATATAAGAGAATGCATTGGCCTAACAATTTTTGATCATTTTTTTTAAATAAATGTTTCTGACAATTTTTAGGACATCAAATAAAAAAAACATCCATTACCCTGCAGGGAGCCCCACACATATATAGAAGCATATAGAAGAGTGTTGTCTGCTCATGTTTGTCTGGGGCTCTGTATGGGTGAAATTATAAAACTGTTAAAGAATACAAGAAAAAAATATTAAAATTGTAAAAAATTGTTAGGCCAATGCATTCTCTTATATGTCGCCTCGCATATATAAGAGAATGCATTGGCACAGGGTAAAAAAAATCCCGACTTCCGACTGGATTTGATATGGAGGGTCACATATAGGAATACAGGCTCGGACAGAATGATGTTGCAAAAAGAAAATGTCTAAGTACAAAAATGGCGGATAACTGCACTAAAAAAGGTCGGACGGACCTCATAATCTCAGGTATACCATGATAGGCCTACTAAATATGTTTGCCAAGTTTCAAGATACATGACTGGAAAATGAAGGAATACATGGACAAGCTGATTCCAGTATACCCCAACAACTTAGTTATACGGGGTATACAAAATAAGGTACGAAGGTAATATCTAACGGGACCTCTAAATCCACAACAGTGAAGGCAATGGTAGAAATTTACAATTTACAAAATCGGTTATGATATATACTACAAACAATACACACATGGAAAGACTTTATAAACTATAGAAATAATTGCTATATATATCAAGGAGAATGTTAAATGCAAATTGAAGAAACAATCCTGAAAAAAAAAAAAAGTAGGCACATATGGGCAAAAGACGAAAGCAATAATAAAAAGCTTGGGAAATATTCAGAAGGTGTCAGACCGGTTTTCCGAAGACCTATTACTACCAAGGCCCACAACTCCGAAGACCCGATTCTCCGACGGCCCATAACTCCGAAGATCCGATTCTCCGAAAGCCCATAACTCCGAAGGGTCGATTCTCCGAAGACCTATAACTCCGAAGACCTATAACTCCGAAGGGCCGATTCTCCGAAGACCTATAACTCCGAATGCCCGATTCTCCGACGGCCCATAACTCCGAAGGTCCGTTTTATCGGGGTATCATCGTTTACTAAATAGTGTACAGTCCAGTGGCGAAGACAAGGGGTCCCAAAATTCCCAATGCCCCCATTAAACCTCTACTTGCTATTTCAGACAATATGGGCCCCTACCAAAACATGTCCAATGTCATGTAAACGCCCGGAAATCGTTCATGGGGCATCAAAATATTCAAACTTTTCCTACTGCCCTCACCTAAATGGGAATCCTGGCCCGCCACTGACTATACACCAGATACTATAACGTTACGTTGGCCCATGAGATGCCAGAGTAAAATGTACAGGGGTGAACGGGGAAGAACTTGTCGCCCCTGTGCATGTTAGGCTACTCTGACATTCTTGCAGCATTTCGTTATAATATACCCGGTGCACACCAGTGGCGGAGCCAGGGTTCCCATTTAGGGGTGCACATTAATTAGCATATGTGGGGGATATGTGGGGGATATATCATGCATATGATATGCCGAAAGCATATCACGAAGGCCTGATTTGGGGAGCGCATACATGGGAGGGGTCGCCCCCAATCGTTGGTCCGGGGGCTCCCCTGGGCAGAAACACTGTGAATATTTGAATGCCTAGGAGGGATTTCCTGACGTTTACATGACATTTGACATGTTTTTTGGGGGCGGTCTTCCCTAGGGCCCCATTGACCCCACCACTGGACTGTATACTATTTAATAAGCGATAAAACATGATCTTCGGAGAATCGGACCTTCGGAGAATCGGATCTTCGGAGAATCGGCCTTTCGGAGTTATAGACCTTCGGAGTTATGGGCGTTCGGAGTTATAGGCCTTCGGAGTTATGGGCTTTCGGAGTTATGGGTCTTCGGAGTTATGGGATTTCGGAGAATCGGGACTTCGGAGTTATGGGCTTTCGGAGAATCGGGGCGTCGGAGAATCTGACCTTCGGAGAATCGGACATTCGGAGTTATGGGTCTTCGGAAAAACGCCACGTAACCCCATATTTTGGTACACCAAAATATGGCGACAACGACCCACCCAGCGTTACTAAGGATACACGCGTATAAATTAGGTGGAATCTCTGCATTCCTTACAATCGCTAGAAGCAGAATCTCTCTACTAAGTATAATTTGAGGTTTCAAACCGTCATGTGCCTTTAGGCTCTGTACCAGTCTGAATAGAACCAGAAGCAGTTCCAGTTTGGTTTAAATCTAGATCATGCCACGAACCTCTATTCTGGCTAACGCCCGTAGAGATCATTTTCCACCAGTACAAAACCTTCGAACTTTTTGAAGTTTTGACAGGGAATTTATTTCTTTGTTGTTATCTTTTCCTTAATAATGTATTTCACTGTAGGTGAATGTCCCAACTCAAAATTACATGCTTTTCTCTGACTGTTATGAGCCTATATCGCAATAAACATCGAATTAATTACTCAGGAAAAATTCCATCATTGTATTTTGTTTGTTTGAACATATTTTATTTGACCCTCATTACATAATACATTTAACAAATTAGAATATGAAATAAGATATGAGTTAATCAAAAGGGATGGGAGCACAAGTTATTCAACTTAGAATATTGCTCCTCTCCCTTAACAATATTGAAACGCAAATTAATAATTATATATGGAATTATGTAGAACTCAATATTAGCTTATAATTGGAATGTAGTACCTAAAACGAGGAGGGTTGAGAATGAGGGTGAGGTATAAAGTGAGTAGACAGATATCAAGGATGGGATGTAGGTCCTATGGCGAGCTGAGCCGAGTATTTTGATGGCAATATGGGGAATGTATGAATATATAGGCTTATTAGGATTTTAAAGGTTTTCCGTCAATGAAATCTACCCGATGATGCAATGAAAGTTTGCGTATTGCGAAACAATTTATCATTTAAAGTATTGGATAGGTTGCTTTGACCAAAGAGGATATCTTCAATCCTATCAACGAAAATTCCATTTAGCCAAAGGCGTTGGATGAATATTAAGCGACTCTCTTCAAATAACGGGCACTGGAAGAAAAAATGTGAGGCGTCTTCAATATAAAACCCACATTGACAGTGAGCTGTTATAGAAATATAGTTTTCAAGTTTATCAAAATTTAAATCGCTGCAGTTATTCCTTAGCTTGGTGTGCACGATGTTCCATTTGCGAGTGCCTGAATTGAAGTATGGCGGCGGTTTTGGGGGGAATATAGGCAATTTGTCATACATTAATTTCAATATGTCGGTTTTGGTACTATCAGATGAACCATTTATTACCACTGCATTCCATTTAATTACCATCTCAGGCAGAAAGGTCGATTTAAAATGTTCTGTATTGTTGCGTTTCTGTAGGAATAATAATGGGTATCGATGTGAGTAGGTAGACTGATCTTTAGCAAATGTCGGCAAAAGTGTACTCAGGTAATTGGGAGCTTTACCAAGAATTATTTTCTGCCAAGTATTAAATTTATGGTGTTCGCGTCTGGTGTAAAGTGTAGGCCAACCTACTTCAGTGAGGAGTTTTTCATTCGAAACAGATTTATTTAACCCACTAACAATTCGAGCAGCATCATAATGTATCCGATCAAGCAGTACAAGAAGGGTATTCGGTGCGTGAGCCCAAATTACATCTCCGTAATCCATAAGTGGCAAAATAAAGGTTTTGTACATACATTCCAAGGTTCGCCGATTAACTGTGAATTTCAATCGTCTCAATTGCGATAGGCGAGATCTTAGGCGTCCACACAAATTTTCTATTTGCTTGTCCCAATTGAGGTTAGACTGAAGAAACACACCAAGGTGTCTATGTGTGTCCACCTGCTCTATTAATCGACCGTCCATTGCGACACTTAGGGTATTATAATTAGATGAGAGGGAAAAATTTATTATTTTTGTCTTGGAAGAGTTGAATTGTACCAGCCATTGTTTGGACCACACAGATATACTTTCTACGTCTGTTTGCAGATTATGTTCACATAAGGTACTAGCGTCATCGAATGAGATAAAACACGTGTCGTCGGCGTACATACGCGTGAAAGATATTAAATTCTCATGTATATCATTTATAAAAACTAGGAAGAAGAATGGGCCAAGGATTTATCCTTGGGGCACTCCTGCTTTCAGTTGCAGGGGACTCGAAAATGTTTGTCCAACTATTACTCGTTGTGTCCTGTTAGATAAATTAATTTTTAATCCAGGCCAGAAGTCGTCCATTGACTCCGCATTGTTCAAGCTTAAATAACAGCCCCTCGTGCCAGACTCGTTCAAAAGCCTTGGAGATATCGCAAAAAATAGCACATGTGCACAATTTCTGATCGAGAGCCTGGCACAAGGAGTGTTGTATTTCCAGCAGCTGGTATAGTGTGCTGTGGCCAGGAATGAAACCGGACTGATAATCATATATTAATCCGTTATTAAAGAAATGTTTGGAAAGGTATTTCAATGCCACTTTTTCAAAGATCTTTCCAAGAACGGGTAACAGTGAGATTGGTCGGTAATTGTCAGTAGCGGATCGGTCGTTTTTTTTATGAATTGGAATAACATTCGCCTGTTTCCAAGAATCTGGAAAGCATCCCGATTCAAATGACATTAAAAATAAAATGCGAAGAGGGACTACCACTCGGTCGATCGTTCCTAGTAACATGCGAACGGTAATTCCATCGTGACCGTGTGCCTTATTTGGTTTGGTCGATTGTATGGCTTCAGTTATATCATCGATCGTGAAAGGTAAATCTGATATATTATTATCACATTTTTTTCGGAAAATAGGAAGGTTGCATTTAGAATTGTCGATATCTGAATTAGCAACAAATTTTTCATTAAGGAGACAGGCTTTGGAATCGTCATCAAACACCAAATTTCCGCTGCTGTTTCGCAGGGGTGGAATGCAGGAGTTCGGTGCATTATCAAGAAGCTCTTTGACAATGTGCCAAAATTTTTTTGCTGATGAATCGGACTTTATTGAAGTCTCGAGATCTTGGTCAAATTTAGCTTTTGCATACTTTTTCATGTTATTCACAGAATTTCGACTCTTTTTGTACCTGATCCAATCTTTCGGTTTCCCCGATTTTTGGGCTATGTGGCGTAAACGATTTCTACTACGGATGACAGATCTTAGTTCAGTATTGAACCAACACTTGTCGTTTTTTCGGATAAGAACTTTCTTTCTGGGAACTGTTTCTCTCATTATTGAGAGAAATTTTCTAGAGAATACACAGGTCGCCGAGTTTATGTCTTCAGTACCTTTCAGAATGTTATTCCAATCTAGTTCAAAAATCAGTGACCGAGTTCGTTCAAAATCAGCATTTCGGTACTGCCAAACAGTACGATAAAATGACTTTTGTGGACTATACTCAACGGCAACGTATGCATATACTGCATAGTGATCTGATATACCGAGATCCAAAACATCAGCATGATAAGAAACAACATCTTCACTGACTAGAATGGGGTCGAGGAGGGTACTAGTAGTTTCTGTTACTCTAGTGGGAGACTCAATCAGGTTTCTCAAACGGTAGGCATCTTGTATAGTGTTTATTTTAGAGCCGGGGATGATCGCATTTGAATTGAAATCTCCTGTGAGTATTAGCGGCAAGTTAAGATCCAATGCAATGTCTATAGACTCATCTAAAAATTTCCAATATTCAGGATCGCAAAATTGATCAGATCTGTAGGATATGCACAATAAGTAGCTAGTTTGGGGCATATAAATTCTGAACCACATAACCGAGTTATCAAATTCAAATTCCGGTATACGCGAAAATGCTATATGATTTGCAAAATAAACTGCAATGCCTCCCCCAGAGTTTGATCCATTATTTCTTATTGGTTCACAAAAGGATTGCATCAATATATTTTCGGATGGAAACGTATCATCAATGTGTGTTTCGGTGAAACAAATCACATCATAATCGTTTAGTAAGTAGGCAATTTTGGCGAGTTTGTGTCTTAAGCTCCGTATGTTTTGGTGAAATATCGAGATATGATGCAGCTCATCCGAAGAGGAGGTCGAATTTGTTCCAGGATGTGGATGGATATCTCCACAAATAATCAGGAGTAGAGCAACAAGCGGCACCAGTCGGAAAGCTGTTTTTATACCAGATAAATTGGCGGAAAAAATTTGAGTTTTTCCAAAGTACTTTCACAAATCAAAGCCATAATTAGCGTAAGTGAAAAGCCCTATGGAAGCACGATACTGTTGGATACTAATCCCCATGAGAGATGGTACAAAAGTAAAGTTCCAATTTGTGCTTCGGAAAGGGAATCCCAAACATCAGAATAATCAGCTCAACTAACCATGGACCGGGGGTGATAAACTTGTATACTGTCAATGTGAATTTGGTTTCGTAATTTTGATTACATTGTACATCATCATATTGTGTAATAGCTTCCTTCCTCGGAATCGAGAAATACACATTTACAAAGATATACACGTTTAACAATACGAAAAATCGGATCCCCGACATCTTATCTTGACTGTCAGCCTTTGCAAATTCTAGGGGCAATTTAATGGGCTTCATCGATGTAAAGAGAAAAACATTCTAGCGAACGTGTATAAAGTTAACAAAAGCGGTTCTCAGTATTTCTGGACAGGTAACCTAATGGTTACATTAAGCACAGCTGTTACGTGAATGCAGACTCAAATGGGGGGGGGGGGGGGGGGGAGAGACCAACATCAATGTATCATCAGAAATGATATAAAAAGACAGAATTACTTATTTTGTGTAATGTTGGCAAAATTTACAACATTCATGGCGGTTAATAGCGAAATCCATGCATGCGTGACAACTCGCCACCTAGTGATTTATTATAGGTTTAGATTTAGGTTGTTAATTTATGGGATTTTAATGCGAGGTATATCTACGCAACACAAAATATTTAAGGAATATTCATGTGTATATCTCTAAGTCAATGTATCAAAATGATAATGAAGAGCGTTGTTAGATATTTCGCCAAGATTGAGGTAGGTTAGATACGTTCCTGAGTTTCCCCAATTTGAATTAAATCCAACTGGGAGGCGCTCCAATTCAAGTGGACATCCCTTCACGATTGGTCTCTCCACCCCTAAAGATTTGGAGTGCTGTTGATATTGTTTTTAAGTCAGAATACATCAATATATAGGAGGCAATATAAACTCATAGCATAATATGAAACACCACCGAGAAAACCAAGAAAAACAATCAAAAGGCAACAAAACATAAATAACAAGTTATATACATGTATGCATGGATATGTGTCATTTATCGGCTATATCGAAAGGCACACTTTGGCTGTACATAGGACCACGTATGGCCTTGGCTTTCTTTGCCGTATATATAAAACGATAAAGGCGTGTGGTGTGGCATAGGTAGGTCAAGGTAAACGGAAGATCACTGGGTCACCTAGATTGCTCTTACTGTACCAGAACACATGACTGATGTCCAACGGTGGATAAGTACAGCTGATTGTCATGGCGTGACGAGTAAATACCGGAAACTAGGTCGATCTCATCTTGGGCGGACTGAGAATCAGGTCAAAATCAAAGTTGTACAACGGTTGAAAAACACGAGTCGTTTTGTAACCAGCGAATACAAACAACATTAAAAGCTTAGTTTAGAGGTAAAGCGTGCTGATAAAGTTTGGGATGTGTGACCTGGATGTTTCTAGCTAGTTCCTTGGTCAAAGTAAGTACGGTACAGATAATGTGTGGGCCTATCATTTCGCCTATTTTGTTCGGACTGTATTAGAACATCAGGAAATGTGGGTCATATGCTGACCCAGTTCACTGGTCACTTTTCGTATAGTTCACAAACGAGTGGAACGACAACAGCGAGTTACCTTTCATAGTACTGTTAATTTTTCAATCTGATGATAACAGAAGATGGATGTTACTAATTAATGGAAATTTAACCGATACATATATATCTGTGACTCGTGGAAAATGTGCAGATTTTATCCAAATATATAGCAGCATTTCTATAAAAGATGGGATACATTTCACTGTAACGCTTGGTCAAAGAAAGCTAGATGCAGGTTGGGTTAGTGTGTGGGGTAATTGTTTTTCTTTTGATTGTTGGTTTTTGTTTTTGTTTTTAATTTTTTTTGTTTTTCATAATTGTAAGAAATTAATCTGTAATTTTGTTTAGTTGTTTTCGTGTCGACTTTATACTCTTTTTTTTAATTTTTTTTTTTTTAATTGGGAAATAACCTCATATTAAAGGTACGGTTGGCCTTGGTGGTGGGTATCCTGTAAAAATATTTCCACCCGTCAAAAACCGCCACAAACAGAAAGAACATCAAAATGTAGACAGACTTTGTCCGTATACAAATAAGAAATATCGCATAAACAGTATGTTATTGTCATTTGTTTGACCATTGTTATGTAAACAAAAGCATAAAAAGTTACTTTTCTGGTGTTTGTTTATATTATGATGGTAAACATAAAGAGCGTTCTTTGTTGGTGAATTCCTGATATGGAACAAATAAAGAGCGTTTATGCCATTTTTGTGTGATTAGCCAGTAATATTGTGCTGTCTTCTGTAACACAATCAGGTTCTTACTTAGGTAAAATATAGTAGGTATTTGTGATAACATGCTGGTTATGCGATATTCATGGTATATATGAACGAAACTGTATGCATTTTAATGTTTTTCTGTTTACGGTGATTGGAACAAATATGAATATTTTCGATAACTAAGGCCTCACGTGCCTTTAAGACTTTCGGTTGATTTTGATTTTGTTTTGTTTTGTTTTTTATTACACCCCCACACAATTTCTAACTATATATATTTTTTTAGAAACAAGGTAAGAAGAAACTTATCTCTATGGCTCAGTATATTCTAAACATGGACGATAGAGAAGCCCAACTGCAATTTGCTTTCTTTGACTGTAGGTTACATATATATTAGTTGACTAGTTATTAATGCATATTATATACAGTAGTTGTATCAAACACACCAATGTGGTCAATTTTGGGACCTTTAATTGTCACTTTATCTGTCTTGTTCGGCGATGGCTCTGTCGATCTGATCTTTGGCAAGCTCTTTCACATTGATCATGAGTTTATTGGAATTGGCAGTTAGTTTGAAGAATCATTGTATTAAGCAACGCAACGCAAAATCGCTCACAAATTCACTTAAATTGTGAAATTTTGAGTTGGGACCTTCACCTACAATGAAGTACACTATTAAGGAACAGACGATAACTAAGAAATATATTCCCCGTGTTATTTTTTTCGACTTCATAAGGTTCCCTGTCAAAACTTCAAAAAGTTCCAATGTTTTGTACTGGTGGACTACAGGCGTTAGTCAGAGCAGAGATTCATGGCATGATCTATTTTAAACCAAACTGGCCCTGTACTAGACGCCCGTCACAGAACTATCGGTGATATATATACGTACCCTGGATAACCCTGGTATACGAGGGGAGACGTGTCAGACATGACATGAGCTTGCGCATTAGCTGAAAAGGCGACTAATTGGAATCATCAGACATTCCTATTTATGGTAGAGTATGTCGTGTTTAGATAACATCGGGAAATATATGAATCCGATTCCAAATTAGTAGCGTCTGTAGTGAACAGATCGCGAAGGTGATTCGAGAATATAAATTGCATCCTATCTCTTGATTTCAGGCAATTTGTCGGGAAGATTGAACATACGAAATGAACGTATATCTTTGTATTAAAGAATATCTGGGTTTCATCACATAAATTCTCCTCATTGATGTTTAGTTATACGATATCGTAAGCCATATGCACTATTAGAACTGTGGCGACGACATCGGTAGCTACCATAAGCGACAAAAGCAAACATCAGGTGACATGTTCGGGTTGAAGTATACAGTTGGACGATATTAGTGCATCATTGAGCAGCTTATTTAAAGTACGTACCAAAATGCTCAAGTCTGAACTAATCACCCAACGTATCGTCGTGAAAATAGGTTCATAATGGACCCAACTATTCACATTTTCATATTGGAAATAAGCCCACAGTGGACTTATAACCGTTTTCCGTTTTATGGCGCAGGCCACAGTGAAAACATATTATAAAGAACGTACATCTGGTTAGTCGATTTAGGTTCACATATATATATATAGAGCGTAATTCATATTCAAATAATGCCGATATGAGCTTATTTGTTGTTTTTGAAATATGTTCAATATGAGCTTATTTTCAAGAAAACAGGCTAAATCACAAGTTAAAGGCACGGGCGGCGTTGGTTGCAGAATTATTCACATTTGTTCAAATCGCCACCAACAGAAGGAATATTAAAATATATATAGTTTTGTTCATATGCCAAACATAATAAAAGGTCGGCCGACCACAGTGTCCCCCGACAACGGGGCAAGTCGATGCCGCTTTGTTAAAGAATTTAAATAAATGTTTAAATGTTCAAAGTCGAAAGGGTTAATAATTCCGTAAAAAATTTATTTTCCGTCATCTATATACATGTTGCACATCTCCAATCTGTGGGTAACAATACTCTGAAGTTTCAAATATCTACGATCCAAACTGTAGGAGGAGTTGATTACACCATGAAGGTACCCTCATACAGAAAATTATAAAAAATAAATTTCAAAGTCGAAAGGCCCATAACTCTGGGAAAAATCATTGGATCTAACTCAAATTCGAACTTGACCTGTATTTTGATATGATCGACCGACACAAAAAAAGGAATTTCCAATTAAACAATCCAAACTTGAGTTATCATCCGGAAACCAAAGAAAAAACAAGAAAATTTGAATTTTCTAAGTCGAAAAGCCCATAACTCTGAGAAAAATCATCGGATCAAACTCAAATTCGAACTTGACCTGTATTTTGATATCAGTGACTCACAAAAATACGGAATTTCCAATTAAACAATCCAAACTTGAGTTATCATCCGGAAACCAAAGAAAAAACAAGAAAATTTGAATTTTCTAAGTCGAAAAGCCCATAACTCTGAGAAAAATCATCGGATCAAACTCAAATTCGAGCTTGACCTGTATTTTGATATCAGTGACTCACAAAAAAAGGAATTTCCAATTAAACAATCCAAACTTGAGTTATCATCCGGAAACCAAAGAAAAAACAAGAAAATTTGAATTTTCTAAGTCGAAAAGCCCATAACTCAAGGAAAATTCAACGGATCAAACTCAAATTCGAACTCAACCTGTATCTTGATATGACTGATCCACATAAAAACGGTATTTGCAATTAAAGGATCCAAACTTGAAATATCATCCGGAAACCGAAAAAGTGAGAAATTTTCTAAGTAAAAAAAAATTGAAAAAAGGGAAATAACTCCATAAAAGAAGATCGGATCAAACCCAGAATTGCAGAGCACATGTGTTCTTGGTTGAAACACCTACATACCAAGTTTCAATCAAATCGGATGATCATTACTGGAGTTATAACTCCGGACGGACGGACACACGGACGCACGGACGGACGACGGACGGACGGAGCTAATTACAATAGTCCCCCGAAAATAAATTTTACGGGGGACAATTAGCGCGTAAATGGTATATTGTCGTCAAGACGTACGATGGTGTACGTAAACAAGAGCCTGCTCGTGTTACAGAAGTTTTGCTTCTGTTTACCCGACACAGCTCAATTCTATTGGTTAATCACACACAAATGATATAAACACTCTTTATTATTTCCATATCAGGAAAACAGTAATAAATAACGCTCTTTATGTTTACCATATCCGGATCTAAACAAACGCCAGGTTCTGTAACATTTTTTTGCTTTTGTTTACATAACAAAGGAAAACATTTGACAATAACATACTGTTTATGACATATTTCTGATTGGTATAAGAACAAGGCTGTCTATATTTTACTATTCTTTCTGTTTATGGCTGTTTTTGACGGAGCTGATTATCTTAACAGCATACCCACCGCCAACGCCGCCCGTATCTTTAAAGGTATACTCAATACTCAAGTTATAACAACAACAACAACAACATTTCTTCACTAATACCCTTTAGTTATCAGAATCGATTAATTGCAACAAACTAATACTAACCACTGTCAACTATGCTATACAATTTATCAAAACGTTTTTTATGTTTACCCATATCATAGTATGGTAAACATAATGTTCGACGTCCGGATTGACCACTCGTCGTGCGTCGGTCCGTCCGTCTGTATGTCTGTCTGTCCGTAGACACTTTACGCATGGTGCGATAACTCAAATATTTTCTATCCGATCGGAACCAAATATATATGTATATGAGTTTCTCAGACCAAAATACAGATCGAGTTCAAATATGGGTTTGATCCGAGGTTTTTTTTTTACGGAGTTATGGCCCTTTATCGACTTCGAATTCACGCATGCTGTCATAACTCAAACAATTTTTATCTGATCGGAACCAAATTTGGTATGCGAGTTTCAGAGCCCAAAATACAGAATATGTTCGAATATGGGTTTGATCCGATTTATTTTAAAGGAGTTATGACCCTTTTTTCGAAAATATATAATTTTAAAAAATCCGATGCTATAACCGAAGTATTTTTTCTCCGATTGTGTTCATATTTGATATGTAGGTTTATGATGACACGTCCCTCATCTGTATAGTTTTTGGCATTGATTGGTTGATCGGTTTAGAAAATAATTAACCCTTTACACACATGCTATCCAATGCAATAAGTTGAACATATTTCTTCTGATCTGCCTCATACTTACTTAGAATTCACCGAAGCTGTTATGACTCAAAACATTTTTCATCTGATCAACACCAAATTTGGTATATGAATTTATCACCCATAAATACAGATCTAGTTCGAATATGGGTTTGATCCGATATATTTTAACAGAGTTCTGACCCTTTATAATTAAAATAATTACTGCTGGGAATTTGAAGAGAACATATCTCACAGACCATGTGTGTTATTGAAATGAGTTAATTATCACTATGGACATTAGATATGACATGCTATAATGCCTGATAGTGGTACTACTGGCTGGCAGGATTTGTTTATCATAATGTCAAATTGATTGATGACTATCTGGTGGAGTTCTGTTTTCTGTGCAATATTAAGTTAACCCCTTTGCTGAAACAGGTTCATTACATTAGTTAATGTACACACTATAGGACACCTATTCTAAAATATTAAATTGGAATAGTCCATTGTTACTTTGTAGAGATGTTTTACAGACATTGTTGTTTACAGACACTGTTGTCTTATCTTAGACAAAAATTAATCCACACATTCCTTAGTTCCATGATATGATGTCATTGGAAATGATTAACCCTCTCCACACATCATATGGTTTTGATGCTTTTCATTTTATCATTCTCCTATATTATGTCCAGGTTGATGGTGATCCACTTTTGATTTGCATGGATTTGGGATTAAAATTAAACCATTCCATAGACACATATTATGCGATAGACAGATGTAATATTATCCCTTTCACTTTGATCCAGGTCCCGTAAGGGTTTCAATAAATCACCAATTGAATATTCATCATTAGAGGAAATGTCTTATTTTGAAATTCCCTCAATTGCATTTGGGCTCCAGGGTAATATTAATGATGCTGGTATTTTTGAGACTGACATCCTTTGTATAGACTATTTTGTGTTTATCAGTTCATTAGTTTGGGTAAGATTAACCCCATTCTATCCGATTTGATAACTGAAATATTTCCATTGATTATGTTTATACATGTAGTTCTTGGCATAGTTGACGAGAACACACACCCTAACCTGCATAGTGAGGGTCATTTGGTTTATTTGCTTAAAAACATTAACACCCTCCACCAATCCTGTTGACACAATGTGATAACTAAATATTTTTCACACGATCACTATATTAAGTGTGAATTATTAAGTGTGAATTTTATGAAAAGGTTGATGTAAGGATTTATAAAAATAGCTGATCGCTATCGCCAAGGTATGGGTTAAACATCTGCCGATCGTGATCAGCCTCTCGTTTAATAAACATTTTGTTCAACGAAATATGGCGTATTATCACTTGAGTATCACGAAATTTTGCCATATTTCCACTTGATTTTAGAGTTATCCATCTTCATCTGCAATTTTGTCCGAGACCGTCTGTATGGCGACTTTTCTCTGGGTCACAAACAAGAGAAAATATCGAGAAATAACAATCTTCAAAAATATATATCTGATCACTCTGAGCTTTGATGGGTGGGTTCCTCGACTCAAATCAAATATTGTTTATCCCCGAAGCCAAGGAAATAGTAAATTTGGAGCGTTAATTCGGATTATGCATATTTAAGGAAATGTACCATCCATTATAGAGGAGGTTATTGTTTATAATTCAACTCGATAAAAAGAGAAAAGAATTATAATTCGTGCACAAACATCACTTGTTCTTATTGTAATCTGCTTATTAAACACATGGACAAAAATCATGTTTACAAACTGATATCACAAGTGCAAAGATCATCTATAAAACAATCTAAGATAAAGCTAAAATAAAAATCTTTGTTCTCAACGTTTTGTCAAGCGGCCAAACGCCAGAAGCCTGTGTATTTTACCACCGACACACACAACATCACAATTTACACGAACAAAAGTACACCCGTTTTTTGTACTTATAATATGTGAATACACGGGTGTATAACATACACGGACTACTAACTAACATCGAACCACCGAAGATCTACTGACCACACATTTTATTAAAATATGGACAACCACAGACATCAAACTCATATTGTCTAATGCTACTTAAGCTTATAAACTAGTGAAATTTCAGCATCACTATAATTCTGAAGAACTATGTTTGTAGATACACCACATCTGTATATAGCAATATCGTGTCGTCTTTTTTTCCTTTAAATAAATGGCATTTTAAATTTAGATTCCAGGGCTTAAATGAATAAGTTTGAGTCAGTGGTCTAAATCAGAAATAGAGAACTGTAACAATCCAGAAGATTGTATATTTATAAAATAGTGTTATCAACCGGTATCATTGTTATATGACTATGTATTAATTGAAATGTTATTAATTTCACTAACTTCATACAACAATCTACTGTATTGTTAGCATGTGTGTTACATGCGTCTTAAAAACTTTTTGGAACTCAGGAAGGCATCATTGGTGTGATATATAACAAACCATGTCCCTTACTACAAGCTCACATGTGATATATTATTCAGAAAATATAAATTATTATGTCGTGTTTTCTTAAAAATAATGAAGATGTCTTATAGCTCACATCTTGTACGTCCGCTGTGTCTCAGCTTCATCGGCCTCAAAGAGCATCTGACATACACTTTGCAACTTTGAATTTTGATGTTAAAATGTACCAAATAAAAGCACATAGTGGATTTTTTCGCAAATGTTTGGTCGACAAAGATTAAAAAAAACGGAAACAAATTGAGCCAATGTGTGGGTGGTCAAAATGGCCATAGGCAGAAAAGTATCAAACATATATTTCCGACAACCATATTTTGAAAAATAACATATGCTCGCAGCTGCCAAAATACTAATTAATATATAATTATCCTAGCGTATTACCTTTTATCTCGTTTCTGGTAGAGTTTGCGCTCCCCTCGGCCATTTCGAATGCATGATACTCATCAACTTGAATCCACGTGATCCCCCACCGCATTTTCTTTTCGTTCAAACAATTGCTAGCGAGTAAAAATTCAAGATAGTGATATATTGGCGATATTAATTGGGGTTATTTCTGGAGGAAAGGGGTCGAACACATACTCGTACGATCCACATTGTCTCCGTATGAATACGATTTCGAGGCACATTGTTCTATGTTATAAAAAAGTACACCAGCTGATGTAATATGCGAAAGAGCATCAAATCAATTTTTCCGGGGTAATTAATGACTGTCCTCAACCGGTGTTGAAACACAAATGGATGCCCACAAGAAATAAATTAAGGAATAAGCATATTGTAGGGACATGACAAACTGCGGGATGAGACGGGTGCAGGACAAAATACGCGACATAATTTATAATTGCGTTTTACATTTATTTTTCATGGTACCTTTGCATGGGTATGTTAATCAGTCTCTAGATTAAAAAAAAAATAGCATCTGCACTCAAATGAATACGATCAATGAAATGAACCCAATCTTCTAAGATACCTATGCTGCGGAACCAACTGGGGAACCAATAGCCAGACTCGCGTCAACGTCTACAAAACCTACATCCGAACAACAATGGAATATGGAGCAACCATCTTGAACGGAGCATCAAACATCAACATTGACAGTCTACAAAAGTCCAGAACCACGCACTTTGACTAGCACTACGACAACATTCCATATATCATAGACCGAAATAAATAAAAGCAACAGACACTCCACCGATCAGACAACAGCCAACTTACACAAGAACTCAAACTACGAAACGAACTACTCTCCGAGAAAAAGACGAGGTCCATCCTACAACTAGACCAGAATCAATGAAAATCAACCCAACTATATAACCTCGACTCCTACCAACATCCATCTCCACCACACCCTCCCCAACTATATAACCTCGACTCCTACCAACATCCATCTCCACCACACCCTCCCGGCAACTATATAACCTCGACTCCTACCAACATCCATCTCCATCACGCCCTCCCGGCAACTATATAACCTCGACTCCTACCAACATCCATCTCCACCACGCCCTCCCGGCAACTATATAACCTCGACTCCTACCAACATCCATCTCCACCACGCCCTCCCGGCAACTATATAACCTCGACTCCTACCAACATCCATCTCCACCACACCCTCCCGGCAACTATATAACCTCGACTCCTACCAACATCCATCTCCATCACGCCCTCCCGGCAACTATATAACCTCGACTCCTACCAACATCCATCTCCACCACGCCCTCCCGGCAACTATATAACCTCGACTCCTACCAACATCCATCTCCACCACGCCCTCCCGGCAACTATATAACCTCGACTCCTACCAACATCCATCTCCACCACACCCTCCCGGCAACTATATAACCTCGACTCCTACCAACATCCATCTCCACCACACCCTCCCCAACTATATAACCTCGACTCCTACCAACATCCATCTCCACCACACCCTCCCGGCAACTATATAACCTCGACGCCTACCAACATCCATCTCCACCACGCCCTCCCGGCAACTATATAACCTCGACTCCTACGAACATCCATCTCCACCACACCCTCCCCAACTATATAACCTCGACTCCTACCAACATCCATCTCCACCACACCCTCCCGGCAACTATATAACCTCGACTCCTACCAACATCCATCTCCACCACACCCTCCCGGCAACTATATAACCTCGACTCCTACCAACATCCATCTCCACCACGCCCTCCCGGCAACTATATAACCTCGACTCCTACCAACATCCATCTCCACCACGCCCTCCCGGCAACTATATAACCTCGACTCCTACCAACATCCATCTCCACCACGCCCTCCCGGCAACTATATAACCTCGACTCCTACCAACATCCATCTCCACCACGCCCTCCCGGCAACTATATAACCTCGACTCCTACCAACATCCATCTCCACCACGCCCTCCCGGCAACTATATAACCTCGACTCCTACCAACATCCATCTCCACCACGCCCTCCCGGCAACTATATAACCTCGACTCCTACCAACATCCATCTCCACCACGCCCTCCCGGCAACTATATAACCTCGACTCCTACCAACATCCATCTCCACCACGCCCTCCCGGCAACTATATAACCTCGACTCCTACCAACATCCATCTCCACCACGCCCTCCCGGCAACTATATAACCTCGACTCCTACCAACATCCATCTCCACCACGCCCTCCCGGCAACTATATAACCTCGACTCCTACCAACATCCATCTCCACCACACCCTCCCGGCAACTATATAACCTCGACTCCTACCAACATCCATCTCCACCACACCCTCCCGGCAACTATATAACCTCGACTCCTACCAACATCCATCTCCACCACACCCTCCCGGCTTGACGACAGTCAACTTCCGTGTAAACAGAAACCGCCAACCGCACCATCAAACACCACATGACTGTGTGGTCTCCGACGACTGTGCCAACCAATACAGCATGTGCATTTTTAGGTTACACTTGTGTAAATATAATTCGGAGTGACATCCAGCGGATGCGGGAGGAATATATAGGAGAGAATGAAATAGACTCTGGGCTCTTATTGGCCAATATCCTCATCATCTATGATGGTAAATAACCTTCTTCCCTATGATTTCCCATAAGTAAAATAGTCCTTCGCACAGGAATTAACCCTTTTAGTGAACTTTGAATTTTGTGGTGTGGTCTAAAATATGACATTAAATTTTAGTGCGATTCTGACAATAGTTAAAAAAAACGCAATATTTAAAAGCGAATTCCCTTCTGGGGGAACATGAGTTGTTTGCAGAAAACGTTTCCGCAAATGTCAATCTTACAGATTTAAAGAAAAATTTGGACCCAGGATTTGAACAGTATACGCTAAAACGTTTGCACTGAGGCCCATGGAAAGCATTTACACCAGTGTAGCCTTAACAAAGACTCTCCGTCGTGACAAATATTAAGTGTATGTACATAGATGATGTTCATTTGAATAAGCTTCCACCGCATACTCAATTGTATTTAAAAGCACAGTGTTTAGTAATCCAATCAGGGTCCCAAGATGTGGCAGCGTTTTTCAGAAATCTCGAAAGAAGACTTCCACATGCGTTTATTGAGATATGGCGTCCCCCTGGCTACATTCATTGTTGGCGTCATAACAACAACCACTGTAGCTGCTGTGTTTTATCATCGGGGGTCATGGTACAAGAATCCCGGTGAGTGATTTCGTCCTCTATTCGGTCGTACTTTGATATATGTATATCGCGGTTCTCTTTCCTATTTTTGCCACATACCCCCTCCCCATCCATTCGTGGCTCCTCTTTCCGTCCTTCACTCTCTCCTTACTCGGTGTGCCCTATCTCCCGCTAGATACTTCTCGCCACTATCTTCCATATAACCATATCTCTCTATTCACATCTATCACTCAACGTCATCCAACTTACACGAGGCAAAACACGAACTGAATTGCAGACCACGCATCATTATTACTTATGAGTGCACGAGGGCAGATCACATATCAGATTGAAATACATCATACAATAGTGTCAAGTTCAGGTGGGCGATCACATGAGAAATACCAGTAATTGTAGCTTTGAGATTATGTATCTACCATGATTATGGATCAGTCATGTATAATTGGAGATGCACAGCTGAGTCACCACAAAGAACAGATCTGGCTCTAAACAAATTCTTGAATATCCTGAGTGATAAACATAAACAAATTGAATTGAGTTATTTCACTCGTTCGTTCGTGGGGCGTGGTGGGGTGCAGTTAGTAGCGGTACGAAATGGGCTGCAAATAGAATGTAGTGCATAGTGGAAGGCAAATTCGCACTGACTGTCGTTTAGTCCCATAGTATACAATGCTGAGGTGATGGCCTTTCATGCAGGATTAATAAGCTGCTGTTTTACTAGATGCAATGTTATGTGTTTGTAGAAATAATTTACACCTGCGTTCATGAACGGAATATCCACGGTCAAAATGGATATCAGAAGGCATCGCAAACAATGCAAATAATTGAGTGAGGCATCTTATGACTGTTTCCGATGCCATATCTGAACATGGACACGCGAACAGGAACTTGGAGAATTCGTTGATCGCTGTTAATACATAACGATTCTTAGAAAAATGAGGGTAATAGAAGTTAATACTTAGCCTCTTGTGAGGTTGCTTTGATAAATGCTGAGTTTGAATGGTCAAAAACTAATTTGTTTTTGCACACACAGAACACTGCTTTACAATGCTTTCGCATCTTCCACTGAGTATGGCGAATTATTTGCTCTAATACAATGCAACAATCGTGACACATCAGGATGACGCAAAGAATCATGAAGATCCTGTAGAATGCCATGAGTCGTAGACAAACGGACGGCTCGAGACAAGCAATCAGCAGTCATTTCCCTTGCAATGTCTGTATTTAATGTCGTATATATAGCTGTAGCATCTTGGTTCTGAACGCCAGGGAATTATCTTGTCATTCTTGATTTTTCCTCTACTCTTAATGTCAAACATGAACGAGAATGCGTCCTGGTCCGTGACAAGAGTGAAGTGAGTACCAGACAGCAATTGTATCTATTTCCTAACAGACACAATGATGGCACAGTCTTCCTTCTCAATCGGAGAATCGTTTACCGTGTGAGAATGCAGTATACGTGAAAAGAATGCTACCGGTCGCCCCGGATTAAGGGACCCCGCGAGAGCTACATCTGAAGCATCGGTTTCGACAACGAATTAAGGTTTGGCTCAAGCTGTGTTGCTCTCCATTGAGAACAACAGACTGAGGATGATGGGGTTGATGCGTCTGAGAGTCTTCGGTCATCGGGCTACGAAAATTGCTTAACTTATCCCACGCAGCCAGTTGATACAACAGCAGGATTCTCCCAAGATATGCCTGTTCCAAGCACATCACAAGTAGCATCGGTCAGTGCTGATCGAAAGCCAGCCTTTGGTGGGGGGGGGGGGGCAGCCACCCACCATCCCCGATAAATTAATATAAACATGCAGGTGAACCAATCCCAAATTGATACAGGTTTGCTATAACAAAAATTGATTACCGGTGTAGCACAGAAATTAAAAGAGCAAGAAAATCACTGCACACATGAACAACAGCAATGTCATTGGAAATCTATAGTACGAGCATATAAATGTGAGGATCGTAACCAAAAACAGGAGCTTCCACAAGATTCTACCAACTTGAGGTGGAACTGGATGTAATATTTCTTCAAAGACCGAACATAGAACCTGTTTTCTTAGAATTAGAATAATTACAGATGATATCCCGAAGCTAGAGGCAGTGAAAGAGCAAATTGTAGCTGTAGACGGAGGATCTGGCGCAGCTGACTCCGTTGCAGTTGAAGTTGACATCAAGAACAAGAAAGAGTTCATAATCTGCCGGATCAAAGAGAAAGACTGGTCAATCAGTGGGGCCACTGGTCGATGTGTATAGGGTGTGAGGAGACGATGACGACATGCCCCATTTGCAGAGTACCCGTTATAAAATGGGTCTACCTAGTTGAGTAAACTAGTATTTGTAATCGAGTAAACTGTAGTATTCGTAAACAACATTTATTACTCAACTAGGCTTCTTCACTATGGGTCCGTTTCGTAAGCCAGCTAAATTGGACTGTAACCCCAACTGTCCCATTGCAGAAAAGAGTGGTCTCACTGGATAAAGGACCTTGACAAATTTCCTGGACTAATTTACTAAGTTACAACTGCCAAGTCATGGTCACGGCGAAATGTTTGTTGACTTGGCAATTGTGTCTACATTCATATGCAATCAGTGGGTTTATTCTATCTCTTTGAACGAATTCCCTTTGGTTAGGTTTTCATATTGGCAAAATTAATGTCAACCGATATAGTATTGAAAAAAACAAACAAGAGAATTATAATGTGTCGTATATTCTATCAATGGTTTCTTTCAGTGTTTTTGCTTTCCGATTATTACACGGTTTCGTGTGCATGGTGGGGTTGAGTGGGCACAGGTTGTTCAGTGAGTTTACGCTCCTGTTATTCTGAGTAGTATACCAGTCATGGGCGCAGCAAAGTTTCCACCCGATATCAAAATGGATAATACTTGGAAATCGCCACAAGATTTTAAGACCAAATATGATTGGGTGTGGAAGTGTCCTTTACTCACGAGGGTGTTGGTCGACAATCGGGGTTAGGTGTTAACTAAGCGCGTTTGAAGGGTTATGTATCTTTCTTTCGAAGTCCCAATACTTCAAATGTCCCATTTTCCGAAGACCCAATACTACGAAAGTCCTATATTCCGAATACCAAATTCTCCGAAGATCCCATGGTCCGAAAACCCAATACTCCGAAGGTCCCATATTCCGAAGACCCAATACTCACAGGGTCCGATATTCTGAAGACCCAATACTACGAAAGTTCCATATATTATTCCGAAAGCAAAATACTCCATTGGCCCAATAGTTCGAAGTATTAATTAATACTCCGAAGGTCTAATACTCCGAAATTCCAATACTCCGACGGTCTAATATTCAGAAGATCTTATACTCCGACGACCGATTATGCCGAAGGTCTGATACTCCTAATGTGTTCTGACATACCGATCGGGTTTCGCCGCATGCAGATCTTCGTGGTCGTTTTAAGTGATCGGCCAACATTGTGCGTTGTCATACAACTCGACGAATGGATTATGTGGGCTATAATGATAATTCTCATCGCCCAGTGCGCCTTGGACGAACGCAAACCTCCGTCTTGCATGTTCGATATGGTTGGTAGGTTGAACTTCTTTAAATGGTTCTGTGAAGCTCCTATTCATACACGTGATATACTACTTATACGGACATACTAAGTACAGGTGGTATATACTATGCTACGGGCATGAGATCATATGCCATATTCATGATATATTAAGATCATAAGACGACTTCCTTCAGTGCGCCATACACGTCCTTAGTCATCGGATCTTCGTAGTATCTGGCGTCGTGGTACTGGAAATTCGGCGTATTCGGCGTTCACGGTACTCTGAACGCCGAATACGCCGAATTACCAGTACCGTCGGAGTATTAATAGGACATTCGTATTATTGAGTCTTCGTAATACAAGGCCTTCGACGTATTATAACTTCGGACTATTGGATCGTCGGATTACAGGGACGAAACCATTTGAAGAAACTATGGAATCGTGCCAGATTATAACTTATAAAAAGGCCCGTTCTTGTTTGTAGTCAGATGCCCATACTCACTCGGCTACACGATCTACGAGAACACTACAATCAATCAGCGAGTATGTATGAAGGCAAGCAAGACTGTGAAAATTAAAAGATCAGATGCTGAGTCAATATGTCAAAACGATGGTGGACACCTTCTGTTGTTCCAGAGTAGAGAAATGTTCTCATGGATCATGGAAATCCTCATGCCGATATTTCCTGATTTCACAGGTACATGTATGATATTTTGTAGAGCACAAGCTGGCACTCTAAACTACATAATTATTCTGTCATTTAATGATGCCCGTCCGATTTAACATAATAAAACTACCACATGCACGTGTTCTATTCCAGAGAGTAATTAGATCGAATCAACGAGCTCATTAATAGGGTGGTTTGTTTGGCAGATATCGACTTCCAAGAGAGGATTGTTTGTCAGCTTAGCCACAAGAACATTTGCCGTTGTCCCTTGAAGTTCTGTCGATAATGGATTAGTCTTCAGTACAAACTATCGAAAATTCAAAGTTTCTGTATAAACAATCAGTAGATAAAAACCGATTGAGACTTTCAGGTTTGACACTGTGTGTCGCTAGTAGTCCCTCATGTGACGACACGAAGGAAGATTAACGATGCAAACTGCATAATCCATAATGTAATATGACCATACACTAGCGTAATTAACGAACCACAGCTAGGATATATCTGTGTCTTTTTTTAATCCTATAAAATAACTTCATAGATTCGTATTCCCATAAAATAATATTAACTTAGGCCTTATATCGTGGTGTGATTATGATATAGTACACTCCAGAATGCACGAGGGTTCGTCGACAGAGTGGGTCCTATAGCAATTTCGTGTATAAATTAGGTCAATCATATCATACATCAAGGCATGTGAGAAATCAGAGATTCACAATGCAAACAGACTACGAGCTCACCGACTCAGAGTTAAAGCCTAAATAAAAAACAGTAAAAAGCCGTTCCTTTTGTACAAATTATTATAGAATATAAACTACCAACATCAAACTGAAAGTATTCAAAAGTCAAGACTGTTGGTTGTTATCTAGAGGGGGGTATTTTACTGAATTAACCATTTATATTATTGACGTTGTGTGAGCAATCCGATTGAGATGTGTACTATACGAAGAAGCTTGACGATTTCATCATGTTAATTTCATTCATAAAATGTCATCATCTCGATTTCAACGAAACTCGACGAACAACGTCATCATGTAGCTTTCACCATCGACCGAATTTGCGATAACCTGAATGTATCTTCTGCTTTTTTCATAAGTATGTGTTTACTGTCGATTCATGAAAATAGAAGGATATATGAGGATTATCAGATTCACGCATGTACTATGTAATATTAGGATAATTTAAACGCGATATCAGATTCACGTATGTACTATGTAATATAAGGATAATTTAAACGCGATATAATAACGTTTGCTTGCATCACGAATTTCGATTCGATTTCGATTCGAGTATTGTCTCCAGCTAAGCCAGAGTGATTGAGATTTTCCCATTGCACGCGACATTAATATTTTAAGCCACTCCAATGCAAATATTTGACAGTCCATAATATTTTATAATTATGTTATCAATAAAATGTAAATCGCGCCTAAGAATGAACTTCACTGTGCATAATTCCGATAGTAACTCCCCTCATTTTGGAATGTAGGCCATTGAAAGACGCATACGTTTATTTCAGATTACGACATTAATGTTTTAAGCCCACCGATCTACTGTGCAACAAAAGTGCTCGCAAAAATTCAAAACAGCAGTGTCGTATTACAGATATAGTCTATATATACGACCCAAAGCGTCCGGCTTTGGTTCGTTAATATGCAATCGCACGAATCGCCATAACTTCAGTTACGGGCGGCCTAGTCCAAGTCTTCTCGTACTAAAACCAGCTATTGGTATGGCGAGATGCTGTTATTTAGCCCGAGTTCCAGGCCCATGCATTCCTATGACACGACTTACGCCCAGGATCTGTGGCGGGAATTTGTGGTGTATTTTACTGGATTTACCTAACAAATCAATACATGATGCTGTATACATCGGAAAGAGTGACATCTTGTGGTCATAATGGTGTATAATAATCTAACTTTCATGTTAAATTACGCATAGAATATTCCGGTTGATTGTCACCGACATCGCTGTTTTTATATTTTGTTTACGTTTTAACTGGAAGCCGAAGTGTTACGAACAAATTCGGCATAGTCCGGAGTTTGTTTTGACCAAGACAAATTTCTACAAACAAAATGGCAGCCCCCATATTATTATAATGCTCGTTGTGTTTACACTGTTTTAAACTGTGAGATGGTTGTAATTCCCGTAATTTATTTAATGTATTATATTTATATCTTCAATATTTACTTAATCTATGTATTTATTTATTTATTGACACGTATAATTACGATTACAATGGAGAATTCATCGTGCGTGATTGATCGAAAATCTACGGAATAATTTCACCGGAAAATGCCGAACGCAGTTCGCGAGGTTAACTGAGTTCGCATACTTTTAAAAATATGTAAACACTACGGCAAATGTCTATTTTCACATTAAATTACCGTTTTCAATTCACAACTGATGTGGGTTTCAGATCAAATAGCATGTCTTCTGCGGAAAATATCCGTTTATTGTCGCAACTGTGATATTTTATTTCATATAATTATGGTTTTATTTGAGCGGGTCATTAACGCTTAACTCGTGTCATAAGAATATATAGGGCGCGAACTCGGACTAAATACCAGCATCTCGCCATACCAATATATTAGCTGGTTGTAGCACGAGAAGACTTGGACTACGGGTGGCCTAGCACAAAAAAATATTTATCGGCAACGTGCTCAGTGGATTAGCGGGCATCGCTATTCACTAGAAAAATTACACCGGTGCAATCTTTTAAAGGATCAAAATGTGCGTGAAGCAGGTGCCGCAGACACCTCCGCTGAATTAAGGCTCCCAACTGTTTCAGCTAGTATTTGATAATCGTGGTCCAAATGCAAAAACGCTCGAACGATATTATTTTGATTATTGCGCTAGATCGTGCACTTGCAACAGTCATGGGTTGATAAAAAGTGGCTGGTACATAATCTTAAACATAATATATATATATATGCCAACATAAATGTATGGGATGTATCGTCGCTAACGTTGGATGTAGGCACATATTTTCGGCGTGCATCCTGCATGCTGAACATCCATTACCGAATGGCCAATCCAATTCCATTGTGATATGATATATTTTGGAGTGTCCAGACTGTCATTAATTTGGAACCTTCAAAATTTATACTTTAATAGCTGCCTGGCTTTCGATGAATATTCAGTTTTCTCGGTCGGTCATTTTGGATTTTTAATTTCAGATGACGTCTGGTTTGATGGCAACGAGATGGAAACCAATAAGATGTTTTTCACACATAGTGGTGCCATACTCCCGTGGGTAGACTGGAGAGCAGGCAATCCTGGGCCAACTGCTGGGGACTTCTTTATCTGGGCAAAACCATCTGATGGACCAGATGGATTCCTCGCTGACTCAATAGGAACTAATATGTTCTACCCACTGTGTCAAATCGACATCTAAACCATCAGAGTATTGAGCCATATCTCAATCGCGTATATGTGGGGAACTACTTGTATATACATTTATTACATGATCCGAGCATAATTCCTTTCATTGAACCTATTCTACAATAGTGATACACAACGGTCACTGTATAACAGGAAAAGTGCCAGCACGTGTACCCAAATGTAACATTTTGCGCAAGCGCGACCTTTGATTTCAAACTTGTCGTCTGTTAACATTCTGTGTATTGATTTAGTTTGAGCAAATATCTCATTAAATTTACTGGAACTATTTCTTTACGCTGGCAAACGACGCATAGTTCCATGAAACGTCATCGCAAGCCTTAAAGAAGCTGCTGTCAGTTCCACGTCCAATTTGTAGATTTAAGTATATTTTATTGAGGTTTTGGATCAAGTAATAAATATAATCTACAACTCGTCCCCAGTTTATAGAGAAATTTACAAAACGAGTACAGTAGATTAGGTCTGTACCGAGCCATTGGCGATGTTTGTAAATTTCAATATAAACTGGGGTCGAGTTATAGCTCCTCTATATATGTATCTACCCTCGCAGAAATGATTTTAATTCCAATAACTGAAAACTTTACATCGCTGCACCGAATAATTATGTATGATTTCTAATGATAATAAAATACTAACTGAAAATGTCCCATCCGATTAGACAATATAAAACTAGCATTTTGTCACTGTTCTTCACTATTCGAGGTAGGTTTCAATGGTCATATGTCGACTTTCTAAAGCGGTACTTCGTAATGTTACTATGTCCCAAAATTAATAAAGAACATATACGACAAAGAGCATTTATAGTTGACTTTCAATCAAATATTAAAGATTTATTTGCGGACTTCTGGAAATAAAATGGAAGACAAGTGTATGATTGATAAATAGAGGATATGAAATGAGTGTTTCTCTCATATGATATTTATGAAACGAGTCTAAGAATGTTCAGTTTTCTCGAGCCTCCGGCGAGAGAAAACTGAAAATTCGTGACGAGTTTCATAAATATAATATGAGAGAAACACGAATTACATATTCTATTTATCATATGACACATATAAATTGATTATGATGTCCAAAACGCACACAGATCACTAAATAGCTATATGACATCGGCAGTAAAAGGTTAATGTGACGTCACTTCATTGCACCGGAAGCCCAATTACAACTGGTGAACTAGCAGAAATAATATGCACGCGAAGATATAGTGCGCTATTCTGTTCTCAGTTTGTGGCATTATATCGTATGTTTATTAGAAAAATACGAATTACATCTTCTATTTATCGTATAACAATGTCCAAAACTCTATATTTCAAGATTATAATTGCGAGAATTTCGGCATCGCGTTGATTGACGCGCACGAATTTTACCTGCATTTAGTCAGAGATGCGGCTCGGCCCCCGGCTGCCATTCAGCCAATCAGAACACACTTTTTGTCAACAAACCAATCAAATTATCGGAAGGTGATATTAATTACTAATTCATATGAAATTGATTTATGACATAGTTTCCAACGTAAATAATGATTGAGTAATATGATAAATTAGTTTATTTATGCATTACGATTAGCAAATAGCCCTCGTAAAAAAAATTCAGGCGGTCCAAAAACGTTTCTGCAGAATTGTCCACGATTCGGATTGTGAGAAAATAGTGCCGTTCAGTGGTAACTCATTTGCGAAACGTGTCCATTGAAAGGTGTCCATTGAACTACTGCACATAAGAATTACGAATAGGTTACTATGTCACTGTAGTATGTGTTCTTTCTATCAGTTGTCGTTTTGCCATATCCGTAGTTACGATTACGGTTTTTGGAAGCCAATCATGGGCGCGCCAGATTTACATGCAATCTTCGAGCCAAGCACTGACACTATGACTTGATAACAACGTAATTAAGCACAAACTAATCACGGAGAACAAAACCATATCCCCTCACTGTGGGTGACAACAGTTTGAACCCCTCTATGTTCTCACAAACGGAATCGCGTTAATAAATTCTGCGAAAGGGTTTTTGGGCCGTCCGAATATTACAACTACTATTAGCTATTCGTAATTATTATCAGTAGTAGTTCATTATGCGAATACTATTATCCATTCGTAATTATTATCAGTAGTAGTTCATTATGCGACTGCTATTAGCTATTCGTAATTATTATCAGTATTAGTTCATTATGCGACTACTATTAGCTATTCGTAATTAGTATCAGTAGTAGTTCATTATGCGACTACTGTTAGCTATTCCTAATTATTATCAGTAGTAGTTCATTATGCGACTAATATTAGCTATTCGTAATTATTATCAGTCTTAGTTCGTTATGCGACTACTGTTAGCTATTCGTAATTATTATCAGCCTTCTATGTGATTATGTTTCTTTGCAAATACATTAGGCCACGGACTTGTGGAAATCAAATGAGAAGACAAATGTAATACTATGATTGATAATTTGGTTTATTTGTGCAATAACAATTTAAACATCAACATATTTTAGCACATCCACTTGATGATATAATGGTCGAATAACAATGATTCAAGAATATATACAATTGTAATTAAAGCATATTCGACTTAGTGTACAATTACATCTATCACAATTAATATAACAAAATAACAAAAGATAACAAGATATTCCATAAACGTGAAGAGATTTACATTCGCCGAATCAATGTTGGTTGGCCATATGATTTGAATTTCAAACTATTCCTAATTTGATCATTTGAAATGGTTGATTATAACAGTAACACTAAATAGTGATGTTTTGTCAAATTGAATATATTAAAAAACGTTTGATAGTATAATGGCAGTGGTTTAGTGGCGATGTATCAACCGCTGTGTTTAAGGCTCAAATTATGACGTTGAGAGCTTTCGAAAATGCCAGATTCTAAATTTATAGTTTACGGAATATCATCAGTATATCAACAATATCACTTAAGAATACTTAACAGGTCTGTAATAATAAGCAGACTGAGAATCGATAACGTTGGATTTAGCACTATCAGCATAGAGTTCGTTGTGTGGCACCGATACTGTAGATTCCGTTACAGGACTGTTGGCGTAGTAAGAAGAACCGAATTGGTACGGATGCTGATAATCGTAACCATAATGCTGATGGCCGTTGAAATTATACGTCGGGTTGATCTGACAAGCAGGCGCTGATGGATAACTGAATGTAGCTGTCGGATAGGAACACTGTTCGTATTTAGCACTTGTCTGTTGAATTTGCGACACCACCGGCTCAGATAAGTTGTATCGTTGAATAGCACGTGGTGGCGAGCTGCTCGGGATATCACAGGTGTAGGAGGAGTCTAATTTATAATCAGTGAGCGGCCTATTAATATCGAACTCTGGGCTGGAATTCAATGTCTCGTAACCGCTGTCCACACTGATGTTGGGTGAAATGAGCATAGAATTAGATGATGAACACGGAGAAAGAGTCGGCGAGTTGACGGGCGAAACAGGTTCGGCGAAAGGGTGAACTGTTGTCACTATTGGTGATAGCCGGCTGGTCAACTGCTCGTCGGTTGTCGTTGGAACAGTTCCGTCACGCGGTGATAGATCACAAAACTGCCTCTCGAAGACTTTTCGTGGTTCGGCTGACATGTAGAGGTTATGCTTGAATGTCTCCATTCTATGTAGCAACGCTGCGGAAACACGGTCCCAGAACTGGCCGGCGTTCACTCGATAGTAGCCCCAACGCAGTGTGTTTGTGCCGCTCTCTCTGTCGACGTTAGATCGGTAGTCTCCCTTGGCGAATGTGGGAAGGCTGCTGGGGACGATGGTCCAGAGGAATGTAGCTCTGCCGAGAGGTCCGGACTGGGGCTGACCGCGACCGACGCCGATCTTGGTGAAGCATTTGGTCTTGGAGAGGCTGTGTCTGACGGCGTTCTTCCAGTGCTCTCTTGTTGAATGTCGGAAGAATGAGAAGCGATGTTTGATGTAACAGTAGATCTCGGTGATTGGCAGGCAGAAGTTTGGAGATCTCAGGACGGCGATGTAAATGAGCTCGGTGTATGAGTAGTTGGGCTTGACGTTGATGTCGTCTTTGACGTCAAGGCGTTCGTAGAGAGCGACGAAGTTGTCGACGACTTTGCGGAGATCTATGTCGGCTTCTTGTGTGAGATGCGACTGGGCTTGCTGTTCGATGACACCTGAAACGGAAATGTTACTGTTATTCACAAGCAATTAGTTATATATTTATTTCTCTCCTCCATCACATGAAGAGTTGCATGCATGAGTAACATAACAAAAACGTGAAGAAAAAAGAACAGTTCAGTAGAAACGAACAAATGTTTTCCACAATTTTGTGTTTTTATTGTAATTACACATTGCTGTATTATGAACATTGAAATGCTGAAACAGTTTTCCTATTTAAAGCTGCTAGTAATCTTCAGCATTCAGATCAGAAATCGATTGAAATCAAAATTCTGCCAGTCAGTTTTATTCTGTACAAAATCCGCAACACGATAGTATTGCACGTATTAATTGATCTATTTTTATACCAGAACATGTTCATACATAAAATATACAGCACAATGGCTAGGGTGGTCAGAAAAATCTCACATCGGCAGGTACAGACAATTGTTTGCCTCTGCATCGAAGAAAAAAAGCCTTGTAGCTTTATGAGCGTTTCTTATGGTAAAACATATCGTTTGATAAATCGAAATTTTGATAACAGTTGAAAAATTTATGGACTTTGTAAAATATAAAACTATAATAGCATTTTTATCTCTGAGACAAACTATTTACTGTACACTTGAGGCCTGTGAATAGTTTATCTTTTAGTTGTGATATGAATAACACTTTCCAATATTATTATTAGTATTATTTCTCAATAACATCATTGGATTGCATAGTTCGGTCCAAGTTGGTTGGTGAGAAAACATTGGGGGTGATGTTTCCAAGAAGCCTGTCTTTGACAGAAAGTTAATTTATATCCTAGGAAGTTCAGGGAAGAGATACAAGTACATCATCTAATTAGCGCACCAGATAGGGACACCGGCATTTCCACATCTGAGAAATTTTAGTCCAAGATGCAAGGAGAGGGGTATGGTATCGAAGAGACTGACTGCTAAACATACCTGGTCGGTGTTGAAGAAGACGACGAACTTTTTCAGAGTGGTCGTCGTGAACGGCAAATTCATCGGAAACTTTGCGCTTCATGATTGTTAAATCGTGTATGAAATGTTTGTAGTTGTTTGCTTGTGTACCAAGACTGAATGAAAATCGTAGATCATTAGGGGATATTTAAACCGATGTATTGTTTTTACAATGGGTGGCTTGAGTTCTACTGACACCCATTTGAAAACCATCGAGAAACCTGCACGCGTCATTGTTTAAATAATATTGACCAATCGCGTTGCAGCAATGAAGCCATGCCTTGTACTCACTAACGGGAAGTTCAAATCAATTAAAGCAGTCAGTGATCACAACTAATTAGGAACCACGTATGACGTGTTGACCACCTGATTATTGAAGGGCAGTCCAACAGTGAACACAGTTCTTGGGGGGGGGGGGTTTCAGTCTGTCTGCATGTGACACTGATGATTTAAACATATTTTATTATCCCTCAATCAATAAACAAAATACAAATAAACAAAATACAGTTGGTGAATAAGGATGAGAGGCGATAAAGGGATCGGAGCACAAGTTACAGAACTTAAAGAAGCTCCTATCCCTTATATGAACGGAGAATACTGATTCATTACATTTTGGTCTCAAGATGAGTTGTGTAGACATAATGGTCAAAAAGCTGAAGAAATTTCATTATCATTACTATGTTTTGTTTTGTTTTATATGTATGTAGTATCAATAAAATAATTCCAAAGGTAGGGGGATATAATTCTTAAATGTAATTCTTAAATGGAGCTCTTAGTCGGTTAAATTTAATTTAGTTTGGTGTGGTTCACTGCCTATGTTCTTCACTAGAAATAAAACAAGAATTGGCTTTAGTTGAGTTATCAAGTTGGTAATAGGACAAGTTGACTGACTATCTAAACAAAGGATAAAAATTATAAGAATGGAAGAAAAACATAGAAAAAACAAAAACAAATTAATCATTCGGTCATCATCAATCAATAATCAGTTAGTGTAAACATATTTTTATTTCCAAATCCAAACATAATACACATAATAATCAGTTAATCGTGCTGCAAAATTAATCGTGCCAGTGGATAATATTATTTGTTTTATTATTTTGGCATTTATCTCTGCTTATCCAAATCTGCCTGTTGAATCTAGATAGGATTGTATCATTTTAAATAAATATTCATTTTTGTCATAATCAATGTGACATGTGTCATGTGACACTGATGGGTGATTCGTGACAACAACAACAAAAAAATGGGTGATTCGCATTTTTCGCACAGAAGTAATTTAAATTGTCTTTATTTCTACCATATCATGAATAAACTAACAAGAAACGCTCTTTATTGTTTTAATGTCAAAGAATATTTGGAAACCCAAACATCTTTAACTCTTATATTTTGTATATTTATGTCATCTGTGCATTATGTCAATTGTTTGGATTTGGAAATAAAAATATGTTTACATCAAACATCCTGAATTCGACTTGAATTGCTCTTTATAACTGGACCGCGATGAAACAAAAGCTAGCATAATTTGGAACTTCAAACCGCAAAGCGCGTTTAAATCGAAGGATATCTTAAAGGCACGGGCGGCGTTCGTTGCAGAAATATTCACATTTGTTCAAATCGCCATCAACGGAAAGAATATTAAAATATATATAGTTTTGTTCATATATGCCAAACATAATCAGCGCGTAAATAGTATATTTTCGTCAAGGCGTATGCTGGTGTATGTAAACAAGAACCTTCTCGTGTTACAGAAGTTTTTCTTCTGTTTACATAACACAGCGCAATTCTATTGGTTAATCACACACAAATGATATAAAAGCTCTTTATTATTTCCATATCAGGAAAACAGTAACAAATAACGCTCTTTTTGTTTACCATATCCGGATCTAAACAAAAGGCAGGTTCTGTAACGTTTTTTGATTTTGTTTACATAACAAAGGAAAAATATTTGACAATAACATACTCTTTATGCCATATATTTCTGATTGGCATAAGAACAAGGTCTGTCAATATTTTACTATTCTTTCTGTTTATGGCGGTTTTTGACGAAGCTGATTGTTTTAACAGCATACCCACCGACAACGCCGCTCGTATCTTTAATCTGGCCTGTGATGACTGGCCTTGTAGCATGTATCACTTCATCCCATTGATAATATACAAAACATGTCGGGGATACAGGACTGGGCGTATTTATCACTCTATACGGATCATAACTTCGGAAAATGTCAATGACATGCACTGTAGTTTAACACGAGGAGGGTCCCGATGGATTTAGTCACACAAAGAGTAAAATCCAAGAGGGCTACATTGTTTTAATGGGAAATCGTTCAAATTAAACGGCCCCCATTTAGGGGCAAACATGAACATGTCTCTAAAATTTCTAAACATTTCGCCCATAACTTTGGCTACAGGATGTGCCGATGGATTAATATCTGAAATCCAAGATGGCCGCTGGCGGATATCTTTTATTTTAAACGAAATTCGAAAACATTTGCTCATCTGGAGTCCACACGGAATATCCATATGAAGTTTGGTGACGATCGGGTGAGCGATGTGGCCTGTAGGGTGTGTCGAAGGATTTAGTTATGGAAAGAGTAAAATAAAAGATTGCTAGCGGCCATGTGTTTAACGAAACTCGGAAAAAAATCGACGGCTTCTATCTGGTGGTCACCCCGAAGATCCATATGAAGTTTTGTGACAACGGGATGAGGGATGTAGGGTGTGCCGAAGGATTAAATCATGCAAAGAGTAAAATCCAAGACGACTGCCAGCGGTCATGTTTTTCATTTAACATCGTTCAAATTCAAGAGCTCCCATCTAGAAGTGATCCTAAACATGCCTGTAAATTTTCAACAACAAAAAAATTTAAATGTTGGTTGAACAGGGTCTGCCGATGGATTTAAATGTAAAATCCAAGATGTTGCTGATGGTCATGTTTTATAACGAATTTCGAGGAAAAATCGGCGACTCCCATCTTGAAGCCACCCGGAATATCCGCGTGGAGTTTGGTGACGATCGGAGGGATGTGGCATCATGTCATGTAATGTGCCGAAGGATTTAGTCACGCAAAGACTAATATTTATTTGCACAATGAAGTACCACAACTAAAAAACCTATTGCATGTTTTGGTGGCCAACAATCGAGAGAAATTTAGAATTATTGTCAGCCAATACTCAAATGCATATATGATCGTATCTTATAAATACCATACCCTGTAAAAACTGCTTATTAAGAAAAACAAATCGGGGTGTGAATTTGCCTGGAAGTTATCAGTTTCAGATTTCCAACTTCTCATTCTGGGCCGAACCATAGTCTACCTAGTAGATTCTGCCCCCTTGTTAGTGGTCACAATTAGACTACTGAACAATTCAGAATAGCCTACCATCCAGGCCTGTGAGGGAACACATGGGAACATCGGGGATGCAAATGGAATTACGAAACGTGTCTGTCTGGTTCAAACGGAGGAGTTCAGTTTGAAATTTGCGTGGACCCCCCCCCAAAACAGGATAATTTAGGCTCGTCTCTAACAATGTAACGGACTACCAGAATAAATTTGATCTAGCGATCGTAGATGGTTCAAAAGGAGGAGTTCAGTTTGAAATTACAGAGTGCGTGGACCGCCTCCCAAACAAGATCGGCAACGTGCTCAGTGGATTAGCGGGCATCGCTATTCACTAGAAAATTTACACCGGTGCAATCTTTTAAAGGATCAAAATATGCGCGAAGCAGGTGCCGCAGACACCTCCGCTGAATTAAGGCTCCAAACGAGAGACTGTTTCAGCTAGTATTTGATAATCGTGGTCCAAATGCAAAATCGCTCGAACGATATTATTTAGATTATTGCGCTAGATCATGCACTTGCAACAATCATGGGTTGAGAAAAAGTGGCTGGTACGTAATCTTAAACATAATATATATGCCAACATAAATGTATGGGATGTATCGTCGCTAAATTTGCATGTAGGCACATATTTTCGACGTGCATCCTGCTTGCTGAACATCCATTACCGAATGGCCAATCCAATTACATTGTGATCTCATATATATTTTGAAGACATCTGTCTGTTTGTCTGTATGTTTGTTTGTCATTGATACAAATCTACGATTCTCGGCCGATCGGGACGAAACTTGGTACGTGCGTGTAGTTTGACCAGGCGATGGACGTTGTCGTATTGGCGAGCCCGTGCGGCGCCCGTGCAGCGCATGCGCAGACGAGATCTCGGAAACGGGTGGAGCTATCGACTTGAAATTTGCTATGTGAATGTATCTTGCCCCGGATACGAATTTTATCGGGTCGCCGAGCCCGTGCGACGCCAGCTTCGCGCATGCGCAGACGAGATCTCGGAAACGGTGGAGCTATCGACTTGAAATTTGCTTTGTGAATGTATTTTGCCCCGGATACGAATTTTATCGGGTCGCCGAGCCCGTGCGACGCCAGTTTCGCGCATGCGCAGACGAGATCTCGGAAACGGGTGGAGCTATCGACTTGAAATTTGCGCGAAGCAGGTGCCGCAGACACCTCCGCTGAATTAAGGCTCCCAACTGTTTCAGCTAGTATTTGATAATCGTGGTCCAAATGCAAAAACGCTCGAACGATATTATTTTGATTATTGCGCTAGATCGTGCACTTGCAACAGTCATGGGTTGATAAAAAGTGGCTGGTACATAATCTTAAACATAATATATATATATATGCCAACATAAATGTATGGGATGTATCGTCGCTAACGTTGGATGTAGGCACATATTTTCGGCGTGCATCCTGCATGCTGAACATCCATTACCGAATGGCCAATCCAATTCCATTGTGATATGATATATTTTGGAGTGTCCAGACTGTCATTAATTTGGAACCTTCAAAATTTATACTTTAATAGCTGCCTGGCTTTCGATGAATATTCAGTTTTCTCGGTCGGTCATTTGGGATTTTTAATTTCAGATGACGTCTGGTTTGATGGCAACGAGATGGAAACCAATAAGATGTTTTTCACACATAGTGGTGCCATACTCCCGTGGGTAGACTGGAGAGCAGGCAACCCTGGGCCAACTGCTGGGGACTTCTTTATCTGGGCAAAACCATCTGATGGACCAGATGGATTCCTCGCTGACTCAATAGGAACTAATATGTTCTACCCACTGTGTCAAATCGACATCTAAACCATACAGAGTATTGAGCCATATCTCAATCGCGTATATGTGGGGAACTACTTGTATATACATTTATTACATGATCCGAGCATAATTCCTTTCATTGAACCTATTCTACAATAGTGATACACAACGGTCACGGTATAACAGGAAAAGTGCCAGCACGTGTACCCAAATGTAATATTTTGCGCAAGCACGACCTTTGATTTCAAACTTGTCGTCTGTTAACATACTGTGTATTGATTTAGTTTGAGCAAATATCTCATTAAATTTACTGGAACTATTTCTTTACGCTGGCAAACGACGCATAGTTCCATGAAACGTCATCGCAAGCCTTAAAGAAGCTGCTGTCAGTTCCACGTCCAATTTGTAGATTTAAGTATATTTTATTGAGGTTTTGGATCAGGTAATAAATATAATCTACAACTCGTCCCCAGTTTATAGAGAAATTTACAAAACGAGTACAGTAGATTAGGTCTGTACCGAGCCATTGGCGATGTTTGTAAATTTCACTATAAACTGGGGTCGAGTTATAGCTCCTCTATATATGTATCTACCCTCGCAGAAATGATTTTAATTCCAATAACTGAAAACTTGACATCGCTGCACCGAATAATTATGTATGATTTCTAATCATAATAAAATACTAACTGAAAATGTCCCATCCGATTAGACAATATAAAACTAGCATTTTGTCACTTTTCTTCACTATTCGAGGTAGGTTTCAATGGTCATATGTCGACTTTATAAAGCGGTACTTCGTAATGTTACTATGTCCCAAAATTAATAAAGAACATATACGACAAAGAGCCTTTTATAGTTTACTTTCAATCAAATATTAAAGATTTATTTGCGGACTTCTGGAAATAAAATGGAAGACAAGTGTATGATTGATAAATAGAGGAAATGAAATGAGTGTTTCTCTCATATGATATTTATGAAACGAGTCTAAGAATTTTCAGTTTTCTCGAGCCTCCGGCGGGAGAAAACTGAAAATTCGTGACGAGTTTCATAAATATAATATGAGAGAAACACGAATTACATATTCTATTTATCATATGACACATATAAATTGATTATGATGTCCAAAACGCACACAGATCACTAAATAGCTATATGACATCGGCAGTAAAAGGTTAATGTGACGTCACTTCATTGCACCGGAAGCCCAATTACAACTGGTGAACTAGCAGAAATAATATGCACGCGAAGATATAGTGCGCTATTCTGTTCTCAGTTTGTGGCATTATATCGTATGTTTATTAGATAAATACGAATTACATATTCTATTTATCGTATAACAATGTCCAAAACTCTATATTTCAAGATTATAATTGCGAGAATTTCGGCATCGCGTTGATTGACGGGCACGAATTTTACCTGCATTTAGTCAGAGATGCGGCTCGGCCCCCGGCTGCCATTCAGCCAATCAGAACACACTTTTTGTCAACAAACCAATCAAATTATCGGAAGGTGATATGAATTACTAATTGATATGAAATTGATTTATGACATAGTTTCCAACGTAAATAATGATTGAGTAATATGATAAATTAGTTTATTTATGCATTACGATTAGCAAATAGCCCTCGTAAAAAAAATTCAGGCGGTCCAAAAACGTTTCTGCAGAATTGTCCACGATTCGGATTGTGAGAAAATAGTGCCGTTCAGTGGTAACTCATTTGCGAAAGGTGTCCATTGAAAGGTGTCCATTGAACTACTGCACATAAGAATTACGAATAGGTTACTATGTCACTGTAGTATGTGTTCTTTCTATCAGTTGTCGTTTTGCCATATCCGTAGTTACGATTACGGTTTTCGGAAGCCAATCATGGGCGCGCCAGATTTACATGCAATCTTCGAGCCAAGCACTGACACTATGACTTGATAACAACGTAATTAAGCACAAACTAATCACGGAGAACAAAACCATATCCCCTCACTGTGGGTGACAACAGTTTGAACCCCTCTATTTTCTCACAAACGGAATCGCGTTAATAAATTCTGCGAAAGGGTTTTTGGGCCGTCCGAATATTACAACTACTATTAGCTATTCGTAATTATTATCAGTAGTAGTTCATTATGCGAATACTATTATCCATTCGTAATTATTATCAGTAGTAGTTCATTATGCGACTGCTATTAGCTATTCGTAATTATTATCAGTATTAGTTCATTATGCGACTACTGTTAGCTATTCCTAATTATTATCAGTAGTAGTTCATTATGCGACTAATATTAGCTATTCGTAATTATTATCAGTCTTAGTTCATTATGCGACTACCGTTAGCTATTCGTAATTATTATCAGCCTTCTATGTGATTATGTTTCTTTGCAAATACATTAGGCCACGGACTTGTGGAAATCAAATGAGAAGACAAATGTAATACTATGATTGATAATTTGGTTTATTTGTGCAATAACAATTTAAACATCAACATATTTTAGCACATCCACTTGATGATATAATGGTCGAATAACAATGATTCAAGAATATATACAATTGTAATTAAAGCATATTCGACTTAGTGTACAATTACATCTATCACAATTAATATAACAAAATAACAAAAGATAACAAGATATTCCATAAACGTGAAGAGATTTACATTCGCCGAATCAATGTTGGTTGGCCATATGATTTGAATTTCAAACTATTCCTAATTTGATCATTTGAAATGGTTGATTATAACAGTAACACTAAATAGTGATGTTTTGTCAAATTGAATATATTAAAAAACGTTTGATAGTATAATGGCAGTGGTTTAGTGGCGATGTATCAACCGCTGTGTTTAAGGCTCAAATTATGACGTTGAGAGCTTTCGAAAATGCCAGATTCTAAATTTATAGTTTACGGAATATCATCAGTATATCAACAATATCACTTAAGAATACTTAACAGGTCTGTAATAATAAGCAGACTGAGAATCGATAACGTTGGATTTAGCACTATCAGCATAGAGTTCGTTGTGTGGCACCGATACTGTAGATTCCGTTACAGGACTGTTGACGTAGTAAGAAGAACCGAATTGGTACGGATGCTGATAACCGTAACCATAATGCTGATGGCCGTTGAAATTATACGTCGGGTTGATCTGACAAGCAGGCGCTGATGGATAACTGAATGTAGCTGTCGGATAGGAACACTGTTCGTATTTAGCACTTGTCTGTTGAATTTGCGACACCACCGGCTCAGATAAGTTGTATCGTTGAATAGCACGTGGTGGCGAGCTGCTCGGGATATCACAGGTGTAGGAGGAGTCTAATTTATAATCAGTGAGCGGCCTATTAATATCGAACTCTGGGCTGGAATTCAATGTCTCGTAACCGCTGTCCACACTGATGTTGGGTGAAATGAGCATAGAATTAGATGATGAACACGGAGAAAGAGTCGGCGAGTTGACGGGCGAAACAGGTTCGGCGAAAGGGTGAACTGTTGTCACTATTGGTGATAGCCGGCTGGTCAACTGCTCGTCGGTTGTCGTTGGAACAGTTCCGTCACGCGGTGATAGATCACAAAACTGCCTCTCGAAGACTTTTCGTGGTTCGGCTGACATGTAGAGGTTATGCTTGAATGTCTCCATTCTGTGTAGCAACGCTGCGGAAACACGGTCCCAGAACTGGCCGGCGTTCACTCGATAGTAGCCCCAACGCAGGGTGTTTGTGCCGCTCTCTCGGTCGACGTTAGATCGGTAGTCTCCCTTGGCGAATGTGGGAAGGCTGCTGGGGACGATGGTCCAGAGGAATGTAGCTCTGCCGAGAGGTCCGGACTGGGGCTGACCGCGACCGACGCCGATCTTGGTGAAGCATTTGGTCTTGGAGAGGCTGTGTCTGACGGCGTTCTTCCAGTGCTCTCTTGTTGAATGTCGGAAGAATGAGAAGCGATGTTTGATGTAACAGTAGATCTCGGTGATTGGCAGGCAGAAGTTTGGAGATCTCAGGACGGCGATGTAAATGAGCTCGGTGTATGAGTAGTTGGGCTTGACGTTGATGTCGTCTTTGACGTCAAGGCGTTCGTAGAGAGCGACGAAGTTGTCGACGACTTTGCGGAGATCTATGTCGGCTTCTTGTGTGAGATGCGACTGGGCTTGCTGTTCGATGACACCTGAAACGGAAATGTTACTGTTATTCACAAGCAATTAGTTATATATTTATTTCTCTCCTCCATCACATGAAGAGTTGCATGCATGAGTAACATAACAAAAACGTGAAGAAAAAAGAACAGTTCAGTAGAAACGAACAAATGTTTTCCACAATTGTGTGTTTTTATTGTAATTACACATTGGTGTCTAGTATTATGAACATTGAAATGATTTCATTTCAATGAAACATATCAGATATAGACTAACAACGAACGCCCATTATTGTTTCATGCTGAAACAGTTTTCCTATTTAAAGCTGCTAGTAATCTTCAGCATTCAGATCAGAAATCGATTGAAATCAAAATTCTGCCAGTCAGTTTTATTCTGTACAAAATCCGCAACACGATAGTATTGCACGTATTAATTGATCTATTTTTATACCAGAACATGTTCATACATAAAATATACAGCACAATGGCTAGGGTGGTCAGAAAAATCTCACATCGGCAGGTACAGACAATTGTTTGCCTCTGCATCGAAGAAAAAAAGCCTTGTAGCTTTATGAGCGTTTCTTATGGTAAAACATATCGTTTGATAAATCGAAATTTTGATAACAGTTGAAAAATTTATGGACTTTGTAAAATATAAAACTATAATAGCATTTTTATCTCTGAGACAAACTATTTACTGTACACTTGAGGCCTGTGAATAGTTTATCTTTTAGTTGTGATATGAATAACACTTTCCAATATTATTATTAGTATTATTTCTCAATAACATCATTGGATTGCATAGTTCGGTCCAAGTTGGTTGGTGAGAAAACATTGGGGGTGATGTTTCCAAGAAGCCTGTCTTTGACAGAAAGTTAATTTATATCCTAGGAAGTTCAGGGAAGAGATACAAGTACATCATCTAATTAGCGCACCAGATAGGGACACCGGCATTTCCACATCTGAGAAATTTTAGTCCAAGATGCAAGTCCGTAGCCAGCCACTAGCAAAGACAGTTCGTCATATATTATGAGGGCATTGGACACGAGCTGTGAAGCAACGGGAGGGGTGTCCCCTATCGCATTGAGGGGGGGGGTCCGGGGTTTCTACCCCGGGGAAAATTTTGGAAAAATACGATGCAAACGGCGTATACTTTAGATCCGCCCTGAAACAAACAAGTTGAGCTTTGATTTTTCCAAGTTTTCTCTCACAGGTCTGAATCTGAACGGTATCTATATAGCCTAGCTGTTCTAAATGAACCAATTGTCTTGTGCATGGGGGAGTAACATAATCCACTGGGCCTAACCATGGATCGAACCAGTATCAGACAAGTTTGTGACCTGAACCTGAAAATGTCTAAATCCTAACATCTATAGTAGTCCATCTGCAGGGAATATCACCTCCCCCGATTTGTTTTTCTTAAGTTATTTATAAGTTTTTAACTGACCACATGGGAGGGACCAGGACACACTGTGCCGACCATGGATCGGCCCTGTGTGAGAAAATTTTGAAATCTGAACATACAAATTACAAAATCCTAGTATCTATTGAGTAGCCTCAATGTTTCCAAATGTTAGAAACTTTAAACCTGACACCCCCTATAAGGTTGGAAAATTTCCAATTGATGGTCTTTCAGTCAAAAATTTGGACCAAAAGTAGGAAAATATGTAAATGATGGTCTAAAACAAAATATTCCCCCACCAATAGATTGTTGGAAAATCGATCTACGAAATCGATTTTAACCTATTGTTTCGTGTGACATTTCCAACTATTGTTATGTCGGGCATGATATTTCGAACAGTTTTGACCAAGGTTGATGGACATAGCTTAATTGGCAATCTGTAGTATTTTCGTGTACCTGCCTCTGCCCCGGCTATGTGCGGTATGATATGGGTCTATATATCCAGTGATTCCGACAGGCTACTTTTAGTTGGTTATGTTGATGAACCACACGCAGATCGAACTCCGGAGCCTTAAGCTGCTTTCACATACCTGCGGCTGATGCAGTTTGGACGCATCCGATTTCAAAACGTTGCGGTTAACTGCGTTCATGCACCGCAACCCCAGTTATATATATGTATGGTTTGAAACGTTGTGCCTATATAATCCGATAGCCGCATGCATCAGCAGCATGTCAGTGAAAGCAGCTTTATACTCACATGTGTTGGCGGTCTATATGTGTTGAATTTGTGTGCACCAGTCTATATTCAAACTAAGCCTGCATGTAGTATATGATTATATCTATATACGTACATACGTCGTTTGTTCGAAGGGAGGTCCCGCTCATCAAAATTTTGCCGTTTGGTCAACTGCTGCACATGACACGTTCACCCGGCGAACGGCAATTACCACCACCGGGCACATGCAGGCAGAAGGGCCGTTCGTTCGAAGGGTACGAACCCCCTTGGCTACGGGCTTGAAGATGCAAGGAGAGGGGTATGGTATCGAAGAGACTGACTGCTAAACATACCTGGTCGGTGTTGAAGAAGACGACGAACTTTTTCAGAGTGGTCGTCGTGAACGGCAAATTCATCGGAAACTTTGCGCTTCATGATTGTTAAATCGTGTATGAAATGTTTGTAGTTGTTTGCTTGTGTAGCAAGACTGAATGAAAATCGTAGATCATTAGGGGATATTTAAACCGATGTATTGTTTTTACAATGGGTGGCTTGAGTTCTACTGACACCCATTTGAAAACCATCGAGAAACCTGCACGCGTCATTGTTTAAATAATATTGACCAATCGCATTGCAGCAATGAAGCCATGCCTTGTACTCACTAACGGGAAGTTCAAATCAATTAAAGCAGTCAGTGATCACAACTAATTAGGAACCACGTATGACGTGATGACCACCTGATTATTGAAGGGCAGTCCAACAGTGAACACAGTTCTTGGGGGGTTTTCAGTCTGTCTGCATGTGACACTGATGATTTAAACATATTTTATTATCCCTCAATCAATAAACAAAATACAAATAAAGAAAATACAGTTGGTGAATAAGGATGAGAGGCGGTAAAGGGATCGGAGCACAAGTTACAGAACTTAAAGAAGCTCCTATCCCTTATATGAACAGAGAATACTGATTCATTACATTTTGGTCTCAAGATGAGTTGTGTAGACATAATGGTCAAAAAGCTGAAGAAATTTCATTATCATTACTATGTTTTGTTTTGTTTTATATATGTATGTAGTATCAATAAAATAATTCCAAAGGTAGGGGGATATAATTCTTAAATGTAATTCTTAAATGGAGCTCTTAGTCGGTTAAATTTAATTTAGTTTGGTGTGGTTCACTGCCTATGTTCTTCACTAGAAATAAAACAAGAATTGGCTTTAGTTGAGTTATCAAGTTGGTAATAGGACAAGTTGACTGACTATCTAAACAAAGGATAAAAATTATAAGAATGGAAGAAAAACATAGAAAAAACAAAAACAAATTAATCATTCGGTCATCATCAATCAATAATCAGTTAATCGTGCTTAAAATTAATCGTGCCAGTGGATAATATTATTTGTTTTATTATTTTGGCATTTATCTCTGCTTATCCAAATCTGCCTGTTGAATCTAAATAGGATTGTGTCATTTTAAATAAATATTAATTTTTGTCATAATCAATGTGACATGTGTCATGTGACACTGACGGGTGATTCGTGACAAAAAAAAATAAAAAAAATGGGTGATTCGCATTTTTCGCACAGAAGTAATTTAAATTGTCTTTATTTCTACCATATCATGAATAAACTAACAAGAAACGCTCTTTATTGTTTTAATGTCAAAGAATATTTGGAAACCCAAACATCTTTAACTCTTATATGTTGTATATTTATGTCATCTGTGTATTATGTCAATTGTTTGGATTTGGAAATAAAAATATGTTTACATCAAACATCATGAATTCGACTTGAATTGCTCTTTATAACTGGACCGCGATGAAACAAAAGAGAGCATAATTTGGAACTTCAAACCGCCAAGCGCGTTTAAATCGAAGGATATCTTAAAGGCACGGGCGGCGTTCGTTGCAGAAATATTCACATTTGTTCAAATCGCCATCAACGGAAAGAATATTAAAATATATATAGTTTTGTTCATATATGCCAAACATAATCAGCGCGTAAATAGTATATTTTCGTCAAGGCGTATGCTGGTGTATGTAAACAAGAACCTTCTCGTGTTACAGAAGTTTTTCTTCTGTTTACATAACACAGCGCAATTCTATTGGTTAATCACACACAAATGATATAAACGCTCTTTATTATTTCCATATCAGGAAAACAGTAACAAATAACGCTCTTTTTGTTTACCATATCCGGATCTAAACAAAAGGCAGGTTCTGTAACGTTTTTTGATTTTGTTTACATAACAAAGGAAAAATATTTGACAATAACATACTCTTTATGCCATATATTTCTGATTGGCATAAGAACAAGGTCTGTCAATATTTTACTATTCTTTCTGTTTATGGCGGTTTTTGACGAAGCTGATTGTTTTAACAGCATACCCACCGACAACGCCGCTCGTATCTTTAATCTGGCCTGTGATGACTGGACTTGTAGAATGTATCACTTCACCCCATTTATAATATACAAAACATGACGGGGATACAGGACTGGGCGTATTTATCACTCTATACGGATCATAACTTCGGAAAATGTCAATGACATGCACTGTAGTTTAACACGAGGAGGGTCCCGATGAATTTAGTCACACAAAGAGTAAAATCCAAGAGGGCTACATTGTTTTAATGGGAAATCGTTCAAATTAAACGGCCCCCATTTAGGGGCAAACATGAACATGTCTCTAAAATTTCTAAACATTTCGCCCATAACTTTGGCTACAGGATGTGCCGATGGATTAATATCTGAAATCCAAGATGGCCGCTGGCGGATATCTTTTATTTTAAACGAAATTCGAAAACATTTGCTCATCTGGAGTCCACACGGAATATCCATATGAAGTTTGGTGACGATCGGGTGAGCGATGTGGCCTGTAGGGTGTGTCGAAGGATTTAGTTATGGAAAGAGTAAAATAAAAGATTGCTAGCGGCCATGTGTTTAACGAAACTCGGAAAAAAATAGACGGCTTCTATCTGGTGGTCACCCCGAAGATCCATATGAAGTTTTGTGACAACGGGATGAGGGATGTAGGGTGTGCCGAAGGATTAAATCAGGCAAAGAGTAAAATCCAAGACGACTGCCAGCGGTCATGTTTTTCATTTAACATCGTTCAAATTCCAGAGCTCCCATCTAGAAGTGATCCTAAACATGCCTGTAAATTTTCAACAACAAAAAAATTTAAATGTTGGTTGAACAGGGTCTGCCGATGGATTTAAATGTAAAATCCAAGATGTTGCTGATGGTCATGTTTTATAACGAATTTCGAGGAAAAATCGGCGACTCCCATCTTGAAGCCACCCGGAATATCCGCGTGGAGTTTGGTGACGATAGGAGGGATGTGGCATCATGTCATGTAATGTGCCGAAGGATTTAGTCATATTTATAGCTATTCGTAATTATTATCAGCCTTCTATGTGATTATGTTTCTTTGCAAATACATTAGGCCACGGACTTGTGGAAATCAAATGAGAAGACAAATGTAATACTATGATTGATAATTTGGTTTATTTGTGCAATAACAATTTAAACATCAACATATTTTAGCACATCCACTTGATGATATAATGGTCGAATAACAATGATTCAAGAATATATACAATTGTAATTAAAGCATATTCGACTTAGTGTACAATTACATCTATCACAATTAATATAACAAAATAACAAAAGATAACAAGATATTCCATAAACGTGAAGAGATTTACATTCGCCGAATCAATGTTGGTTGGCCATATGATTTGAATTTCAAACTATTCCTAATTTGATCATTTGAAATGGTTGATTATAACAGTAACACTAAATAGTGATGTTTTATCAAATTGAATATATTAAAAAACGTTTGATAGTATAATGGCAGTGGTTTAGTGGCGATGTATCAACCGCTGTGTTTAAGGCTCAAATTATGACGTTGAGAGCTTTCGAAAATGCCAGATTCTAAATTTATAGTTTACGGAATATCATCAGTATATCAACAATATCACTTAAGAATACTTAACAGGTCTGTAATAATAAGCAGACTGAGAATCGATAACGTTGGATTTAGCACTATCAGCATAGAGTTCGTTGTGTGGCACCGATACTGTAGATTCCGTTACAGGACTGTTGACGTAGTAAGAAGAACCGAATTGGTACGGATGCTGATAACCGTAACCATAATGCTGATGGCCGTTGAAATTATACGTCGGGTTGATCTGACAAGCAGGCGCTGATGGATAACTGAATGTAGCTGTCGGATAGGAACACTGTTCGTATTTAGCACTTGTCTGTTGAATTTGCGACACCACCGGCTCAGATAAGTTGTATCGTTGAATAGCACGTGGTGGCGAGCTGCTCGGGATATCACAGGTGTAGGAGGAGTCTAATTTATAATCAGTGAGCGGCCTATTAATATCGAACTCTGGGCTGGAATTCAATGTCTCGTAACCGCTGTCCACACTGATGTTGGGTGAAATGAGCATAGAATTAGATGATGAACACGGAGAAAGAGTCGGCGAGTTGACGGGCGAAACAGGTTCGGCGAAAGGGTGAACTGTTGTCACTATTGGTGATAGCCGGCTGGTCAACTGCTCGTCGGTTGTCGTTGGAACAGTTCCGTCACGCGGTGATAGATCACAAAACTGCCTCTCGAAGACTTTTCGTGGTTCGGCTGACATGTAGAGGTTATGCTTGAATGTCTCCATTCTGTGTAGCAACGCTGCGGAAACACGGTCCCAGAACTGGCCGGCGTTCACTCGATAGTAGCCCCAACGCAGGGTGTTTGTGCCGCTCTCTCGGTCGACGTTAGATCGGTAGTCTCCCTTGGCGAATGTGGGAAGGCTGCTGGGGACGATGGTCCAGAGGAATGTAGCTCTGCCGAGAGGTCCGGACTGGGGCTGACCGCGACCGACGCCGATCTTGGTGAAGCATTTGGTCTTGGAGAGGCTGTGTCTGACGGCGTTCTTCCAGTGCTCTCTTGTTGAATGTCGGAAGAATGAGAAGCGATGTTTGATGTAACGGTAGATCTCGGTGATTGTCAGGCAGAAGTTTGGAGATCTCAGGACGGCGATGTAAATGAGCTCGGTGTATGAGTAGTTGGGCTTGACGTTGATGTCGTCTTTGACGTCAAGGCGTTCGTAGAGAGCGACGAAGTTGTCGACGACTTTGCGGAGATCTATGTCGGCTTCTTGTGTGAGATGCGACTGGGCTTGCTGTTCGATGACACCTGAAACGGAAATGTTACTGTTATTCACAAGCAATTAGTTATATATTTATTTCTCTCCTCCATCACATGAAGAGTTGCATGCATGAGTAACATAACAAAAACGTGAAGAAAAAAGAACAGTTCAGTAGAAACGAACAAATGTTTTCCACAATTGTGTGTTTTTATTGTAATTACACATTGGTGTCTAGTATTATGAACATTGAAATGATTTCATTTCAATGAAACATATCAGATATAGACTAACAACGAACGCCCATTATTGTTTCATGCTGAAACAGTTTTCCTATTTAAAGCTGCTAGTAATCTTCAGCATTCAGATCAGAAATCGATTGAAATCAAAATTCTGCCAGTCAGTTTTATTCTGTACAAAATCCGCAACACGATAGTATTGCACGTATTAATTGATCTATTTTTATACCAGAACATGTTCATACATAAAATATACAGCACAATGGCTAGGGTGGTCAGAAAAATCTCACATCGGCAGGTACAGACAATTGTTTGCCTCTGCATCGAAGAAAAAAAGCCTTGTAGCTTTATGAGCGTTTCTTATGGTAAAACATATCGTTTGATAAATCGAAATTTTGATAACAGTTGAAAAATTTATGGACTTTGTAAAATATAAAACTATAATAGCATTTTTATCTCTGAGACAAACTATTTACTGTACACTTGAGGCCTGTGAATAGTTTATCTTTTAGTTGTGATATGAATAACACTTTCCAATATTATTATTAGTATTATTTCTCAATAACATCATTGGATTGCATAGTTCGGTCCAAGTTGGTTGGTGAGAAAACATTGGGGGTGATGTTTCCAAGAAGCCTGTCTTTGACAGAAAGTTAATTTATATCCTAGGAAGTTCAGGGAAGAGATACAAGTACATCATCTAATTAGCGCACCAGATAGGGACACCGGCATTTCCACATCTGAGAAATTTTAGTCCAAGATGCAAGGAGAGGGGTATGGTATCGAAGAGACTGACTGCTAAACATACCTGGTCGGTGTTGAAGAAGACGACGAACTTTTTCAGAGTGGTCGTCGTGAACGGCAAATTCATCGGAAACTTTGCGCTTCATGATTGTTAAATCGTGTATGAAATGTTTGTAGTTGTTTGCTTGTGTAGCAAGACTGAATGAAAATCGTAGATCATTAGGGGATATTTAAACCGATGTATTGTTTTTACAATGGGTGGCTTGAGTTCTACTGACACCCATTTGAAAACCATCGAGAAACCTGCACGCGTCATTGTTTAAATAATATTGACCAATCGCATTGCAGCAATGAAGCCATGCCTTGTACTCACTAACGGGAAGTTCAAATCAATTAAAGCAGTCAGTGATCACAACTAATTAGGAACCACGTATGACGTGATGACCACCTGATTATTGAAGGGCAGTCCAACAGTGAACACAGTTCTTGGGGGGTTTTCAGTCTGTCTGCATGTGACACTGATGATTTAAACATATTTTATTATCCCTCAATCAATAAACAAAATACAAATAAAGAAAATACAGTTGGTGAATAAGGATGAGAGGCGATAAAGGGATCGGAGCACAAGTTACAGAACTTAAAGAAGCTCCTATCCCTTATATGAACAGAGAATACTGATTCATTACATTTTGGTCTCAAGATGAGTTGTGTAGACATAATGGTCAAAAAGCTGAAGAAATTTCATTATCATTACTATGTTTTGTTTTGTTTTATATATGTACTAGAAGGTGACCCGACTTCGTCCGGGCTATTCAAAAACCAAATTTCAAGTCGATAGCTCCACCCGTTTCCTAGATCTGGTCTGCGCATGCGCGAAGCTGGTGTCGCACGTGCTCGGCGACCCGATAAAATTCGTATCCGGGGCAAGATACATTCACATACCAAATTTCAAGTCGATAGCTACACCCGTTTCCGAGATATATAGCCCAATGTCATTTGCGGATACCTCGGCCGGTGATGAGTTAACGCGACACAGTCAAATGCATCGGCAGGGTGAGAGTTAACGTAATCTAACTTTATGACCTCTGACGACGTCATAGAAATTACGCATTGATTTTATCCCGATAAAAGCATCGGACCACTTGTACCTAATAATTGAGGCAGATAACTAAAACGGATACATACATATTATATATCGTTGGAAAGAGGACACGCCACAGATTCTAACCGTGCAAATTATATGACTGGCAATTTATTATTCGCGCTATATCGAATCGATTTGTGAGCACCGAACTGAAATATATTAGCGCAAAAACGGCGTAAAAACAGATTTGACCTCCGCACGTGAAAAGTTGACCTCGCACGGACAAATAAATATGCCTATGTTCGTCTCCGGCCGAAAACACATCCAAATACCAAATTTCATCGAAATTGGCTTAGTCGTTTTGGAGTCCATCGATTTCAAACACACACACACACACACACACACACACACACACACACACACAAACAAACACATACACAGATCTTTCAAAATATATAATAGACTAGAAGGTGACCCGACTTCGTCCGGGCTATTCAAAAACCAAATTTCAAGTCGATTGCTCCACCCGTTTCCTAGATCTGGTCTGCGCATGCGCGAAGCTGGCGTCGCGCGTGCTCGGCGACCCGATAAAATTCGTATCCGGGGCAAGATACATTCACATACCAAATTTCAAGTCGATAGCTACACCCGTTTTCGAGATATATAGCCCAATGTCATTTGCGGATACCTCGGCCGGTGATGAGTTAACGCGACACAGTCAAATGCATCGGCAGGGTGAGAGTTAACGTAATCTAACTTTATGACCTCTGACGACGTCATAGAATTTACGCATTGATTTTATCCCGATAAAAGCATCGCACCACTTGTACCTAATAATTGAGGCAGATAACTAAAACGGATACATACATATTATATATCGTTGGAAAGATGAAACCACACAGATTCTAACCGTGCAAATTATATGACTGGCAATTTATTATTCGCGCTATATCGTATCGATTTGTGAGCACCGAACTGAAATATATTAGCGCAAAACGGCGTAAAAAACAGATTTGACCTCCGCACGTGAAAAGTTGACCTCGCACGGACAAATAAATATGCCTATGTTCGTCTCCGGCCGAAAATACCCTAAAATACCAAATTTCATCGAAATTGGCTTAGTCGTTTTGGAGTCCATCGATTTCAAACACACACACACACACACACACACACACACACACACAAACAAACACATACACAGATCTTTCAAAATATATAATAGACTAGAAGGTGACCCGACTTCGTCCGGGCTATTAAAAAACCAAATTTCAAGTCGATTGCTCCACCCGTTTCCTAGATCTGGTCTGCGCATGCGCGAAGCTGGTGTCGCACGTGCTCGGCGACCCGATAAAATTCGTATCCGGGGCAAGATACATTCACATACCAAATTTAAAGTCAATATCTCAACCCGTTTCCGAGATCTCGTCTGCGCATGCGCGAAGCTGGCGTCGCACGTGCTCGGCGACCCGATAAAATTCGTATCCGGGGCAAGATACATTCACATACCAAATTTCAAGTCGATAGCTACACCCGTTTCCGAGATATATAGCCCAATGTCATTTGCGGATACCTCGGCCGGTGATGAGTTAACGCGACACAGTCAAATGCATCGGCAGGGTGAGAGTTAACGTAATCTAACTTTATGACCTCTGACGACGTCATAGAAATTACGCATTGATTTTATCCCGATAAAAGCATCGGACCACTTGTACCTAATAATTGAGGCAGATAACTAAAACGGATACATACATATTATATATCGTTGGAAAGAGGACACGCCACAGATTCTAACCGTGCAAATTATATGACTCGCAATTTATTATTCGCGCTATATCGAATCGATTTGTGAGCACCGAACTGAAATATATTAGCGCAAAAACGGCGTAAAAACAGATTTGACCTCCGCACGTGAAAAGTTGACCTCGCACGGACTAATAAATATGCCTATGTTCGTCTCCGGCCGAAAACACATCCAAATACCAAATTTCATCGAAATTGGCTTAGTCGTTTTTGAGTCCATCGATTTCAAACACACACACACACACACAAACAAACAAACACATACACACACAGATCTTTCAAAATATATAATAGATGTAGTATCAATAAAATAATTCCAAAGGTAAGGGGATATAATTCTTAAATGTAATTCTTAAATGGAGCTCTTAGTCGGTTAAATTTAATTTAGTTTGGTGTGGTTCACTGCCTATGTTCTTCACTAGAAATAAAACAAGAATTGGCTTTAGTTGAGTTATCAAGTTGGTAATAGGACAAGTTGACTGACTATCTAAACAAAGGATAAAAATTATAAGAATGGAAGAAAAACATAGAAAAAACAAAGACAAATTAATCATTCGGTCATCATCAATCAATAATCAGTTAATCGTGCTGCAAAATTAATCGTGCCAGTGGATAATATTATTTGTTTTATTATTTTGGCATTTATCTCTGCTTATCCAAATCTGCCTGTTGAATCTAAATAGGATTGTATCATTTTAAATAAATATTAATTTTTGTCATAATCAATGTGACATGTGTCATGTGACACTGACGGGTGATTCGTGACAAAAAAAAATAAAAAAAATGGGTGATTCGCATTTTTCGCACAGAAGTAATTTAAATTGTCTTTATTTCTACCATATCATGAATAAACTAACAAGAAACGCTCTTTATTGTTTTAATGTCAAAGAATATTTGGAAACCCAAACATCTTTAACTCTTATATGTTGTATATTTATGTCATCTGTGTATTATGTCAATTGTTTGGATTTGGAAATAAAAATATGTTTACATCAAACATCATGAATTCGACTTGAATTGCTCTTTATAACTGGACCGCGATGAAACAAAAGAGAGCATAATTTGGAACTTCAAACCGCCAAGCGCGTTTAAATCGAAGGATATCTTAAAGGCACGGGCGGCGTTCGTTGCAGAAATATTCACATTTGTTCAAATCGCCATCAACGGAAAGAATATTAAAATATATATAGTTTTGTTCATATATGCCAAACATAATCAGCGCGTAAATAGTATATTTTCGTCAAGGCGTATGCTGGTGTATGTAAACAAGAACCTTCTCGTGTTACAGAAGTTTTTCTTCTGTTTACATAACACAGCGCAATTCTATTGGTTAATCACACACAAATGATATAAACGCTCTTTATTATTTCCATATCAGGAAAACAGTAACAAATAACGCTCTTTTTGTTTACCATATCCGGATCTAAACAAAAGGCAGGTTCTGTAACGTTTTTTGATTTTGTTTACATAACAAAGGAAAAATATTTGACAATAACATACTCTTTATGCCATATATTTCTGATTGGCATAAGAACAAGGTCTGTCAATATTTTACTATTCTTTCTGTTTATGGCGGTTTTTGACGAAGCTGATTGTTTTAACAGCATATATACCCACCGACAACGCCGCTCGTATCTTTAATCTGGCCTGTGATGACTGGACTTGTAGCATGTATCACTTCACCCCATTTATAATATACAAAACATGACGGGGATACAGGACTGGGCGTATTTATCACTCTATACGGATCATAACTTCGGAAAATGTCAATGACATGCACTGTAGTTTAGCACGAGGAGGGTCCCGATGAATTTAGTCACACAAAGAGTAAAATCCAAGAGGGCTACATTGTTTTAATGGGAAATCGTTCAAATTAAACGGCCCCCATTTAGGGGCAAACATGAACATGTCTCTAAAATTTCTAAACATTTCGCCCATAACTTTGGCTACAGGATGTGCCGATGGATTAATATCTGAAATCCAAGATGGCCGCTGGCGGATATCTTTTATTTTAAACGAAATTCGAAAACATTTGCTCATCTGGAGTCCACACGGAATATCCATATGAAGTTTGGTGACGATCGGGTGAGCGATGTGGCCTGTAGGGTGTGTCGAAGGATTTAGTTATGGAAAGAGTAAAATAAAAGATTGCTAGCGGCCATGTGTTTAACGAAACTCGGAAAAAAATCGACGGCTTCTATCTGGTGGTCACCCCGAAGATCCATATGAAGTTTTGTGACAACGGGATGAGGGATGTAGGGTGTGCCGAAGGATTAAATCAGGCAAAGAGTAAAATCCAAGACGACTGCCAGCGGTCATGTTTTTCATTTAACATCGTTCAAATTCAAGAGCTCCCATCTAGAAGTGATCCTAAACATGCCTGTAAATTTTCAACAACAAAATTTTTTAAATGTTGGTTGAACAGGGTCTGCCGATGGATTTAAATGTGAAAATCCAAGATGTTGCTGATGGTCATGTTTTATAACGAATTTCGAGGAAAAATCGGCGAATCCTATCTTGAAGCCACCCGGAATATCCGCGTGGAGTTTGGTGACGATCGGAGGGATGTGGCATCATGTCATGTAATGTGCCGAAGGATTTAGTCATATTTATTTGCACAATGAAGTACCACAACTAAAAAACCTATTGCATGTTTTGGTGGCCAACAATCGAGAGAAATTTAGAATTATTGTCAGCCAATACTCAAATGCATATATGATCGTATCTTATAAATACCATACCCTGTAAAAACTGCTTATTAAGAAAAACAAATCGGGATGTGAATTTGCCTGGAAGTTATCAGTTTCAGATTTCCAACTTCTCATTCTGGGCCGAACCATAGTCTACCTAGTAGATTCTGCCCCCTTGTTAGTGGTCACAATTAGACTACTGAACAATTCAGAATATCCTACCATCCAGGCCTGTGAGGGAACACATGGGAACATCGGGGATGTAAATGGAATTACGAAACGTGTCTGTCTGGTTCAAACGGAGGAGTTCAGTTTGAAATTACAGAGTGCGTGGACCCCACCCCAAACAGGATAATTTAGGCTCGTCTCTGGCAATGTAACGGACTACCAGAATAAATTTAGTGTAAACAATATTTTATTTTCGAACAGAACATTTAACACATACAAACAAATTGACATAATATACAACACATGTTCAAAAACGGGGATTAGACAACAACCCTGAAAGGCAAGTCTTTTCCTCGGAATAAAAAGTTTACCCTTGGTATTAGAATAGATACCATATAGGGTATAAATTTGATCTAGCGATCGTAGATAACTTTAACGGTTATAAAAATTTCCACAAAAAGCGAAAATGGTACTGTCAATCCAGAATGACACCAATAGTGGTGCTATATATTTTTTTTAAGTCAAACAATTATTCGCCTGGCAATACCAGTATATTTATCAGCAAACGTCGTGAACGTACACTTTATAGGCCTATGCAGTAGGACTGATAAACTATCAAATCAAAATACAGACATTATGTCGAAATTCTGCTGCGATATTGCAACGTTATATTTTCTTGCGATGTCACTCAGACCCTCACAATCTATGGAACGTATGGGATCTCGTATCAAGGAATCGCCATCGTTCAAAAAGAACTGTGACACCTTGTACTTCTTCTGAACAAAACGGCGTACGTAAACAGTCTGTGTTGTGCTCAATGCGGCTCGATCTACAACAACGAAATTCTACACGTAACATCTGACTGTAGAGCCGAATCGTTGATTCATCTCAGGAATATATTCTGGAAGAGAGTGGTCGACGTGTACGGCATTCGGGGCTATGAATTCCTGGCCGCACTCTCTGTGGACACATTCGCATCTCTCCTTGGAAAATCTAGCATATGCGAACAGTCAAACCATATCCACAATTCCGTAAACTTTGTTATTGATACTGCTGTCTTTCTTTTCCACTCTTGCAACATTGCGAAGGGTGTTTGTATCTACTAGCTTCCAGGAATATGGCACACAATGTCAGTTATCCAACACGCACAATATCAAACTTTTGATTGTGGACGCATCTTTCTATAGTATATATGTATTATTTATGCTTATTTGTGTATATTCTCATACTGTTTGTATAATCTCTCCATACAGGAGGCAATAAAGATATATAGTAAATCTATGTTTGTGACTATTGTTGATTTAGTTTGATTAAAGCCGCTGCATGTCAGTTGCACGTCCAATTTAATGATTTATGTATGTTTATGGAGGTTTTGAATCAAGTAATAATAGAGGATCTACAACGAGTTCCCAGTTTATAGCGTAATTTACAAAACGCGTCCAGTAAATTAGGTCTGGACCGAGCCTTTGGCGAGGTCCAGACCTAATTTACTGGACGAGTTTTGTATATTCCGCTATAAACTGGGGACGAGTTGTAGATTCTATTTATTATATGATCCAAAAACCTCGACAAAACATACTTAAATTAACAAATTGGACGCGTAACTAACATCGGCTTCTATAAGTCATGCGATGACGTTTCACGTAACTATGCGTTGTTTGTCCGCGAAAAGAAATAGTCCCAGATAAATAAAGACTCCTTGGCATATTTAATTGCGTATATTTAATAACATAACTTTTTAAACTCTTCATTCATTGTAGTTTGTTGGAAAAATATTGGAAGCGATAGTATTTTGAGACGTAGCATACGGAATGTATACAGACGACAAACCGGAAGTTAAAGGTCACCTGGCACTATTTCCTGTTATTAAACGAACGTTTAATATCACACTTTATAGAATGGATTTATTGAACGGAATAAGGGTAGGGTCATGTAATAAATATAATTTACAACTCGCCCCCCCGCTTGTAGCGAAATTTACAAAACGAGTCCACTAAATTATAAATGGACTTGGCTCGGTTAAGACATAATGTACTGGAATAATTTTTGGTTTATTTCGATATAAACTGGGGACTAGTTGTATATCCTCAAAACATGTATCTACCCTCGCAATATTAGACAATATAACACCAGCATTTAGTCCGTTTTCCACACTATTCCAAGTTGTCCAAGTCTGCTCGTACTAAAAACCATTTACCCGGCCCGTTACCATTTGTATGACATGATTTATAAGCGTCAGTGACCAGCTCACATAAAACCACAATTAAATGTTATCAAATATCACAATTGCGACTACAAACGGGTTTATTCCGTAGAAGACATTATATTTGTTCTGAAAACCACAGCAGTTGTCAATTGATAGCGGTAATTTAATGTGAAATAAAGACTTTTCCGCAGTGTTTACATATTATAAAAAGTATGCGAATTCAATTGACCCTACGAAGTGACATCGGCATATTTCAGAGAAAATGTTCTAGGGACTTCTAGCAATCGTGAGGTAAACATAACCATGCACGTGGTCGTAACTTGAATTAATTCTATCACTTATACCCGGTAATTTGTAAATTAAAAATAGCATTTATATCGCGAGACGTTCCGTTTAAGAAACGTTTAACTAATAAGTAATATAGGACAACTAGTTTACAATACAAATAGCACACATAATAGTGATGGAATATATTAACACCACACGATGAGTAAGGGGTGTATTCGTTTGGTATACGCGTATTCGATTGACGGCACATAAGCCGAACTTAGCCGAGTTCATTGCGCAACACGTCGGCTTTCAGTTAAAACGTAAACTAACCGATTTAATCCTAATAAACCGAAATATTCTATGTGTAATTTAACATGAAAGTTAGTATTATACACCATTATGACCATAATATGCCACTGTCTCCGATATATATAGCATCAGATGTTGACTTTTAGGTAAAATCGAGTAAAATAGACTATAATTCCCACCACCAATCCTGGGCCTAACCCATTACTCATGTCAAAAACTAGCATCTTGCTATCGCATAATATTAGCTGGTTTCAGTACGAGCAGACTATAATGCACCCAAAATTACTAAAGAACATATATGATAAAATACATTCATAAAAGTTGACTCTCATTAGAATCAAATATTAAAGAGCGTTCCCAAAATATTCTTATTCGTGTATAATCGTGGCGCAATGAACTAATAATACTGATAATAGGAGAGAGAGGTTATATATGAGATAATAAAAACTGATAACACAGACTTGTGTTAAGGGGGGGACTAACACAAAACGGTTGTATACTTTCTTATTTATATACATATAGATAAGAGTAAAAGATATGACTGTCCGGACTGTTCTCCCATACCCCTGGACCTAATTCAACCAAATTTGGTGTGGTGACTCGGGGTAACATGGCTGAGGTTATAACGGCGTTAGTTTTTCAAAACTTGCTTATTAAATAAATAAAACAAATAATATGTCCAATATGAAACTATTTATTTGCACGATGATATACTGAAGTAACTCGTCCAGTTGTTTTGCCCAAAAGAGTGGATCTGTCGCAAAATAATTATTGAAATCGGTCGCCAACTGTTTTATCGGCCTAACGGTCTCAAAATTATTGACAAGAAAATATAAATGTGGCCTCCACATCATCCCTTTCAACAAAAAACATGATAAGCACCCATCTAGATGTCACCCAGATGATCAGTATCGAGTTTGGTGATACTCGGATGATGGATATGCTCTGTAGGGTGTGCTAAAGGATTTAGTGATGCAAAGAGTACAATCCAAGATGGCCACGTTTTTAATCGAAAATCGTTCAAATTCGATAGCTCACACCCAGAGGTGATCATAAACAAGCCTGTATAAATGATTTTTCGAACTCGTTCGAGATATTGTTGCAAGGGACCAATATAACAAATATGAATTAATCGGTTGATGTTTGAATTATCGGACTAACGGTCTCACGCTCGCGTCCACTCGGACAGACGCCCGCCCGTATTTACTGTTATATACGGTTTGCGGAAGACAAACATGGGCACGCGATATTAACATGCACTCTTCGATCCAACCATTGAATATGACTCGATAACATAACTAAGTACCAAATAATCACGGCAAAACCATATCACCTTGCTGCGAGTGGCAAAAAGTTTGAACCGGCAATATTGTCTCACAATCGGACTAGCAGTCCTAAATTATGCGAATAAGGTTTCGAAAATCAATAGCTAGTACTTTTTATCAGTAGTAGTTCATTATGCGAATTATTATGTTGGGTTTTTATTCGTATTTTATTCGTCTTGTGAACTCCGTTAGTAACCTGTCGAATCGAGTCTTTAAATATCGTATTGATGTACATTGTATAAACCATCTGGCCCACAATAGAGACACTATGACTTGATAACAACACAATTAAGCACAAACTAATCACGGAGAACAAAACCATATCCCCTCACTGTGGGTGACAAAAGTTTGAACGCCAGTATTTTCTCACAAACGGAATCGCGTTCATAAATTCTGCGAAAAATTTTTTGGGCCGTCCGAATATTACAACTACTATTAGCTATTCGTAATTATTATCAGTAGTAGTTCATTATGCGAATACTATTATCCATTCGTAATTATTATCAGTACTAGTTCATTATGCGACTGCTATTAGCTATTCGTAATTATTATCAGTAGTAGTTCATTATGCGACTACTGTTATCTATTCGTAATTATTATCAGTAGTAGTTCGTTATGCGACTATTAGCTATTCGTAATTATTATCAGTAGTAGTTCATTATGAGACTACTATTAGCTATTCGTAATTATTATCAGTAGTAGTTCATTATGAGACTACTATTAGCTATTCGTAATTATTATCAGTATTAGTTCATTATGCGACTACTGTTAGCTATTCCGAATTATTATCAGTAGTAGTTCATTATGCGACTACTATTAGCTATTCGTAATTATTATCAGTAGTAGTTCATTATGCGACTACTATTAGCTATTCGTAATTATTATCAGTAGTAGTTCATTATGAGACTTCTATTAGCTATTCGTAATTAGTATCAGTATTAGTTCATTATGCGACTACTATTAGCTATTCGTAATTAGTATCAGTATTAGTTCATTGTGCGACTACTGTTAGCTATTCCGAAATATTATCAGTAGTAGTTCGTTATGCGACTACTATTAGCTATTCGAAATTAGTATCAGTATTAGTTCATTATGCGACTACTGTTAGCTATTCGTAATTATTATCAGTAGTAGTTCATTATGCGACTACTATTAGCTATTCGTAATTAGTATCAGTATTAGTTCATTATGCGACTACTGTTAGCTATTCGTAATTATTACCAGTAGTAGTTCATTATGCGACTACTATTAGCTATTCGTAATTAGTATCAGTATTAGTTCATTATGCGACTACTATTAGCTATTCGTAATTAGTATTAGTATTAGTTCATTATGCGACTACTATTAGCTATTCGTAATTATTATCAGTAGTAGTTCATTATGCGACTACTATTAGCTATTCGTAATTAGTATCAGTATTAGTTCATTATGCAACTACTGTTAGCTATTCGTAATTATTATCAGTAGTAGTTCATTATGCGACTACTATTAGCTATTCGTAATTAGTATCAGTATTAGTTCATTATGCGACTACTGTTAGCTATTCGTAATTATTATCAGTAGTAGTTCATTATGCGACTACTATTAGCTATTCGTAATTAGTATCAGTATTAGTTCATTATGCGACTATTAGCTATTCGTAATTATTATCAGTATTAGTTCATTATGCGACTACTATTAGCTATTCGTAATTAGTATCAGTATTAGTTCATTATGCGACTATTAGCTATTCGTAATTACTATCAGTATTAGTTCATTATGCGACTATTAGCTATTCGTAATTATTATCAGTATTAGTTCATTATGCGACTACTATTAGCTATTCGTAATTATTATCAGTATTAGTTCATTATGCGACTACTATTAGCTATTCGTAATTAGTATCAGTATTAGTTCATTATGCGACTACTATTAGCTATTCGTAATTATTATCAGTATTAGTTCATTATGCGACTACTATTAGCTATTCGTAATTACTATCAGTATTAGTTCATTATGCGACTATTAGCTATTCGTAATTATTATCAGTATTAGTTCATTATGCGACTACTATTAGCTATTCGTAATTATTATCAGTATTAGTTCATTATGCGACTACTATTAGCTATTCGTAATTATTATCAGTATTAGTTCGTTATGCGACTACTATTAGCTATTCGTGATTATTATCAGTATTAGTTCATTATGCGACTACTATTAGCTATTCGTAATTATTATCAGTATTAGTTCATTATGCGACTACTATTAGCTATTCGTGATTATTATCAGTATTAGTTCATTATGCGACTATTAGCTATTCGTAATTATTATCAGTATTAGTTCATTATGCGACTACTATTAGCTATTCGTAATTATTATCAGTATTAGTTCATTATGCGACTACTGTTAGCTATTCGTAATTAGTATCAGTATTAGTTCATTATGCGACTATTAGCTATTCGTAATTATTATCAGTATTAGTTCATTATGCGACTACTATTAGCTATTCGTAATTAGTATCAGTATTAGTTCATTATGCGACTATTAGCTATTCGTAATTACTATCAGTATTAGTTCATTATGCGACTATTAGCTATTCGTAATTATTATCAGTATTAGTTCATTATGCGACTACTATTAGCTATTCGTAATTATTATCAGTATTAGTTCATTATGCGACTACTATTAGCTATTCGTAATTAGTATCAGTATTAGTTCATTATGCGACTACTATTAGCTATTCGTAATTATTATCAGTATTAGTTCATTATGCGACTACTATTAGCTATTCGTAATTACTATCAGTATTAGTTCATTATGCGACTATTAGCTATTCGTAATTATTATCAGTATTAGTTCATTATGCGACTACTATTAGCTATTCGTAATTATTATCAGTATTAGTTCATTATGCGACTACTATTAGCTATTCGTAATTATTATCAGTATTAGTTCGTTATGCGACTACTATTAGCTATTCGTGATTATTATCAGTATTAGTTCATTATGCGACTACTATTAGCTATTCGTAATTATTATCAGTATTAGTTCGTTATGCGACTACTATTAGCTGTTCGTGATTATTATCAGTAGTAGTTCATTATGCGACTAATATTAGCTATTCGCAATTATTATCAGCAGTAGTTCATTGTGCGAAATGTGTCAATTCATGCGTGTTATGATTACGTTGTGGTGATTAATTTTCTTGTTATGTTCGTATTGTGAACTCCGTTAGTATTATATAAACCTGTCCAGTCATATTGATGTAGATTTTGTAAGCCTTCTATAGGATTATGTTTCTTTGTTTTAGAATAAATAGAGCAAAAGCTGACTAATTTTGATTCAAAACTTGACAAGGGGGACACACCGTAGAACCAGAAATAGAAAAACTACATTCTGAAATGGAATCCATTAGGGTCCAAAAAAGGGTTCGAAAATCAATAGCTAGTACTTTTTTATCAGTAGTAGTTCATTATGCGAATTATTATGTTGGGTTTTTATTCGTGTTTTATTCGTCTTGTGAACTCCGTTAGTAACCTGTCTTAATCGAGTCTTTAAATATCGTATTGATGTACATTTTATAAACCATCTGGCCCACAGTAGAGAGACTATGACTTGACAACAACATAATTAAGCACAAACTAATCACGGAGAACAAAACCATATATCCCCTCACTGTGGGTGACACAAGTTTGAACGCCACTATTTTCTCACAAACGGAATCGCGTTCATAAATTCTGCGAAAAGATTTTTGGGCCGTCCGAATATTACAACTACCATTAGCTATTCGCAATTACTATCAGTATTAGTTCATTATGCGACTGCTATTAGCTGTTCGTGATTATGATCAGTATTAGTTCATTATGCGACTTTTAGCTATTCGTAATTATTATCAGTAGTAGTTCGTTATGCGACTACTATTAGCTGTTCGTAATTATTATCAGTAGTAGTTCATTGTGCGACTAATATTAGCTATTCGTAATTATTATCATTAGTAGTTCATTGTGCGAAATGTGTCAATTCATGCGTGTTATGATTGCGTTGTGGTGATTAATGTTCTTGTTATGTTCGTATTGTGAACTCCGTTATTATTATATAAACCTGTCCAGTCATATTGATGTAGATTTTATAAGCCTTCTATATGATTATATTTCTTTGTTTTTAGAAGAAATAGAGCAAAGGCTGACTAATATGGATTCAAAACTTGACAAGGGGGACACCACCGAAGAACCAGAAATAGAAAAACTACATTCTGAAGTGGAATCCATTAGGGAACAAATAATCAGAGGAATTATTTTGCGGACAAAAGCCAAATGGAAGGTTGAAGGAGAAAAAGGCACCAAATATTTTTGTAATCTTGAAAAGAGACACTATACTGAGAAACTTATTTAAAAAATAATCAAGGCAGATGGTTCAGAAACAATTTTTTTTCTAGAAATACAAGGAGAACAAGAATTGTTCTACAAAGATCTGTATAGATCCCAATTAGGTACAGTAAACAATGACATTTCTGATATTTTTTTTGGGACACCAATAACCCTTTTCTCAATTTTCTTGATGAAACAGAGTCGGAATCACTGGAAGGACCTCTTTCCTATTCTGAAATTCTGAATGTGCATCAGTTTTGAAGAAATTGAAAAATAACAAATCACTTGGAAGTGACGGTTTCACAACCATCTTTTACAAATTCTTTTGGAATGATCTTAGACAATACCTGATTAAGTCACTTAACTATGGTTACTCAAATGAAGAGCTATCAATTACACAAAGATGTGGAATAATTACATGTATCCCTAAACAAAATAAAAAATAAACACTTCCTAAAAAATTGGAGGCCAATTTCTCTACTTAATATTGACACAACAATAGCATCAGCAGTAATAGCAATCCGAATAAAAATGTACCGTCCAAAGCTAATCTCAGACTCGCATCTTGGATTTATGTCTGGACGCTATATAGGAGAATCAACCAGGTTAATATCTGATATAATGGAAAAGTTTGAAAAAAATGATATATGTGGCATCCTCACTATACTAGACTTTGAAAAGGCATTTGACTCTTTGAATGGAATTTTATTCAAAATTGTCTTAAATTCTTCAAATTTGGGCCCTCAATAATAAGATGGGTGAGAACTTTTTACAACAATATTTATAGCCATATAACTAATACCGGAAATCTATCAAATAACGTAGACATATACAGAGGAGTCAGACAAGGCGACCCATTGTCACCCTACTTATTTATTCTATGTGTAGAAATACTAAGCGCTCGGCTGAAATTTAACCCAGACATAAAAGGTATTCAAATAAGAAACTCAGAATATACTCTGACAGATGACCTAACTCTATTCATCCAGGATGATCGAAATAACGCTCTTCAAACTTTCAACGATTTTGGAAGAATATCGGGCTTAAAAGTTAACTTTGATAACACCCAAGCTATTTGGATTGGACCAAAAAGGGATGTGGCGAAGAAATACCTACCGAACAAGGAATTACTTGGAATCATAACCAATCCTTTACTATACTAGGTATTGAATTTAATATCTTCAATGAAAATCATATTGAAAACAACTATAAAACCAAAATTTACCAAATGATTGATCTTTTAGAAACCTTAGCCTCGTTGGAAAAATCACAGTTATTAAGACTCTAGCATTACCAATATTGACTCACTGCCTCACAGTGCTCCCAGCTCCCTCAAACCAAATTTCAGACACAATCCAAAAATGTTTTTTCAAGTTTTTTATCTTGTCAGGAAAACCAGACAAGATAAAACGAAATGTAATTATTAATAACTTGGAGGTAGGGGGACTAAAATCCCCCCATCTAGATTAATTTACGAAAGCTTTAAAAATGACTTGGATAAAGAAATTAATTGACCCTAATTGGGAGGCAAGATGGAAAACCCTATTAGTTGACGACATAGAGCCTTTTGGGGGACATAAAATATGGCATCTCCACCAAGATGGTTTAAAATTTATTGGTAACAAAGTGAACTATTTTTGGAAAGATGTTTTCAAAGCATGTGCTACCTTAGATCAGGGTAGTACCCTCGTCCGATATACTGTGTGAACCACTATTCTTCAATAAAAACATTCCGGTTAACTGGCATATGGTCTGTAGTAAACTATAGATTAAAAAGGGAATTTACTCCCTGAACGACATTGTGCATGAAAATTCAGGACTATTAGGATACAATGAGTTTTGTCTAAGGTACGACATAAGTACTCCATTCACCACCTATCACTGTATGTTGACTGCTCTTCCGCAAAACTGGAGGTTATATGCCAGGCAGAACCGGGGGATAGGCACAGTGACCACTCACAATCTTGAAAAACTGAAAAATTGTGAGAAGGCTTGCAAAAGCTTTTACCCAATGTTTTTAGAAAAAAATGCTGCTATTCCTCACATATCACAAAAGAAATGAGAAGACAGGCTCAACAGAAATATTTCACCAGATGATTGGAAATTAATTTATAGGCAAATAAGTAACATTGCAAATGATACTAGTTTACTTTCATTTCAATTCAAAATATCTCATGATATCCTTTATACTAACTCAAAGTTGTTTAAATGTAAAATGTCTGAAACAGAAGCATGCTTCCTGTACAATACGGACAAAGAGACAATTTTACACTTATTATATGATTGTTATATCTCAAAATAAATTTTATTGGAATTTCAAGACATACTTCAAAGTAAATGTGAGATTAACTTTACAATTTCACATGAAAAAAGTAATCCTGGGGTTAAGTGAGGAAAATGGACTAAAAGTTGATAAAACATGATAATTTTCTGTCTGCTCCTATTTAAGCGATACATTTATTGCTGTAAAGTAAAAATAAACACTGCCTACTGTAAAGTGCTCATAGAATATCTCAGAAGATATCAAATGCTTGAGCTCATGCCGCTTAAACAACATGCCTCCAAACAAGAAATTCAATTAATTGAGGAAAAACACACACTGTCCCGAGTGGTATTGATAAGCTATTGAAGGGTCTTCCACTTCGCATGCAAAATAGCAAAATATTATTAATTGATGACTGATGTACATGTACAGTACACACATAGTAATACCAATTAACGTTATGATTTGAAACTAACCATGATAGGATATTGACAGTAAGGTGGTATTATCTACTACGAGTGGTATTAGTAATAATAGTACCATTCTAGAATAATATGTATGGGAAATATTAAAGGAAAAAACAATAGTTACAATACAATTAGAACTTTTTTTTAATAATCGCAAGAAGAGCGAATTGCGCTTAAGCACAATAAGGGAATCTCTATTGTGATTAATCGCAATAAGGATATATTTAACTGTGTTTAAGCGCAATAATGGAATTTACAAATTGCGCTTATATAATAAAACCCAATAAGGAATCTCTTAATAAGGAATATATTATATATAGAACATAAACTCCCTATAATTCAGGTGGTGTAGTCCATCTCCATGGTACAATGGGTGGAACAAATAGAGGATTATTCTACTATTTGCACAAGGGTGATCTAATGAGAGAGATATTAATTGCGCTTAAGTGCAATATTGATGTAATTTCGCTTACGTGTAATAAGGAATGTCTTATTACACTTAAGCGCAATAAGAATATTCCTTATTGCACAGGAATATCACATTGTGCTTAAGCGCAATAAGGTATCTCTAACTGCGCTTAAGCACAATAACTGAAGGAATATTCTTATTGGGCTTGAGCTCAATTAGAGATTCCTTAAGTTATTGCAGTTAATCGAAATTGTCTATTAAATGTCAAGTTGGTTTCCCATAGAGATCATCAACGATGTCTATGCGCAAGGGACCTACGCCAGTCTTCTATGTTGGGATTCCAATTGTTGGCTTATTAAATATGCACATATGCTTAAGATACAGTCGTGCGCGAAGTGCGCTCCCGTAGGTCGGGTTTTGGATCCCAGTGAATTAAAATATCATTGAAATAATCGCCCCCCCCCCCCATCCAATAAACATCCATATATTGAATATACATGTTTTTGGAGCAGAATTAGATAGTCCATATTGGACGCCATCATGGAATTAAATTTTTGTATTTAATTTTCACACTTAGTTATTAGTTATGTGGATGGCGTTATCATTAAACATCACACCCGTATATCGATTATGTGGATAGAGTTATCATTAAACCTCACATCCTTATATTGGTTACAGTAATGCCCAAAGTAATTGACCACTTAACCACAGCAGAATTATTGGTAATTTTTCAGGATTTAAAATCCTGAAAAATTACCCATAATTCTGCTGTGGTTAAGTGGTCAATTACTTTGGACATTACTGTATGTGGATGGAGTTATCATTACACCTCACATCCTTATATTGGTTAGGTTATGTAGATGTGAGTTATCATTAAACCTCACATCAGTGTGTTGGGGATTTTGGACCTTGACTTGGGACCTTTGGTTTTTAACGCAACAAATGCGAGTACACCTTATACACAAGTTTCTTGGATAAGATGAGTTTGAAGCCTGCTTACATTTCGAAATGTTATCAGTTTTGTATCGTCTGCAGCAGAACTCGGCATGTTGAAGCAAAAGTTACAAGAGATAAAATATGTACTTAACGAGACTATAATAAAAATGAAAAAATAAATTGAGGGAGGAGTGGGCGATACAGGGAACTAAGGGTTGAACCGATATAAATTTGTAGAGCGATAATGACCAATGTTGACATATCATGCATCTCAACTCTACTGTTGCAACAAGGCTATAAAATGGGGGGGGGGGGGTGTCATAATCTTAGTTATCTCTATATAGTGCCAGAATAGTCATTTATGGACTTCTATAGTGGTACAATGCAAATTGGAATCAAATGATAAAAATATGTATGTAACACAACTACGTTATACGGATGAAAATAAAAATAATAATTTAGGCCGGGATTAGATGTTGGGTTGGTTAAATAGACTCGGAGAAAAAGGGGAACGATGAACTGACATAAATTAGTAGAGCGATAGCGATCAATGTTGCCATGTGATGCATTGCGACTGTACTGTAGCGGCAATAATATAAAATTGGGGGGGGGGGTCTGAAATTATCTCTATCTCTATAGATGGCACCAGGATTATATAGAAAGGAATAGCAATTGATATACGTATACCGTATACTATAGTAATACCATAGACATATAAGTACAAGTATCACATGATAAAATATTACGTAACTTGACTATAGCGATGAAAAAACAATTGGACCGGGATTAGAGGTTCGGTTGGTTATATGTCGATAATTGGATATGGAATTCATACCGATGAGATGATAAAAATTAGTGGAGCGATAAAGACCAATGTTGACACTTAGTCAGGCGGTTGATACGATAGACCGAAATAAATTTGTCGGGTGATAATGACCAATGTTGACGTATAAAGTAACGCGACTGTACTGTCGCACAATTATCAGGTAGAACCTGTCAAATATGGACTCTGGTGGCCAATATGGAACAGCTCAGAAAACATTCGCAGGGCCCTAAAATTTATTTAAAATGGGATCTGCCATTAAAATTGATTTATGTCGATAAAATTCTTATTTTTCAAAATTTTAAGCTGAAACTTGGTGTGTCTGTGTGGAATACTTATATATTCCTAAAATGACAGGGTACAGCACGTAATTATTTTTTAGATGGAAGAAATTAATTTTTTTCGATGATAAATTTTAACATGGGATTTGCTATTCAATTTCAAATCGATTTATGTCGATAAAACTCTTATTTTTCTAAATTTTAAGCTGAGACTTGGCGTGTCTTCGTGGAATACTTATATATTCCTAAAATGACAGGGTACAGCACGTAATTATTTTTTAGATTTAAGAAATTATTTTTTTTCGATGACAAATTTTAACACGGGATTTTCCCATTCAAATCGATTTATGTCGAGAAAAACTGTTATTTTTCAAAATTTTAAGACTGCGTGGAATACTTATATATTCCTAAAATGACAGGGTCCAGCACGCAATTATCTTTTAGATGGAAGAAATTGATTTATTTCCATGATAAAAATCGAGCGTGTACTGTGCCGCAGGCAGTGTGCGCTCAGAGTCAAAATGTAAACAACTTTCTCAAGTGTCGTTTTGGTCAACATATCGCTTTCTCGACGGGGAGATCTGATCCGAATAATAGCTAAGATGTATTTAGATAGAATTATTGAAAGAATTTGACCGATTATTGTGCATTTGAGAGAATCGAGTGGATAAAACGTTTGGTCAAACACGCGAATTCTGCCAATTACAGTTGCAGACGAGCGCTGTCAGAATCAGATAATACAGATTGACAACAAATGCAGGCCTGAAACTCACCTTTTTGGGAGGTAAATCCCACTTATTAGATATAAAAACAATCCTTCCTAAGCACATTCCACAAGTTTTTAATATCTTAGGACACAGTAACAGTCAAAATGAATGAATTTAAATCACGATTCCGAGACGAAGCGAGACATGTACTGTGTACGATTTTTGACTCATTTTGAGGCGCCTTGTTTTCGATGACGTCATTTGCGTTGCCCCACAACCTTAACCCTTTCCAATTCCAGCGCATTTCAATTGGTTGAAATTAAACATTTCTCAAGTTCCAGCTCAACCTGAATCTAGTTACCCAATTGGTAGAAATACGTTAGCAGTAATTCTTAGTTTAATGAGTTATAACTCTAATTTTTTGACGATATGAGCTCAACAGCATAATATGAAACAGTTTATGGCGGTGTTATCCAAACGTGTGCTTTGATAATGATTATAATTTTATTTTGCGATCAAACGTCAGTTCAGCTCAGCAGAAACGCATAGACACTAGTTCAGTTCAGCAGAAACGCATGTGTCCTACGATTATAGTACACCCACTGGACGCGCGTCGGTCAGTGGGTGAAAAAGACCTTCTCTCCCAAGAAAGATGGACAATATTTGAAAATCTGTTCGAGTAGCGGTCACTGTGCTTTCCCTCCTTTCTCCTATATATATATACATGCCCGGGGAAGTATACAGTCTGCAATAATTCAACATTTTTCACAGGCAGTGAGTTAGATTCTATTACCAGAAATTCAGGACTTTACATGGCCCTGTATGTTATATTGTTCATATACCATGCAGGGAATGTGTATGGCCTTGAATTCGTCGACTGTTCACTATTTTTAATTCTTTTATTTCCTGCCATTTCATAGTCATTGAAGTAACTAAAAGTACACTCAGGGAATTATTTGGTAATCACTACCATGTAGAATTGATGTAACTTCACAATGTAGACACGTATTAAGCCATGATGCCAATCTCACTCATGATTTATTTGTTTAAAGCAAACCCTTTGCATAAAATTAACTACCCCCACATGGAGGAGGATACTGGATACCCAAAACTCATATTCCATATATTTATAATTCATGTGTGTCATGTTATGTTCTTATGTTGATCCGAATAAAAAAGAAAATCAAATGAGAAGACAAATGTATGATTGATAATCTGGTTTATTTGTGCAATAACAATTTAAACATCAACATATTTTAGCACATCCACTTGATGATATAATGGTCGAATAACAATGATTCAAGAATATATACAATTGTAATTAAAGCATATTCGACTTAGTGTACAATTACATCTATCACAATGAATATAACAAAATAACAAAAAATAACAAGATATTCCATAAACGTGAAGAGATTTACATTCGCCGAATCAATGTTGGTTGGCCATATGATTTGAATTTCAAACTATTCCTAATTTGATAATCTGAAATGGTTGATTATAACAGTACATGTAACACTAAATAGTGATGTTTTGTCGAATTGAATGTATTAAAAAACGTTTGATAGTATAATGGCAGTGGTTTAGTGACGATGTATCAACCGCTGTGTTTAAGGCTCAAATTATGACGTTGAGAGCTTTCGAAAATGCCAGATTCTCAATTTATCGTTTACGGAATATCATCAGTGTATCAACAATATCACTTAAGAATACTTAACATGTTTGTAATAACAAGTAGACTGATAATCGATAACGTTGGATTTAGCACTGTCAGCATAGAGTTCGTTGTGTGGCACCGATACTGTAGATTCCGTTACAGGACTGTTGACGTAGTAAGAGCCGAATTGGTACGGATGCTGATAACCGTAACCATACTGCTGATGGTCGTTGAAATTATACGTCGGGTTGATCTGACAAGCAGGCGCTGATGGATAACTGTATGTAGCTGTCGGATAGGAACACTGTTCGTATTTAGCACTTGTCTGTTGAATTACTGGCACCACCGGCTCAGATAAGTTGTATTGTTGGATTGCACGTGGTGGCGAGCTGCTCGGGAGATCACAGGTGTAGGAGGAGTCTAATTTATAATCAGTTATCGGCCTAATAATATCGAACTCTGGACTGGAATTCACTGTCTCGTAACCGCTGTCCACACTGATGTTGGGTGAACTGAGAATAGAATTAGATGATGAACACGGAGAAAGAGTCGGTGATTCGACTGGCGAAACAGGTTCGACGAAAGGGTGAACTGTTCTCACTGTTGGCGATAGCCGGTCAGTCAACTGCTGGTCGGTTGTCGTTGGACTTACAGATGAAACAGTTCCGTCATGCGGTGATAGATCACAAATCTGCCTCTCGAAGACTTTTCGTGGTTCGGCTGACATGTAGAGGTTATGCTTGAATGTCTCCATTCTGTGTAGCAACGCTGCGGAAACACGGTCCCAGAACTGGCCGGCGTTCACTCGATAGTAGCCCCAACGCAGTGTGTTTGTGCCACTCTCTCGATCGACGTTAGATCGGTAGTCTCCCTTGGCAAATGTGGGAAGGCTGCTGGGAACGATGGTCCAGAGGAAGGTGGCTCTGCCGAGAGGTCCGGACTGGGGCTGACCGCGACCGACGCCGATCTTGGTGAAGCATTTGGTCTTGGAGAGGCTGTGTCTGACGGCGTTCTTCCAGTGTTCTCTTGTCGAATGCCGGAAGAATGAGAAGCGATGCTTGATGTAACGGTAGATCTCGGTGATTGGCAGGCAGAAGTTTGGAGATCTCAGGACGGCGATGTAAATGAGCTCGGTGTATGAGTAATTGGGCTTGACGTTGATGTCGTCTTTGACGTCAAGGCATTCGTAGAGAGCGACGAAGTTGTCGACGACTTTGCGGAGATCTATGTCGGCTTCTTGTGAGAATTGCGACTGGGCGTGCTGTTCGATGACGCCTGAAACGGAAATGTTACTGTTATTCATAAGCAATTGATTATATATTTATTTCTCTCCTCCATCACATGAAGAGTTGCATGCATGAGTAACATAACACAAACGTGAAGAAAAAAAGAACAGTTCAGTAGAAACCAACAAACTTACACAAATAGGATTACCTTTTGTTTATATATCCATTCCATTCGAAAATAAATTTGTTTTCCACAAATGTGTGTTTTTATTGTAATTACACTTTGCTGTATTATTAACATTGAACGCCCATTATTGTTGAAACAGTTTTTCCTAGTTAAAGCTGCTAGTAATCTTCAGCATTCAGATCAGAAATCGTTTGAAATCAAAATTCTGCCAGTGGCTAGGGTGGTCAGAAAAAGCTCACATCGGCAGGTACAGACAATTGTTTGCCTCTGCATCGAAGAAAAAAGCCTTGTAGCTTTATGAGCGTTTCTTATGGTAAAATATATCGTTTGATAAATCGAAATTTTTGAAATATTTATGGACTTTGTAAAATATAAACCTATAATAGCATTGTTATCTCTGAGACAAACATAATTTACTGTACACTTGAGGCCTGTGAATAGTTTATCTTTTAGTTGTGACATGAATAACACTTTCCAATATTATTATTAGTATTATTTCTCAATAACATGATTGGATTGCATAGTTCCGTCCAAGTTGGTTGGTGAGAAAACATGGGGGTGATGTTTCCAAGAAGCCTGTCTTTGACAGAAAGTTAATTTATATCCTAAGAAGTTTCGGGAAGAGATACAAGTACATCATCTAATTAGCGCACCAGATAGGGACACCGTGTCATTTCTACATCTGAGAAATTTTAGTCCAAGATGCAAGGGGGGGTAAGTTATTGCAGAGACTGACTGCTAAACATACCTGGTCGGTGTTGAAGAAGACGACGAACTTTTTCAGAGTGGTCATCGTGAACGGCAAATTCATCGGAAACTTTTCGCTTCATGGTTGTTGAATCGTGTATGAAATGTTTGTCGTTGTTTGCTTGTGTACCAAGACTGAATACAAATCGTCGATCATTGGGGGATATTTAAACTGATCTATTGTTTTTACAATGGGTGGCTTGAGTTCTACTGACACCCATTTGAAAACCATCGAGAAACCCGCACGCGTCATTGTTTAAATAATATTGACCAATCGCGTTGCAGCAACGAAGCCATGCCTTGTACTCACGAACGGAAAGTTCAAAACAATTAATGCAGTCAGTGATCACAACTAATTAGGAACCATGTCTGATGTGATGACCACCTGATTATTGAAGGGCAGTCGAATTGTGAACACAGTTCTTGTGGAGTTTTCAGTATGTCTGCATGTGACACTGATGGGTGATTCGTGACAATATTCCTGGTCTATTCAATCTGTCTGCCTGGCACTAATTTTGTTGATTTGTGCAGTGTTCATTGGAGGTATTCTATTTTTTTTATAACTGCCATGGCTCATTCGAAACTCCAAAACTACGAAATTATAGGAGGGATAAGATGGATCCGTATATACACAATATACCGATCTAACGGCTTTATATACTTTAGATAAAGACTTTCACAGATGTGGCTTAAACGCTCTTTATTATTCAAGCTTCCAAATTTTGTGGGCGTAATTTGGAAGGAGGTATAAGATAGGTTGAGAAATACATATTGATATACCGGCTTCACATGCTCTGCAAAATACTTGCCAATGTTACAGTTGTTGTGATTGAATGAATATTGTTCTTATCTAAATCTTATTGTTAATTACTTGGAATTCGGAGTTATATACTGATACTGAAAGGGGAGAGAATCCACTTTGTTTTTCCTCGTAACAATAGTTTTCCATATGAATATGTATATACATGCGAATATGTATCTATTTCCATGTATACATCGCCTGCTATATTAAGTATTAATCTCAAACACTGTGTTAACAGTTTAATAATAAATAAACATATTGTATTGTATATTGTATTGTATATTGTATTGTATATTGTATTGTATATTGTATATTGTATATTGTATTGTATATTGTATTGTATATTGTATTGTATATTCTATTGTATATTCTATTGTATATTCTATTGTATATTCTATTGTATATTCTATTGTATATTCTATTGTATATTCTATTGTATATTCTATTGTATATTCTATTGTATATTCTATTGTATATTGTATTGTTGTATATTGTATTGTTGTATATTGTATTGTTGTATATTGTATTGCTTTAAATTTTTCGCACAGAAGTGATATAATTTCTCTTTATTTCTACCATATCAAGAATAAAATAACAAGAAACGCTTTTTATTGTTCAATGTCGAAGTATGTTTGGGACCCAAACATTCTGAATTCGATGACTTGAATTACTCTTTATAACTGGACCGCGATGAAACAAATTAAGCGAGCATAATTTGGACCTTCAAACCACAAAGCGCATTTACACGCTGGTCATCCTATAATCCCCGATGTGGGCGTCAGTAAACCGCACATCGGGCCGTAACAGTTAGACTTTTCCATACCTGGGTTAGTCTAATTAGTCAAAAGTAGTCAATTTGGAAGTTATACCAACCAATGGAAGACGTATATGATAGGCAATACCTATCTATGCTGTGGCAGGAGTTTAGAGAAAATTGTTGTATCAGTCCTTGAGAAAAACACAAACTTAGCCGAGCGCATTCTGAATGTCTGGGTAAATATAAGTTTCATGCAGCAACACTTTCATTGCAGACACTTCTGGATATTTTTTTTTAAACGTTGAGCAGTCTATATGGGACACTCTATCCTTGGCGTGTTTTGATACTAAAAACCCCAAATCCCTATCCAGTAACTTGAATAAAGACATCTTTCCAAACATACCGTACATCGATAAAGTAAAACGTAACGCGGGCAGGAGTAAATTCCGACGAGGGCAAAAATCATGCCCGCAACGGGGTTTACTCCAACACCGTGGAGTGTCTCATGCATTTGTCAATATTTTCCTACTTAAAAGCAGCAAATTCCAATGTGAATGTAGATTTAGTTTCCAAAATTATCTGTATCAATGGAACGTTGACAACGTTGTCCAAATTTATCACCACGCACTCATCTTGGAGCTGAAAACACACACAATTGAAACATGGAAGCTTATTCTCACACTTCACTACATCGAGCATTTCGTCATTTAATGGAGCTTTATTCGTCGAACTGTTAACATTTGGTTGAAGCTGTGTTCACCATGCACTTCGTGTATCCGGAGTTGTGCCCGAAGAAAAATAATTAATAAAAAAAATTCCCTCAAAACAAACCTACCTGTACTCTTCACTCATGCCCGCAATGGGGTTTACTCAATATTTGCCCGCAGTGGGTATTATAGGATGACCAGCGTGGTTTAAATCGACGGATATCTTCATCTGGCCTGTGATGACTGGACTTGTAGCATGTATCACTTCATCCCATTGATAATATACAAAATATGACGGAGATACAGGAATGGGCATATTTAACCCTCTATAAGGACAATAACTTCGGAAAATGTGAATGAATAATTTATTGGATAAAGCATGTACATATAAAATACAAGGTAAACAATAGAAATACAAATACAGTGTACACACAGAATCCGGGCGGTGATGTGACCTTATGGCCGTCTTCCCATCATCGCCCAGGCAAAAAATTAAAGGTATCAATTTGTTTCCGTTTAGCAGCTCTCGTCAATATCAGGTCAATATACTTGTGGTGTGCATGTTTAAATGAAGTAAGATTTAGAAAGGCTAATTTATTCGGTGTACCATCTCAATCGCAAGTCAATGACATGCACTGCAGTTTAACACGAGGAGGGTTCCCCCAATGTATTCAGTCACACAAAGATTAAAATCCAAGATAGTTGCCAGAGGGCTATATTTTTAAGGGGAAATCGTTCAAATTAAATGACCCCCATTTAGAGCCAAACCTGAACATGTCTTTAAAATTTAAAAACATTTCGCCCATAACTTTGGCAACAGGATGTACCGATGGATTAAGATGTGAAATCCAAGATGGCCGCTGGGGGACCTCTTTTTTAAAACGAAATTCGAAAACATTTGCTGATCTAGAGCCCACACCGAATATCCATATGTTGCAAACTGGCTACGTAAACTTTTAATTATCAGCGGAAATGTACATGTAGACCCGGGTCCTGCCAACGATACAATTAACGGGAATATAAGTGTGATGCATCTGAATGTCCAGAGTCTATAGTCCCAAAGCTCGACATACTGAAAACTGAAATGGGTCGTTTTGACATATGTGGCTTCACGGAAACTTGGTTGAGTTGCACCACTACCGACGACGATTTATTTGTAGACGAATTTCATACCCCCGAACGCAGCAGGGAATGTGATTTGGGGGGCTAACCCCGGGATGGTCGAATAGACCGAGAGGTCTATTCCTTCACCCCTCATTTTTTGAAGCTTTATTTGAATACAAAAAAAAAAAAGAGCATTTATATAATATGAAAATTATCTCTTTTTATGTTTCTTTTTTTTGGTGGCTTAGATAGAGGAAGCCGAGGTGGTGGGGTATTTGTTTATATAACAAATAATTTAACGTACAGACGTCGACACGATTTGGAATTAACGAACCTGGAATGCATTTGGATTGAAATTTCACCCGCGGCCTCTAAAATTATCATCGGCGTCTTGTACATACCCCCAGACATTGTAATCGCAGAAAATTGAGACACAGTATTAGACACTCAACCTCAAAATATAATATACATGGGCGACCTCAGTGATAATCAATTCCAGTCATCCAATAAAATATCTACAATCATGTACATAGTGCGTTTTCACTAAAACAATGGATACGCGACAGCACAAACTTCACTGAATACTCGGAGACTTTAATAGACGTTATTTTAACAAATGAAGAACTAATACCCCAAACTAGTGGTACGTTAGACTCGTTCTTTGGGGAATATATACGTTATCACGTCCCAATATATGCCATTTTTAACATTCATGAACAGCGAACACAGAAAAAAACTATCACCCGTCACATTTTGAACTATGAACAAGCAGACTTTATTGGATTGGATCGAGTAAGATCAGGCATGGATTGGAATATATTCTTTAATACGATGCAGATTGAAGACATGACACATACATTTACGTCCTTCCTCCAAGACAAAATAAATGAATATGTTCCCAACAAAACCATTCGCTACACTCTCCCCCCCTTCTCTCTCATTCTCTTTCATTCCCTTTCTCACCCTTAACTTCCGTATTACAATGTAATACCGTATCTCAATCCTAAATAATATTCCAATCAATCAAATCTATATATCCCGTCTGCTTTACCCCAAGTTATATTTTTGTCACTTGAGGTAACATTAATTCCACGAGGAGAGGACTTTAAAAAAGCATTTTGCTTGTTGTCCAATCCTCTTCATAAATCTATATATTTCTACATGAATTTTATGTTTATGTCATATGTTTTATTTTTTTGAAATAAATATTGTTTACACCAACCCCAGTGGCTCACTTTGAAAATTAAACATTTAATAAAACAACGCAGGCGGCTTTATAACAAAGCAAAACTGACCAATGGCACACGACAATGGAATGAATACAGTAGCAGGAGAAATGAAGTTATCTCCGAGGTACGAAAAGCAAAGCTAGACCATATATAGAAAGCGCAGAATATTCCTAACGACCCCCAAACAACAGCCACTAACTGGTGGAAAACCTTTAACAAGCTCGCTAAACGAACAATTGAGCCAACTATGCCCCCCTTAGAGCTTGACGGGGAAATCTACACCACGGACATAGATAAATCTAATATGATTACGTCAGTACGTATGGACAACCCAAAACAGTACGTCCATCTATAAAATGATAAATGTATGTTTCATAGGAGTGCCTGTATTTCTGGCCAACTTGGGATATACGAATCACGATCACGCCAGTGCGTATGGACCGTATAGGACGGCGACATGTCACTCTATGTCCAAAGGTTCGCTATTCCCAAGGTTCATTATACCGAAGTTTCGCTATTCCCAAGGTTCTCTATATTCCTCAATATTCAGAAGGTTTTTATAACTTGTTATTTTGAAGTTTCATTCTATTATCTATATTCTAAAGTATTGAGAGGATTCTTTATCATAAGACACTTTTTATGAAGGAAATAACTTAAAGGTACTCAATCCGATAAGACGCTGCTAAATTACTCTTTCTTTGGCTTCGGTGGGAAAAAAATATTTGATTAGTGTCGAACCCACCCATCAAAGCTCAGACTCAGAGTAATTAGATATCGATCTTTGCAGTTTGCTATTTTAATTGTTTCTGGGCCTAATCGTGCCAGGACGAGGTCAAACGGGCGGTCTTCCAGATAAAGATGGATAACTGTAAAATCGTGGTAATAATAACTACTTGGTATTAGAGTTGTCCATCTTTTCTGGTTAAATACGCCCAGAATAGCATACCTTCAGAATAGCGAACCTTCTTAATAAGAACCTTTGGAATAGCGACCCTTCGGAATATGGAACCTTCGGAATAATGAACCTGATCCTGTATGAAGAGCCCATGACACGTCCATCAATAAATGTATACATGTTTCAAGGGACTGTTTATATATACATATATAAGACTGGAGTAAAGTTGAGACCAACATGTCTTTGTTAATATTGGTGCTCAGATTTCAACGAAATTTGGTGTGGTGACTCAGGGTGCCCTGGCAGAGTGTATAATGGCGTTAGTTTTTCTAATTTTTTATTTAAACAAATTTAAATAAATAAAAAAAATATGAACTTATGTGAATATTTAGGTACAAATAAACCTATTTGCACGAGAATATGTTGCAGCACCAGATATAGAGGAATGTGGGAATGTGGGCCACAGTTAGACATTCATTTATATTGTTCATATACCATGCAGGGAATGTGTATGGCCTTGAATTCGTCGACTGTTCACTATTTTTAATTCTTTTATTTCCTGCCATTTCATAGTCATTGAAGTAACTAAAAGTACACTCAGGGAATTATTTGGTAATCACTACCATGTAGAATTGATGTAACTTCACAATGTAGACACGTATTAAGCCATGATGCCAATCTCACTCATGATTTATTTGTTTAAAGCAAACCCTTTGCATAAAATTAACTACCCCCACATGGAGGAGGATACTGGATACCCAAAACTCATATTCCATATATTTATAATTCATGTGTGTCATGTTATGTTCTTATGTTGATCCGAATAAAAAAGAAAATCAAATGAGAAGACAAATGTTATGTATGATTGATAATCTGGTTTATTTGTGCAATAACAATTTAAACATCAACATATTTTAGCACATCCACTTGATGATATAATGGTCGAATAACAATGATTCAAGAATATATACAATTGTAATTAAAGCATATTCGACTTAGTGTACAATTACATCTATCACAATGAATATAACAAAATAACAAAAAATAACAAGATATTCCATAAACGTGAAGAGATTTACATTCGCCGAATCAATGTTGGTTGGCCATATGATTTGAATTTCAAACTATTCCTAATTTGATAATCTGAAATGGTTGATTATAACAGTACATGTAACACTAAATAGTGATGTTTTGTCGAATTGAATGTATTAAAAAACGTTTGATAGTATAATGGCAGTGGTTTAGTGACGATGTATCAACCGCTGTGTTTAAGGCTCAAATTATGACGTTGAGAGCTTTCGATAATGCCAGATTCTCAATTTATCGTTTACGGAATATCATCAGTGTATCAACAATATCACTTAAGAATACTTAACATGTTTGTAATAACAAGTAGACTGATAATCGATAACGTTGGATTTAGCACTGTCAGCATAGAGTTCGTTGTGTGGCACCGATACTGTAGATTCCGTTACAGGACTGTTGACGTAGTAAGAGCCGAATTGGTACGGATGCTGATAACCGTAACCATACTGCTGATGGTCGTTGAAATTATACGTCGGGTTGATCTGACAAGCAGGCGCTGATGGATAACTGTATGTAGCTGTCGGATAGGAACACTGTTCGTATTTAGCACTTGTCTGTTGAATTACTGGCACCACCGGCTCAGATAAGTTGTATTGTTGGATTGCACGTGGTGGCGAGCTGCTCGGGAGATCACAGGTGTAGGAGGAGTCTAATTTATAATCAGTTATCGGCCTAATAATATCGAACTCTGGACTGGAATTCACTGTCTCGTAACCGCTGTCCACACTGATGTTGGGTGAACTGAGAATAGAATTAGATGATGAACACGGAGAAAGAGTCGGTGATTCGACTGGCGAAACAGGTTCGACGAAAGGGTGAACTGTTCTCACTGTTGGCGATAGCCGGTCAGTCAACTGCTGGTCGGTTGTCGTTGGACTTACAGATGAAACAGTTCCGTCATGCGGTGATAGATCACAAATCTGCCTCTCGAAGACTTTTCGTGGTTCGGCTGACATGTAGAGGTTATGCTTGAATGTCTCCATTCTGTGTAGCAACGCTGCGGAAACACGGTCCCAGAACTGGCCGGCGTTCACTCGATAGTAGCCCCAACGCAGTGTGTTTGTGCCACTCTCTCGATCGACGTTAGATCGGTAGTCTCCCTTGGCAAATGTGGGAAGGCTGCTGGGAACGATGGTCCAGAGGAAGGTGGCTCTGCCGAGAGGTCCGGACTGGGGCTGACCGCGACCGACGCCGATCTTGGTGAAGCATTTGGTCTTGGAGAGGCTGTGTCTGACGGCGTTCTTCCAGTGTTCTCTTGTCGAATGCCGGAAGAATGAGAAGCGATGCTTGATGTAACGGTAGATCTCGGTGATTGGCAGGCAGAAGTTTGGAGATCTCAGGACGGCGATGTAAATGAGCTCGGTGTATGAGTAATTGGGCTTGACGTTGATGTCGTCTTTGACGTCAAGGCATTCGTAGAGAGCGACGAAGTTGTCGACGACTTTGCGGAGATCTATGTCGGCTTCTTGTGAGAATTGCGACTGGGCGTGCTGTTCGATGACGCCTGAAACGGAAATGTTACTGTTATTCATAAGCAATTGATTATATATTTATTTCTCTCCTCCATCACATGAAGAGTTGCATGCATGAGTAACATAACACAAACGTGAAGAAAAAAAGAACAGTTCAGTAGAAACCAACAAACTTACACAAATAGGATTACCTTTTGTTTATATATCCATTCCATTCGAAAATAAATTTGTTTTCCACAAATGTGTGTTTTTATTGTAATTACACTTTGCTGTATTATTAACATTGAACGCCCATTATTGTTGAAACAGTTTTTCCTAGTTAAAGCTGCTAGTAATCTTCAGCATTCAGATCAGAAATCGTTTGAAATCAAAATTCTGCCAGTGGCTAGGGTGGTCAGAAAAAGCTCACATCGGCAGGTACAGACAATTGTTTGCCTCTGCATCGAAGAAAAAAGCCTTGTAGCTTTATGAGCGTTTCTTATGGTAAAATATATCGTTTGATAAATCGAAATTTTTGAAATATTTATGGACTTTGTAAAATATAAACCTATAATAGCATTGTTATCTCTGAGACAAACATAATTTACTGTACACTTGAGGCCTGTGAATAGTTTATCTTTTAGTTGTGACATGAATAACACTTTCCAATATTATTATTAGTATTATTTCTCAATAACATGATTGGATTGCATAGTTCCGTCCAAGTTGGTTGGTGAGAAAACATGGGGGTGATGTTTCCAAGAAGCCTGTCTTTGACAGAAAGTTAATTTATATCCTAAGAAGTTTCGGGAAGAGATACAAGTACATCATCTAATTAGCGCACCAGATAGGGACACCGTGTCATTTCTACATCTGAGAAATTTTAGTCCAAGATGCAAGGGGGGGGGGGGTAAGTTATTGCAGAGACTGACTGCTAAACATACCTGGTCGGTGTTGAAGAAGACGACGAACTTTTTCAGAGTGGTCATCGTGAACGGCAAATTCATCGGAAACTTTTCGCTTCATGGTTGTTGAATCGTGTATGAAATGTTTGTCGTTGTTTGCTTGTGTACCAAGACTGAATACAAATCGTCGATCATTGGGGGATATTTAAACTGATCTATTGTTTTTACAATGGGTGGCTTGAGTTCTACTGACACCCATTTGAAAACCATCGAGAAACCCGCACGCGTCATTGTTTAAATAATATTGACCAATCGCGTTGCAGCAACGAAGCCATGCCTTGTACTCACGAACGGAAAGTTCAAAACAATTAATGCAGTCAGTGATCACAACTAATTAGGAACCATGTCTGATGTGATGACCACCTGATTATTGAAGGGCAGTCGAATTGTGAACACAGTTTTTGTGGAGTTTTCAGTATGTCTGCATGTGACACTGATGGGTGATTCGTGACAATATTCCTGGTCTATTCAATCTGTCTGCCTGGCACTAATTTTGTTGATTTGTGCAGTGTTCATTGGAGGTATTCTATTTTTTTTATAACTGCCATGGCTCATTCGAAACTCCAAAACTACGAAATTATAGGAGGGATAAGATGGATCCGTATATACACAATATACCGATCTAACGGCTTTATATACTTTAGATAAAGACTTTCACAGATGTGGCTTAAACGCTCTTTATTATTCAAGCTTCCAAATTTTGTGGGCGTAATTTGGAAGGAGGTATAAGATAGGTTGAGAAATACATATTGATATACCGGCTTCACATGCTCTGCAAAATACTTGCCAATGTTACAGTTGTTGTGATTGAATGCATATTGTTCTTATCTAAATCTTATTGTTAATTACTTGGAATTCGGAGTTATATACTGATACTGAAAGGGGAGAGAATCCACTTTGTTTTTCCTCGTAACAATAGTTTTCCATATGAATATGTATATACATGCGAATATGTATCTATTTCCATGTATACATCGCCTGCTATATTAAGTATTAATCTCAAACACTGTGTTAACAGTTTAATAATAAATAAACATATTGTATTGTATATTGTATTGTATATTGTATTGTATATTGTATTGTATATTGTATATTGTATTGTATATTGTATTGTATATTGTATTGTATATTCTATTGTATATTGTATTGTATATTGTATTGTATATTGTATTGTATATTGTATTGTATATTGTATTGTATATTGTATTGTATATTGTATTGTTGTATATTGTATTGTTGTATATTGTATTGTTGTATATTGTATTGTTGTATATTGTATTGCTTTAAATTTTTCGCACAGAAGTGATATAATTTCTCTTTATTTCTACCATATCAAGAATAAAATAACAAGAAACGCTTTTTATTGTTCAATGTCGAAGTATGTTTGGGACCCAAACATTCTGAATTCGATGACTTGAATTACTCTTTATAACTGGACCGCGATGAAACAAATTAAGCGAGCATAATTTGGACCTTCAAACCACCAAGCGCATTTACACGCTGGTCATCCTATAATCCCCGATGTGGGCGTCAGTAAACCGCACATCGGGCCGTAACAGTTAGACTTTTCCATACCTGGGTTAGTCTAATTAGTCAAAAGTAGTCAATTTGGAAGTTATACCAACCAATGGAAGACGTATATGATAGGCAATACCTATCTATGCTGTGGCAGGAGTTTAGAGAAAATTGTTGTATCAGTCCTTGAGAAAAACACAAACTTAGCCGAGCGCATTCTGAATGTCTGTGTAAATATAAGTTTCATGCAGCAACACTTTCATTGCAGACACTTCTGGATATTTTTTTTTAAACGTTGAGCAGTCTATATGGGACACTCTATCCTTGGCGTGTTTTGATACTAAAAACCCCAAATCCCTATCCAGTAACTTGAATAAAGACATCTTTCCAAACATACCGTACATCGATAAAGTAAAACGTAACGCGGGCAGGAGTAAATTCCGACGAGGGCAAAAATCATGCCCGCAATGGGGTTTACTCCAACACCGTGGAGTGTCTCATGCATTTGTCAATATTTTCCTACTTAAAAGCAGCAAATTCCAATGTGAATGTAGATTTAGTTTCCAAAATTATCTGTATCAATGGAACGTTGACAACGTTGTCCAAATTTATCACCACGCACTCATCTTGGAGCTGAAAACACACACAATTGAAACATGGAAGCTTATTCTCACACTTCACTCCATCGAGCATTTCGTCACTTAATGGAGCTTTATTCGTCGAACTGTTAACATTTGGTTGAAGCTGTGTTCACCATGCACTTCGTGTATCCGGAGTTGTGCCCGAAGAAAAATAATTAATAAAAAAAATTCCCTCAAAACAAACCTACCTGTACTCTTCACTCATGCCCGCAATGGGGTTTACTCAATATTTGCCCGCAGTGGGTATTATAGGATGACCAGCGTGGTTTAAATCGACGGATATCTTCATCTGGCCTGTGATGACTGGACTTGTAGCATGTATCACTTCATCCCATTGATAATATACAAAATATGACGGAGATACAGGAATGGGCATATTTAACCCTCTATAAGGACAATAACTTCGGAAAATGTGAATGAATAATTTATTGGATAAAGCATGTACATATAAAATACAAGGTAAACAATAGAAATACAAATACAGTGTACACACAGAATCCGGGCGGTGATGTGACCTTATGGCCGTCTTCCCATCATCGCCCAGGCAAAAAATTAAAGGTATCAATTTGTTTCCGTTTAGCAGCTCTCGTCAATATCAGGTCAATATACTTGTGGTGTGCATGTTTAAATGAAGTAAGATTTAGAAAGGCTAATTTATTCGGTGTACCATCTCAATCGCAAGTCAATGACATGCACTGCAGTTTAACACGAGGAGGGTTCCCCCAATGTATTCAGTCACACAAAGATTAAAATCCAAGATAGTTGCCAGAGGGCTATATTTTTAAGGGGAAATCGTTCAAATTAAATGACCCCCATTTAGAGCCAAACCTGAACATGTCTTTAAAATTTAAAAACATTTCGCCCATAACTTTGGCAACAGGATGTACCGATGGATTAAGATGTGAAATCCAAGATGGCCGCTGGGGGACCTCTTTTTTAAAACGAAATTCGAAAACATTTGCTGATCTAGAGCCCACACCGAATATCCATATGTTGCAAACTGGCTACGTAAACTTTTAATTATCAGCGGAAATGTACATGTAGACCCGGGTCCTGCCAACGATACAATTAACGGGAATATAAGTGTGATGCATCTGAATGTCCAGAGTCTATAGTCCCAAAGCTCGACATACTGAAAACTGAAATGGGTCGTTTTGACATATGTGGCTTCACGGAAACTTGGTTGAGTTGCACCACTACCGACGACGATTTATTTGTAGACGAATTTCATACCCCCGAACGCAGCAGGGAATGTGATTTGGGGGGCTAACCCCGGGATGGTCGAATAGACCGAGAGGTCTATTCCTTCACCCCTCATTTTTTGAAGCTTTATTTGAATACAAAAAAAAAAAAGAGCATTTATATAATATGAAAATTATCTCTTTTTATGTTTCTTTTTTTTGGTGGCTTAGATAGAGGAAGCCGAGGTGGTGGGGTATTTGTTTATATAACAAATAATTTAACGTACAGACGTCGACACGATTTGGAATTAACGAACCTGGAATGCATTTGGATTGAAATTTCACCCGCGGCCTCTAAAATTATCATCGGCGTCTTGTACATACCCCCAGACATTGTAATCGCAGAAAATTGAGACACAGTATTAGACACTCAACCTCAAAATATAATATACATGGGCGACCTCAGTGATAATCAATTCCAGTCATCCAATAAAATATCTACAATCATGTACATAGTGCGTTTTCACTAAAACAATGGATACGCGACAGCACAAACTTCACTGAATACTCGGAGACTTTAATAGACGTTATTTTAACAAATGAAGAACTAATACCCCAAACTAGTGGTACGTTAGACCCGTTCTTTGGGGAATATATACGTTATCACGTCCCAATATATGCCATTTTTAACATTCATGAACAGCGAACACAGAAAAAAACTATCACCCGTCACATTTTGAACTATGAACAAGCAGACTTTATTGGATTGGATCGAGTAAGATCAGGCATGGATTGGAATATATTCTTTAATACGATGCAGATTGAAGACATGACACATACATTTACGTCCTTCCTCCAAGACAAAATAAATGAATATGTTCCCAACAAAACCATTCGCTACACTCTCCCCCCCTTCTCTCTCATTCTCTTTCATTCCCTTTCTCACCCTTAACTTCCGTATTACAATGTAATACCGTATCTCAATCCTAAATAATATTCCAATCAATCAAATCTATATATCCCGTCTGCTTTACCCCAAGTTATATTTTTGTCACTTGAGGTAACATTAATTCCACGAGGAGAGGACTTTAAAAAAGCATTTTGCTTGTTGTCCAATCCTCTTCATAAATCTATATATTTCTACATGAATTTTATGTTTATGTCATATGTTTTATTTTTTTGAAATAAATATTGTTTACACCAACCCCAGTGGCTCACTTTGAAAATTAAACATTTAATAAAACAACGCAGGCGGCTTTATAACAAAGCAAAACTGACCAATGGCACACGACAATGGAATGAATACAGTAGCAGGAGAAATGAAGTTATCTCCGAGGTACGAAAAGCAAAGCTAGACCATATATAGAAAGCGCAGAATATTCCTAACGACCCCCAAACAACAGCCACTAACTGGTGGAAAACCTTTAACAAGCTCGCTAAACGAACAATTGAGCCAACTATGCCCCCCTTAGAGCTTGACGGGGAAATCTACACCACGGACATAGATAAATCTAATATGATTACGTCAGTACGTATGGACAACCCAAAACAGTACGTCCATCTATAAAATGATAAATGTATGTTTCATAGGAGTGCCTGTATTTCTGGCCAACTTGGGATATACGAATCACGATCACGCCAGTGCGTATGGACCGTATAGGACGGCGACATGTCACTCTATGTCCAAAGGTTCGCTATTCCCAAGGTTCATTATACCGAAGTTTCGCTATTCCCAAGGTTCTCTATATTCCTCAATATTCAGAAGGTTTTTATAACTTGTTATTTTGAAGTTTCATTCTATTATCTATATTCTAAAGTATTGAGAGGATTCTTTATCATAAGACACTTTTTATGAAGGAAATAACTTAAAGGTACTCAATCCGATAAGACGCTGCTAAATTACTCTTTCTTTGGCTTCGGTGGGAAAAAAATATTTGATTAGTGTCGAACCCACCCATCAAAGCTCAGACTCAGAGTAATTAGATATCGATCTTTGCAGTTTGCTATTTTAATTGTTTCTGGGCCTAATCGTGCCAGGACGAGGTCAAACGGGCGGTCTTCCAGATAAAGATGGATAACTGTAAAATCGTGGTAATAATAACTACTTGGTATTAGAGTTGTCCATCTTTTCTGGTTAAATACGCCCAGAATAGCATACCTTCAGAATAGCGAACCTTCTTAATAAGAACCTTTGGAATAGCGACCCTTCGGAATATGGAACCTTCGGAATAATGAACCTGATCCTGTATGAAGAGCCCATGACACGTCCATCAATAAATGTATACATGTTTCAAGGGACTGTTTATATATACATATATAAGACTGGAGTAAAGTTGAGACCAACATGTCTTTGTTAATATTGGTGCTCAGATTTCAACGAAATTTGGTGTGGTGACTCAGGGTGCCCTGGCAGAGTGTATAATGGCGTTAGTTTTTCTAAATTTTTATTTAAACAAATTTAAATAAATAAAAAAAATATGAACTTATGTGAATATTTAGGTACAAATAAACCTATTTGCACGAGAATATGTTGCAGCACCAGATATAGAGGAATGTGGGAATGTGGGCCACAGTTAGACATGGGTCAGAGTGAGATATTGCCTCTAACATTTCTCTAATTTCCAGACCAATATCCATGGCGCCAGTCAAGAGATATTAGCCATATAGCACATGTTACTATATTTCTTCAAAATGCAATCATCAGGTGAAGGTTGAATCTGGCCAAGCAACCAATTTTCAAGGCAAAATTATTTAATTTAATTTGTGCAATTTTAAATGTACTCAATCCGAATTAACCCTCGCAGATTACTATTTCCTTGACTTCGGAGGTGAAAAATATTTGATTCAAGTCGAGGAACCCACAACATCAAAGCTCAGAGTGATCAGATACCGATTTTTAAAATCTATCATTTTAATTTTACGTGGCCCAGCAAACAGCAGACGAGAATACTTTCTCTGACCAAATTGCAGATGGAGATGGATAACTCTAAAATCAACTTGTTTTTTTTTTTTTTTTGTGTGTCAGATGTTTGACAAACCAGCAATATTCGTTGAGCAAAAAGTTGATAAATTACAGGTTTTTGTCAATTTTATGCCATAATTGACTGCAGTTAGCATTATTTTCGAGCAATTAATTCTGTCAACTGAAGCGGCATTTCAAAAAATCTTCTTGTTGTTGGAATCTGATGATATGGGGACTATTGATTCGGATTGAGGACCTTCAAGGGAAAAATATCTTTATTGGATAAATTTACATATAATACTGAATACATTTTTATGAAAACGGTGATTTATTGCATATTTCACATAGCCACATCTGATTTATTTATAGAGGTTTATGTATGCTTGACTTTCAGCGATTTACATGGATGGGACACAATGACTCAATGAGACATAATTTATGGCCCTGGTAGGATCCAACTTCAGTAGATGACAGGCACTTCGAAAAGGAATGAGATAATTTGCCAAATGACTATTGTTTTGGGGCTAAATAATTTAGATCAAACAAACTGATGTCATTGTGCAATAGTGGTATGTTCGGTGTGTTTCCTATACGATTACTACTTAGGGGTGACCCCTTCTGTGAAGTAGATGATGAGAAACAAGTATTAAGGGTGGTCCCAGCTCGAGATTGCATGCTTGTTCATGACTTTTGTGAGCTTATATCGTACTCTCAGATGTCTAATCATTGTGATGGTCAATAATAGTGATAGCGGAGACTGAAATTAACAATATTGATGGAAATTTAATTCTATTTAATTCTATTTCAATTTAATTCTATATATATGTCTCTATGCGAAAAAACTTAATGATCGTTGAGAATTTTATCTGAAATTACTAATCATGCGGCACATGCTGACACTATTGTTAGGCATCTGATAGTATATAAACATTTTAATAATTGCCCAGGAGGAATGACATTAGTATGAGGGACGCAAAGGAAAATCCACCACAAAGTCATTTAAATCTTGCCATTTCAAAGTTGGATCTTCACATTCTATGACACACATTATTAATGAAAGGTACTTCATAATTTATTAACTGTACTAGTTACTTCCCTATCGCAACAGCAAAAACTTTGTACTGGTGGAATATATCATTCTTGATGGGCATACTAGTAGATACATATATATTCATGGCATGGTCTGAGAAAATGCTACTAGATTAAACATTTATATGATTGCCTCATTAGTCATGTACATGTATAACAAGAAGGTCGTGACAGTTCAACTAAGTTGGCCTGGAATTATTATATTTAGCATACATATTATTCCAATCCCAATGTGCCAAGTCGACAATAGCAAGTACGCAGGGTTATATTTAATAATTTTTCCACAAATAGCCACTAGTTAATATATATATGCTAGCCATGCTGGTCAAGTTCCCGCTTAATGCTTAAGGTTTAAATCCAGAACACAGTGTTAAAATCATGAATTATTTAATATGTGAGAATGCTAAAACTAATCACCGTGCATTATAATTATTATATTTAACTTGATGTGTCCATCACAGGAAACAGAATTCATACACACAGATGGAATTTGGAAAGTTGGCCCAGAAGCATATCCTCTCACCAGTCACTGCATGAACTCTGCAGTGTGCCGAGACCAAGTGGGATTGGGAGATGTTCTTCTTTTCCTTCACTCAACAAGAAGATAAACGACTCACTTTGTTGTCACCAATTCACTGGGCTTCACATGTTTGTTACATCTGTGTGTTGACTGCTCTGTAGTGTAGATGGCTAGAATTGAATTTTGACCTGAGTCACATTCACAGTGAGTGGGTGAGGCTGAGCCTGAATTCGTTGATAACTAAATTTACTAATCTGTAATAACTAAATTGACTAATACAATCCTAATATTATTAGATTAGAAGGCCACATGACCGCTTTCATCGAATACTGCTTCCACAAGTTCCAGCTACGTGCTACGTTCAACGGTTCATGACTGAACTATACTGTCTATACTGAGTAAATGAGTAAATCAGTCAGCTCTAAAATGTTCATTTTCTGATTTCCTTGACCCAAGTTGAGGCTTGACCTGACAGTGTTAGATATTAACAATTAAATTTACTATTTAGAGAAGTAGTTAGTTAATACTATAATAATAGACTGAACAATTTGCCGCTTGCAGTTGCAACTCTAAGTCTAACCACTAAACCAGTCCAGGTGAAAACAGACTTAAAATTGAACAATAACAGAACAAGTCAAATCGCCGTGGTGATCAGTCTGCACAGACCAGTCCACATTTCACTCCAGTGATTCGTCATTCGTCATTGAGTTTCTTTCCGACTGACTGATTTTCACTTTTAAACTTCCAAGTTCAAAACAAGTTCTAGTGTTGTTGTTATTCTTCTTCTTTTGACTGCTTTGACTCTAAAGTCATTCCAGTAATGGGCTCGTTGTGCTATCTTCGCTTGTGCTTTCTCGTTTGTTCTTAACGCTTACGTGCTGTGATACCGCTGTACATTTAAAATACGAGCGATAACAATAACAAGCAATTCAATTTCAAATTTCGCAAATAAGAGAGCGCCACCATTTTGTAAAGAAATTACGTCATCATTTTCAACGTTGCTATGGCCTGCCAGGGGACGTAATTTTCAAACTTTAACGGTACGGAATCTGGCGAGGTTTGCCGAATGCTATGCGCCCGTGTCAGCTAAATCCACATTAAGCATTTAATTTTGAATAAGGTTGATTTTGTGTTTCAAATTTAATAGTGTTGCTATGGGGAGGCTGATCGAAGACGAAAAATAAATTCGTTTTTATTAATTTGTCAATTCTATTCCAACATGGCGGCCACCATAGGGCCCATAGGTCTGAATCGCCCGGATGTAAAAACTAATTTTTCATGTTGATGGGGTATATAAATTACTGACGTCACAACTATACTTGCGTCGCTTACGCAATACCGTAAAACAACCCTTTTGGGTTGTGATAATCCTTAATGATTATTTTTGTTCCATGTCGACACTGGACGATTCTAATACTCAAATACCCATTCATATGCCCATAACAGATGCAAATATTGACCACATAGCTGTCAATGAAGTAGATATACAAGACATACTTTCACACCTCCAAACAGACAAGTCAAGAGGTTACGATGATATTAGCCCTAGAGTCCTGAAAAACTGTCCTAGTCTCAGTCGACCATTATTCATCCTCTTCAAGATATTCATGAATGAATCATTTTTCCCTCCCTAGTGGAAGCGTGCTAATGTTGTACCTATCCATAAAAAAGGAAACCGATCGGACCCGGGAAATTACAGACCCATATTCCTACTTAGCTGCTTAGGAAAATTATACGAAAAATGTATCGTTAATATCTCCTAAACTACATTAAAACAAATGATATCCTAACTAAATTTCAATCTGGATTTTTGCCGGCGGACTCTACAACTAACCAACTTTGTGAAATTTATCATGTAATCAGCGAAATTCTCGATAGAGAACAAGATCTACGCATACTATTCTTCGACATAAGTAACGCGTTCGATAAACTGGACTGACTAGATCTGTTGGTAATGATAAATTATTGGAAGAAATCGGCTGGGAACAACTGAAAACGCGACGTGACAAAGCCAAGCTATTTCTTTTCCACAAAATGATTAAAGGAACCGTGCCACAATATCTAAAGAATATCGTCCCTCCCCGAGTATTTGAAGCCTCGGACAAAGAAACCCGAAATGCAAATGAATCCCGTTTACCGAAATATAACAGCGAGTCTCATCGCAAATCATTTATCCTATAGCTATATAGCAACGGCAAGAAACTGGAACACACTTGATCCAAACTTGCAAAATACAGAAGATCCACATGAATTTAAGCAATTGATAAACTCAAATAGTGCACAGATTCAACATGCACGATTAAGAGCTAAATGCAGTGATTTAAATGCCCACAAACTGGAAAACCATATATCCGACACAAACCTCTGTATGTGTGGTCAGGGGTCAATTCTATGAACAATTTTATACCTGTAAATAGATAGATAGATAGATAGTTTAATTTAACTCAGATCGTCATAGAATAGACATAATTGAGACATAATTAGTACAGAATGTTCAATGCAGTAGAATGTTGCGCATGCGATACAATTTAAGTAGAGGGGGCAGACTAACTCGAAAGATATATAAACATATGGTAATATCGAGGGTGGGTGGGTTGGGGTGGTCAATGGCGGGGGTCGTGTGAGGTGGTAAAGAATTATGAGATAAGCCGGTAAATTTTGCCTCAGGGGGGTCCCATGATGCGCTGGGCTTCGCGCAAATAGTATTTATTAATTTGTAATTACAAATTTGTGTTAACTATCACAGTGGTTTCATAGTACAGGGAAAATTTAGCCGTATTATTGTAATACCTTAGACTGGGCGAGGGGTGAAACCCCTAAAACGTAGAAAAAATTAACTCACCACTATGCTCCCATTCACCCGTTATCAGTGTTATCTGAATACCAGTTCAAATTAGACGGACATGCATATAGAGCTAAAATAACTGACAACAATTCCTATGGGAAAGTTACAATGCGTGCTATTATTTTGTGATTAGTGATATCACCGGTACTATGAAACGATGAGCTAACAAAATCTGGCAAATTCCACAAAGATCTACTGTTGATTATTGTAGATTGCTTACGGGCAAACCGTTACCTGTGAGCGATTCACAATATATTGAATCACGGCAAGCCCAAGTTACAAAAGAATTAACCAATCATAAGTTGAGAGGTGATCGCTTATCAGAGCTATCCAATCGGTACACGGATTGCTAAGTTGATGACCACTTGTCTGCGCAAAGTTAACTTATAAACTGTTCGTTTGTAGAGTGTGTATGTAAGTACAAGTCAGTGTAATATCGAGTACTACAACCAATTTGGTATCATTGTTTTCACAAATTACAACCATTCAGTTTGTGAAAACAAAATATTATTTTTATGGTATAACATTATCTATATTGTGCCCATCCTATGATTTCAAACTGATCCGCTACTCTATCATAACACATCGAGGCAGGAACGTGGCTCCATTTTATCAGGGGTGTACATCACAGTATCGAAGCAGGGCCGTGCTAAGGCTCTCGGTTATATGAGGGGTGGTCATTTTATAATTTCAAACTGCTCCGATATCTTATAATATATCGAGATAGGGACGTGGCTATATGGGCTCCGTTTGGTGATGAGGTGTCCATCCTATAATTTCAATATGCACCATTTGAATAAAAAAAATGCCTATAAATTCCACATAGCGATGGAATCGTATATCAAGAGGCGAGTATTTTAATTTTTCTACGCTGATAACAAAAGTTAGTCAATATGACTAACATATGTTAGTCAAACGTTTTTCCCCAGGTTGACTAACTTAGTTCAGCCAACATAACAGGCATAACATTAGTCAAAATTACTATGGTGATGTTAGTCATAACGACTAAGTAATGGGGATTCAAAACGACTAATTAGTCAAAATGGCCAGGATTTAGTCATAACTTTTCTTAGTCACTGGGAAGGCGAAAATCTAAGTTGCGGAATTATGTGCAAAGTTACTAAAAATGTTTGTGACCAACACTAAGTTAGTCATATTTAGTCAAAATGTCCAACCCAATGGGGGGGGGGGGGGGGGATGGACGACTTAATGTTGGTTTAAACATATTTATTGTAACTCAGTTTACAAGGGATTGGGGGACAAGTTATAACAACTTAAGGTGGCCCCTCTCCCGACAATATTTACACAAATGTTTAAACAAGATGATTAACAGATATAATGTACATGTAATAATAAGAATGTTGATGATGATGTCTGGTGATTGATGTTATACCGGTCCTGAGGTCCTCTCCTGTAGTTATCATGCCATGCCGTGCCGTAAGTTGTTTACGATTTTTATTCGTTAAGTGAAACGTTTACTTTCTGTTATATATTTTTGTACAATGTAAAAGAGTAGCTGGTTTCGATGCTGTGGAATGCTTGGGGCGCCTCGGAGGAAGTGGTTTACGTCTACTATTGTGAAAGCATACTCATCTAGTCTATCATACAATTTAGTTCTTTGCGGTCGGAACAACGGACATTCGAAAAAGAAGTGAAAGGCATCCTCGATCTCTGTGCCACAACTACACACCGGGCTTTCGGCTATAAAGTTATCATACATATAAGCGAAGTTCACTGCAACCGTTGCGAATTTTAGAATGAATTATATTTTCTTTCCGACTCCCAGTTTGAAAATAAGGAGGTGGTTTTAGGGTCAAATCTATAAAACTAAGATTGACCTTAAATTCTTTTAGGTTAAACGTATCAGTTACGATAATTGGAAGCTTATTCCATGATTGTGTCATAAAGGGTAGGAAGGATTTTTTTAAATGTTCTGTGTGACAGAAGTAACAATAAAAGTTTCCAGGGTTCCGCTTTGAGTATCTCGAGACATTGCCAGCACGAGGAGGTAAGATAGTTGATAAGTAGTTGGGTGCAAGGTTGTTAGTAATTTTATATATGTAATGTAACTGATGATGTTCGCGTCTATTACTGAGCGATTTCTAGGAGTAGGTCTTTATCGGATACCGATCGGTTTAGTCCCGTTACAATTCTGGCAGCTTCTTTATGAAGTCTTTCAAGTTTATCAGTCAAGTATTTTGGTGCGTTCGCCCAGACAATATCAGAATAGTCCATTATAGGCAAAATATAAGTATTGTAGATTTTTTCAAGCGTCTTTCTGTCGATACTGTATTTAAATTTTCTGAGTTGGGATAGTCTCCCTGATACTCGTCGACAGATATTTTCAATGTGATCATTCCAATTCAAATTTGCTTGGATATCGAGACCGAGGTGTCTATGCGATTTAATGAAGGTTATTTCTTGGTTTTCGAAAAATAGTTTTGGGGCCTGGTCTTTGTTAGTTAGGGAAAATGACATAGCTTTGGTCTTTGCTGGGTTAAAGTTTACAAGCCAGTTGTTGGCCCATTGTGATACGATTTCGAGATCATTGTTGAGTTGTCTAGCTAGGGATTGTAGGTCATAGTGAGAAGCAGTGATGCAGGTGTCGTCGGCGTACATTCGAGCTTTAGAGCAGAGATTGTTGGGCAGATCGTTTATATAAATTAAGAAGAGAAAAGGCCCCATTATGGACCCTTGGGGCACTCCGGATGGTATAATTTCAAATTTAGAGTAAGTATTGTTTACCAGGACTCTTTGTCGTCTATTAACTAAGTAATCTTGAAACCAGTTCAAAAGTTTTCCTGCAATCCCATATTGCTGCAATTTATATATTAGCCCCCATCCCAGACCCTTTCGAATGCTTTCGAAATATCAAAAAATATGGAACACGTGTACAGACCTTTATCTAGGTTCTGGCATAGGTGGTGATATATATCAATTCGTTGATAAACTGTACTGTGACCGGCCATGCATGAAGCCGGATTGATGCTCGTAAATAAGATTATTTTCATTAAAAAAAGTGGAAACATATTTTAGGACCAATCTTTCAAATACTTTGGCCAGACAAGGTAACAATGAAATCGGCCTGTAATTGGCACTATCAGCGGGGTCCCCTTTTTTAAAGATTGGTATAACATTTGCATTTTTCCAAGAAGACGGGAATATTCCAACCTCCAGAGATTTTTTAAATAGTAATGACAACGGTAAAGCAATCTGCTGTGCAGTACAGCGTAACATTTTAGCACTTATGTCATCATGTCCATGTGCCTTATTTGTTTTCAAAGTTAGTATAACATCAATTACCTCTTGCATTTCGAAAGGAATTTCAGTCAGTATATTCTGTGTTTTAGAGGTCAACGGGGGTAATGATTTTCTTGAATCATCAAGTGAGGAATTTAAAATGAATCTTTTGTTTAGAATTTGTGCATTTTCAAAATCGTTAATTTCATATGATTTAGAATCCATTTTTACCCCACCTTCTAGGCTATACAGCGGGGGAATTAATGTTGTCTTTTTCTTGTTGAGGAGGTAATTAATTAATTGCCCGTAGTCTTTTGAATCAGATGTACTAATGCTTTCTTCTAAATTTTCATTAAATTGTGCCTTAGCATATTTCTTCATGTTATTGATATGATTTCGACATTGTTTAAATTTTTTCCATGTTTCTGTGGTATTTTTTTTAATAGCAATCGATCTCAACCTGTCTCTTCGTCTTATCTGTCTGCGGATTTCTGAATTAAACCATGGTTTATCATTTGTTCGGATGGTGACATGTTTAAATGGGATACATTTGTACATAATATCGAGAAATGTTTTAGTGAACAGTTCTGCAGCTTCATTTAATTCAAGGGGGAGAAGAAGATTATTCCATTTCAGGTCGTTTATCAGATTACCAGCCCTTTCGAAGTCAGCGTGTTTATAGTCCCAGATTTGTCTTTTAAAAGAGGATGTGCGAGTATTATCATAACAGAGGGTCGCATAGACACCGTAATGGTCAGAAATTTCCAAATCTATGGTATCAGCATCTTGCAGATTAAAATCGCCGTTAATAATTATAGGGTCCAATAGTGTTTGAGAACTTTGAGTAACTCTTGTTGGGGACGTGACTACGTTTTTGAGGGTGTAAAAGTTGATTATATCATTTAATTTTGAGGCCGGATCAAGGAGATTTGAATTGTAATCCCCGGTTAGTATAATGTTTTCAGTTATGTCTAATGCATCATGAATAGATGTTTCCAATAATTCCCAATAACTCGGGTGACAGTATTGATCAGATCTGTAAGACAACCCGAACAGGAATAGTCGCGATTTTGAACATATTTCGAACCAAATTATTGAGGAATCAAACTCCAGATCATGTCTTCTACGATATATTAGATGCTCTGCAAAATATATACAAATTCCACCTCCTTCTGAATTTCTGTCTTCTCTTATTGGGCTACAATAACCAGTAATTTCTAGTTTTTCTGAGGAAAAAGAGGGATCTAAGTGAGTTTCAGTGAAAGCTAAGATATCGTAATCAGTGATAAAATCTACTATTTTTTCGAGTTTGTGGCGTATGCTTCGTATTTTCTGGTGGAATATAGTTATTGCTTTCGTTGATCTATCACAGACTGGCCCTGGGTTTCTTTCTACTCCAGCCCTTACCAGTAAAATTGCTAATATAATGCCCAGTAGAAATTGGTGAATTTTCATTTTCCATCTTTGATGATTACTTGTGCTTATTTTTGATGTTTTCGGCAAGTGGGCACTCTTTTTAAGATCAAAACGTCCAATTGATACACGGTACTGCTCAAGTGATATCGACATGATGGAAATAGAACTTGGCAATCACTGTAAGCGGGACCGTGTACGGACTGGACACTTGATTTGTAGTCACTTAATGTTACAGCTGAAAAATCAGAAGCCAACCGGGGTAAACAATTACATTTCACAGAAATAGAAGTTTCGGATTGAGGGGTGGGGATACAGTTGGCGCACCGAAGAAAGCATCCTGCCACGTCACTGCATTTATGCTGTAGTCATTTGTGAAAACTGTGTTTGCATCTTCGTATTCGTGTCCTTTCCGTGACCAAATGCATTCGCGTCGACGATCGAAACTCAAAGGATAATCCGCCCATGAACATGAGTATCATTTACCTCGCAATGCATTCTTGAGCGAAAAACAATACTCACATTAGGAACACGCGTAATTTTTATTGATTTGTCATTTATAAACTATAGTTGATCAAGACAACAACACCGAAATGCCTCTAACCAAATACCAAAAGGCAGTATTTCTGGAAGAAGTTAACACAAGAAAAGACATACTATTTCATACTAGTTCATTAACGTTGTAACTTTCAATAAATTGGGTAATTTAATAGTTACAAGGAACACATACTGCTACCTCACATCCAAGCTGACACCCCCTAAGGTTTGACAATTTCTAAATATAGGCCATTTCAATCCAAACTTTTGACCAAAGGAGGTAAATATGCAAATGTTGGCCTAAAACAAATACATACCCTCCAATAAATTGTTGGAAAAACAAAATAAGAGAACAAGTTCAACATATTGTTGTTATAAAATTTCCAATTCATGTTGTTTCAGGTATCAAATTTCCTACTGTTGAACGTGTTGATAAAATGTTTGGGGGGCGAGAAACATAACCCAACCCCCTTGTCGCGACGTCCCTGTGGGATGTACTTGAGATTTCCAGCTGACAAAAACATTTTCACACGGGGGTGATTCGACCCCTTGTCGCCACGTCCCTGCGTATCATAGATGGGTATATTATCCTATTTAAGGGTGCAAAAACTGAAAATTTATGTTGAACACACAATACGAAGACGTTCTAATCACGTTCCTTAACGTTATTACTTTCAATTAACTTTCATAGTACTCGAACATTCTTTGTGATTGGGAGATATTTGTAAATACAAAGAACACGTACTATTTGTGATTTATGTTTGTAATCGTAGGTTCATAGTATTAGCGGAATGATAAATTGTTATTTCTTGCAAACAATTGTAGATTCTTACAAAGAAAACGCTTCATAGTATTGACCCCATATCGATGATTGCGAACACTTCATATTTCAATGCCCACATTTTATATTAGCTCGTCAAATTCTTTTAGAGAATATACCTGATTTTGTTAACATTAAAACAAACCTATTCCTAAATGGAGATGTCACTTTAAATAAACACATAAATCTGCAAATTTTTGAAGAGTTCCAGAAGTACATCCTCAGAACAAGACGTTTCTCTTAAGTTTTCCTGTGATCTCGACTCCGGTACATTTCACTATGAGCTGATTACACTGGTGATGTATCCTTAAAATCATTAATAAGCATTATTCCCCTTTCTACTCTTCATCTTCCTACTCTCTCTCTTTCTTTCTGTCTCTCTCTCTTCCTCGCTATTCCTCTCCTCCGCCACAGTTACTTACAACACATCATATACTCTTCACACCTCCTAACGTCACATCTACCTATCATACAATTTCAATACATTATAACTAACATATAATCAATCAGCCACTAAATACCCAATCAAATAGCAACGACCAGATACAAGATATTGGTCCCATGCTGTCTGAATGAGGTATTCATGAGACAGCATGGTACCAATATCTTGTATACATATTACCATTTTAAGAATATTGGGTATCATATTTCTAAGTGGGCGGAACGACCAGCAAAGCTTATAGCTTACTGTCGTCTCCGTTTCCAACCGATATAACATGCCTGCAAATCTCCGATAACATACACCATCAATGTTATGTCAACTGTACTATTAATTTGTTATGTTTATGTATGTATGTGTTGTCTTTGTGTTGGAATAAAGTATGTTTAAAAAAAAAATCCATATGAAGTTTGGTGACGATCGGGTGAGCGATATGGCCTGTAGGGTGTGTCGAAGGATTTAGTCATCCAAATAGTAAAATCATAGATTGCTAGCGGCCATGCGTTTTAACGAAACTCAGGAAAAAATCGGTGGCTTCTATCTAGTGGTCATTCCGAAGATCCATATGAAGTTTTGTGACGACCGGATGAGGATGTAGGGTGTGCCGAAGGATTTAATCATACAAAGAGTGAAATCCCAAGACGACTGCCAGTGGTCATGTTTTTCATTTAAAATCGTTCAAATTCAAGAGCTCCCATCTAGATGTGATCCTAATCATATCTATAATTTTTCAAAACAATTTAAATGTTGGTTGAACAGGGTGTACCGATGGATTTAAATGTAAAATTGAAGATGGCTTCTGGCGGTCATGTTTTATAACGAATTTCGTGGGGAAATTCGACGACGTCCATCCAGAGGCCACCCGGAATATCCGTGTGGAGTTTGGTGACGATCGGAGGTGTGTGGCATCATGTCATGTAAGGTGTACCGAAGAATTTAGTCATGCAAAGAGTTATATTCATTTGCACACTGAAGTCCCAAAAACTGAATGGACGAAACTGTGGCACGTTTTGGTGGCCAACACTCGAGAGGAAGTTTCAAGACATTTGGATTTTTTGTCAGCCAATACTCAAATGCATATATGATCTTATCTTATAAATACCGTGGCCTGTAAAAACTGTTAATTAATTTAAGAAAAACAAATCGGGGTGTGAATTTGCCTGGAAGTTATCAGTTTCAGATATCCAACTTCTTATTCTGGGCCGAACCATAGTCGACCTAGTAGATTATGCCCCCTTGTTAGTGGCCACCATTATACTACTGAACAATTCAGAATAGCCTACCACCCAGGCCTGTGAGGGAACACTTGGGAACGTCGGGGATGCAAATGGAATTATGAAACGTGTTTGTCTGGTTCAAAAGGAGGAGTGCATGGACACCTCTAAAGGAGATAATTTACGCCCGTCCCTGACAATGTAACGGACTACCAGAATAAATTTGATGCAGTGATCGTAGATAACTCTAACGGTTATAACAATTTCCACAAAAAGCGAAAATGGTACTGTCAGTCTAGAATGACACCAATAGTGGTGTTATATGTATTTTTTTTAAGTCAAACAACTATTCGCCTGGAAATACCAGTATATTTAATCAGCAAACGTCATGCACGTACACTTTACAGGCCTATACAGTAGGACTGATAAACTATCAAATCAAAAGACATTATGACGAAATTCAGCTGCGAAATAGCAACGTTCTGTTTTCTTGCGATGTCACTCAGACCCTCTCAATCTCTGGAACGTATGGGATCTCGTATCAAGGGATCGTCATCGTTCAAAAGACTGCGACATCTGGTATACTTATTCTGAACAAAACGACGTACGCAAACAGTATGTGCTGTGCTCAATGCGGCTCAATCTACAACAATGAAATTATACACGTATATAGCATCTGACTGTCGATCCGAATCGTTGATTCATCTCATATCAGGGATACATTCTGGGAGAGAGTGGTCGATGTGTGCGGCATTCAGGGCTACGAATTCCTGGCCTCACTCTCTGTGGACACATTCGCATCTCTCCTTCTTGGAAACTCTAGCATATGCGAACAGTCAAACCATATCCACAATTCCGTGAATCAAATTGTTATTGCTGCTGTCTTTCTTTTCCACTCTTACAATGTTGCGAAGGGTATCTACTAGCTTCCACGAATATGATACAAAATGTCAGTTATCCAACACGCACAATATCAAACTTTTGATTGTGGACGCATCTTTCTATAGAATAGATGTATTATTTATGCTTATTTGTGTATATTCTTCCTTTTCCCTTTATACTGTTTGTATAATCTCTCCATACAGGAGGCAATAAAGATATATAGTAAATCGATGTTTGTGACTATTGTTGATTTAGTTTGAATAAATATTTCATTAAATTTACGCCATTAAATACGTCATAGCGTCTTTTTTTTATCTGGGACTATTTCTTTATACAGGCAAACTACGCATAGTTATACGTGAAACGTCATCGCAGACCTAATAAAAGCCGCTGTCAGTTGCACGTCCAATTTATTGATTTAAGTATGTTTTATGGAGGTTTTGGATCAAGTAATAAATATAATCTACAACTCGACCCCCCCCCCGTTTGTAGCGAAATTTACAAAACGAGTCCACTAAATTAGGTCTGGACTTGACTAATCTATTTTTTTTTTAATTTCGATATAAACTGGGGACTAGTTGTATATCCTCAAAATATGTATCTACCCTCGCAATATTAGACAATATAAAACTAGCATTTAGTCTGTTTTCTACACTATTCGAAGTAGTTCAGACATTACATTTGTTCTGAAAACCACACCAGTTGTCAATTGATAGCGGTAATTTTATGTGAAATAAAGACATTTCCGCAGTGTTTACATATTATAACAAGTATGCGAACTCAATTTTCCCTATGAAATGACATCGGCATATTTCGGCGAAAATATTCCAGCAATAGTGAGGTATGTAATTTGTAAATTAAAAATAGCATATATAAGTCGAGCCGTTCCGTGTAAGAAACGTTTAACTAGTAAGTAATATAGGACCACTTACGATACAAGTAAACACATACTAGTGATGGAATTTATTAACAGCACACGATGAGTAAGGGGTGTATTCGATCGTTATGGGCGTATTCGATTGACGGCACAGAAGCCAAACTTAGCCGAGATTATTACGGAACTCTTCGGCTTTCAGTTAAAACGTAAACAAACCGATGTTAGTCCTAATAAACCGGAATATTCTATGTGCAATTTAACATGAAAGTTAGATTATTATACACCACCATGACCATAATATGTCACTCTTTCCGATATATATAGTACTAGAAGGTGACCCGACTTCGTCCGGGCTTTGACCTTGAATTGTCTATTTTGAAGGCCAAGGTCAAGTGGGGTCACGATTTGACCCGTCCAAAACACAGTGCCCGAACAAAAGTACCCGACAAAAGTACCCGTCGAAATCCATCCGGTTTTACCCGATTTGACCTTGAATTGACCATTTTGAAGGTCAAGGTCAGGTGGGGTCAAACACCAACACCCCAAAAATGGTGGAAATCGGCCCAGTGGATACCGGGAAATCGGCCCAGCGGATACCGAGATACCCTATGCATCAAATTTCGTCCGTAAAAATCCGCCAGTTTAACCCGATTTGATTTCCACTGAAGTATATAAACGCGCCTCATATACACACGCTCATTAATTATCAAGTTTCAACGTAAAGATAAATTACCATCGCTGCCCGAGATATCGCCAAGACGTCTGAAACAGTCAAATGCATCGGCCGGAGAAGAGTTAACGTGATCTAACTTTATGACCTCTAACGACGTCATAGAAGTTACGCATTGTTTTTACCCTGATAGAAGATCGTACCACTTCTTCTTAATAATTGAGGCAGATAACTAAAACGGATACATACATATTATATATCGTTGGAAAGAGGAAACACGAAAGATTCTCATTGTGTCATTATTATGACTGGCATGTTATTATTCGCGCTGTTTCGAATCGATTTGTAAGCACCGAACTGAAATATATTAGCGCAAAACGGCGTAAAAACAGATTTGACCTCGCCACGTGAAAAGTTGACCTCGCACGGACAAATTAATAGGCCTATGTTAGTCCTGACCCGAAAATACCCCCACATACCAAGTTTCATCGAAATCGGCTCGGCCATTTTCGAGTCCATCGATTACACACAAACAAACACACAAACAAACACACAAACAAACAGATCTTCCAAAATATATAATAGATCATCAGGTATTGATTTGTTAGGTAAACTCGAGTAAAATATACTATAATTATGGGCGTAACTCATGTCATACAAATGGTAACGGGACGTACTAAAACTAGCATCTCGCTATCCCAAAATCTTAGCTGGCATTAGTACGAGCAGACTCGGACTATATTCGAAGTATGTTTTAATGGTCATGTCGACTTTCAAAAGGGGTATTATTTTGCACCCAAAATTACTAAAGAACATATATGATAAAAAAAACATTAATATATAGTTGACTCTCATTCGAATAAAATATTAAAGAGACTTGGGTTAAAGGGGGTGGGGGGGGACTAACACAAAACTGTTGTTGTATACTTTCTTATTTACATATATAGTTAACAGTAGGATATAAATATGTCAGTCCGGATTTTTCTCCCAGACCCCTGGACCGAATTCAACCAAATTTGGTGTGGTGACTCGGGGTAACCAGGCGGAGGTTATAACGGCGTTTGTTTTTCAAAACTTGCTTATTAAATAAACAAAACCAAAAATATGTCCATTATGAACCGATTTGCACGATAATATACTGAAGTAACTCGTCCAGTTGTTTTGCCCAAAAGACTGGAACTGTCGCAAAATAATTATTGAAATCGGTCGCCAACTGTTTTAGTTATCGGCTTACGGTCTCAAAATTGTTAACAATAAAATAAAAATGTGGCCTCCACATCACCCCTTTCAACAAAAACATGGTAAGCACCCATCTAGAGGTCACCCCGATGACGAATATGGAGTTTGGTGATGATCGGATGAGGAATATGCTCTGTATGGTGTGCTAAAGGATTTAGTGATGCAAAGAGTACAATCCAAGATGAGCACGTTTTTCATCGAAAATCGTTCAAATTCGATAGCTCCCATCTAGAGGTTATCATAAACAAGCCTGTACAGTTTCAACAAAAATTCTCCAATAAATCTGGGCTGCAGATGGATTCGCATTTGCAATCCAAGATGGCTGATGGCGGTCATGTTTTTAAACAAATTTCGGGGGGGGGGGTGAGGCTCACATCGAGAGGTCACCCGAAGATCTATATGAAGTGACGATTTGGTGAAGATAGGATGATAAATATGACCTGTAATGTGTTCTAAAGGAATTAGACATACAAAGAGTAAAATCCACTAGTAGTCATGTTTTGTTAACATAATTCAGAAAAAATGTAATCACCCATCTAGAGGCCACCCTGAGTATCCATATGAAGTTTGGTGATGATTGGATGAGGAATATGCTCTGTGTGGTGTGCTAAAGTATTTAAACCCAAGATGGCTGTCGGCATTATGCATATAACAAATATCGTTGAAATCGGTTGACGTTTGATGTTTGAATTATCGGACTAACGGTCTCACGCTCGCGCCCACTCGCCCGTATTTACGATTACGGGTTGCGGAAGACAAACATGGACAAGCGAGATTAACATGACCTCTTCAAGTCAACCATTGAATATGACTCGATAACATAACTAAGTACCACATAATCACGGCTAAACCATATCACCTTGCTGCGAGTGGCAAAAAGTTTGAACGGCAATATTGTATTACCATCGTACTAGCAGTCCTAAATTCTGCGAAAAAGGTTTCGAAAATAAATAGCTAGTACTTTTTATCAGTAGTAGTTCATTATGCGAATTATTATGTTGGGTTTTTATTAGTGTTTTATTCGTCTTGTGAACTCCGTTAGTAATCTGTCGAATCGAGTCTTTGAATATCATATTGATGTACATTTTACAAACCATCTGGCCCACAGTAGAGTGTAAGGAAGAAACTTTACTTACGTAGTGCGGAATAATGTATATACAATATTCTTCTGTAAGATTATGTTTGTTTCATTAGGTTTTTTTTTAGGCAACGGACTTGGGGAAACAAAATGGTAAGAATTTATGATTGATAATTAGTTTATTTTTGCAATAACAATTTAAACATCAATATATTTTAGCACATCCACGTGGTGATATAATGGTCGGGTGACGATGATTCAGGAATATATACAATTGTAATCAAAGCATAGTCAACTTATTGTACAATTACATCTATCACAAGGGATATAACAAGATAACAAATAATAACAAGATATTCCATAAACGTGAAATGATGTTGAGAGCCTTCGAAATGGCCACCCAATAGGCAGACTCAAAAGTTGATAGTTTATGGAATATCATCAGTGTGTCAACAATATCACTTAAGAATACTTAACAGGTTTGTAATAATAATCAGACTGATAATCGATAACGTTGGACTTAGCACTATCAGCATAGCGTTCGTTGTGTGGCACCGATACTGTAGATTCCGTTACAGGACTGTTGACGTAGTAAGAAGAACCGAATTGGTACGGATGCTGATAACCGTAACCGTACTGTTGATGGCCGTTGAAATTATACGTCGGGTTGAACTGATAATGAGGCACTGATGGGTAACTGTATGTGGCTGTCGGATAGGAACACTGTTCGTATTTAGCACTTGTCTGTTGAATTTCTGGAAGCACCGACTCAGATAAGTTGTATTGTTGAATAGCACGTGGTGGCGAGCTGCTCGGGAGATCGCATGTGTAGGAGGAGTCTAATTTATAATCAGTGAGTCGCCTATCAATATCGAACTCTGGACTGGAATTCAACACTGTCTCGTAGCCGCTGTCCACACTGATGTTGGGTGAACTGAGAATAGAATTAGATGATGAACACGGAGAAAGATTCGGCGAGTCGACGGGCGAAACAGGTTCGGTGGAAAGGTTAACTGTTGTCACTATTGGTGATAGTCGGTCGGTCAACTGCTGGTCGTTTATCGTTGGACTCACAGATGAAACAGTTCCATCACGTGGTGATAGATCACAAATCTGCCTCTCGAAGACTTTTCGTGGTTCGGCTGACATGCAGAGGTTATGCTTGAATGTCTCCATTCTGTGTAGCAACGCTGCGGAAACACAGTCCCAGAACTGACCGGCGTTCACTCGATAGTAGCCCCAACGCAGGGTGTTTGTGCCGCTCTCTCTGTCGACGTTTGATCGGTAGTCTCCCTTGGCGAATGTGGGGAGGCTGCTGGGGACGATGGTCCAGAGGAATGTAGCTCTGCCGAGAGGTCCGGACTGGGGCTGACCGCGACCGACGCCGATCTTAGTGAAGCATTTGGTCTTGGAGAGGCTGTGTCTGACGGCGTTCTTCCAGTGTTCTCTTGTCGAATGTCGGAAGAATGAGAAGCGATGCTTGATGTAACGGTAGATCTCGGTGATTGGCAGGCAGAAGTTTGGAGATCTCAGGACGGCGATGTAAATGAGCTCGGTGTATGAGTAGTTGGGCTTGACGTTGATGTCGTCTTTGATGTCAAGGCGTTCGTAGAGAGCGACGAAGTTGTCGATGACTTTGCGGAGATCCATGTCGGCTTCTTGTGTGAATTGCGGCTGCGCTTGCTGTTCGGTGACACCTAAAACGGAAATGTTACTGTTATTCGAAGCAAATAATAATATTTAGAGCTACACATATAAAGTTAACTATGATTTAGCAATTTGCGAGGCTGTAGCAGACGAACAAGTGTTCAATGGATAGCATTTAATGAATTTGAGGATATTGTACCACTATTGGTTTTTGTACAGCGATACATGTACCTGGTCAGAGTGTGTAGTTATTTATGACATCCTTTACATAGCTCACAAAAGAGCTCACAAAAGTATAATGCCCCGTCGACAATCTTATGAGAGGAAATCTCATTTTTAAATCTGTTTTCGTAACATATAGGATTAGCTTTATCTCACGTTGCATAAAACGTGTTTTTTGCAACATTTTGATATCTATTCTATTCGAAAATAAATTTTTTCGACAATTGTGTATTTTTATTGTACTTACACATTGCTGTCTTGTATTATGAACGTTCAAATGATTTCATAGTATTCAATTTTTTCGAACATACCATATCAGGTATAGACTAACAACGAACGCCCTTTATTGTTTCATTCTGAACCAGTTTTTTGTTCTAGTTAAAAGCGACTAGTAATAAGTTTTGAAGCATTTGAAATAGTTTGAAATCAAAATTCGGCGAGTCCTTTTCAATGCTATACAAAATCCGCAACACAATAGTAGACAATATTGCACATATGCTACTATTCTTTGGCATATTTTGATACCAGAACATGCTCATTATGAAATATGCACCCCAGTTGCTAGCATAGAGTCCAATAATTGATTGCCTCTGCATCGAAGAAAAAACCTTCCATTTATAACACTAACGAGCGTTTCCTGATATAGTAAAACATAAGGAGCGTTTGGACCACTCGACATTTTGATAAATTTATGGACGTTGTAAAATATATAACCTATAGTAGTGTCTAGAATCCATTTTTATCTCCGATAGACACATCAGTGACTGTACACTTGAGGCATGTGAATATATTTTATTTTTGACTTGATATCACTTTCCTATGGAGCCCCGGAGGTGAAATCCGAATGTCGTGGCCACGAGAATAAAGTCGTGGCAACGACTTCATATTCTCGTGGCCACGACTTTATTCTCGTGGCCACGACTTTATTCTCGTGGCCACGAATTCATATTCTCGTGGCCACAACTTTATAAAAAAATCGGATGTCACCTCCGGGCCTCCATACTTTCCCATATTATTATTATCATATCCCTATTACATGATTGGATTGCATAGATCTGACCAAGTTGGTGAGAAGCAATGCCTTTTTGATAATAATAATAATAGGGACACCGGTATTTCTACATCTGAAAAATTAAGGTCCAAAATTCATTTGAAGATTGCCCAGATACTATGACTGCTAAACATACCTGGTCGGTGTTGAAGAAGCCGACGAACTTTTTCAGAGTGGTCGTCATGAATGGCAAATTCATCGGAAACTTTGCGTTTCATGGTTGTTAAATCGTGTGCGAAATGTTTGTAGTTGTTTGCTTGTGTTACCAAGACTGAATGAAAATCGTCGATCATCGGGGGATATTTAAACATATCTATTATTTTTACAATGGGTGGCTAGAGTTCTACTGACACCCATATGGAAACCATCGAGAAACCCGCACGCGTCATTGTTTGGACGAATCTGACCAATACGTGCCTTGTACTCACTAACGGGAAGTTCAAATCAATTAAAACAGTCAGTGATCACAACTAATTAGGAACCATGTCTGATGTGATGAGCACCTGATTATTGAAGGGCAGTCGAATAGTGAACACAGTTCTTGTGGAGTTTTTAGTCTGTCCGCACGTGACACTGATGGGTGATTCGTGACAGCATTCCTGATCTGTTCAATGTGTCTGCCTGACACTAATTTTGTTGATTTGTGGCAATGTTCAATAGAGGTATTATAATTTGTTTATGAAATTTAACTGTTCATATCACTTAATCTGACATGGCTCATTCGAGACTCCAAATATACGCCAACGTAATTATAGAAAGAGGGATCAAATAGGTCCACATATACATAATATATCGATCTAACGGCTTTATATACTCTAAATATAGACTTTCAAAAGTCATAACAATTTTCTGGCCGTTTTCTATTTTTTCGCAAAGGAATTTTTACCGTATAAGGAATATACAAACAATGAACGCTCTTTATTGTTAATGCTGTAGAAAAGTCGGAATCCGATTTTTCTGAATTCTATGACTTGAATACTAATGTCTTTCTGTGGCATATACAGTTCTTATATGGTGGCATATAACTCTATGTATACTGATGTCGCTCGACACTTTTTAATAGATTATCCTGCTCTCGCAGAATCACGAAACAAATTCTGGTATTTATTCATTGACCGGTTTCCAGTAGTTGCTTATCAGTACATTGACAATCTTTCCATAGAGCAGCAAATTGCCTGTTGCGCTTTTTCATTAAAGCGACAAAATGTCTTTGGTACGAATGGAATTCCTATATGGAATCTCCACCAATTTTTTTTTTATTGGATAAGATCACTATCAACTAGTCAGTCAACTAATTGGACCCATTTGTTTAACAAACTAATTCTGAAATGTTCCCGTGTATGTAGGTTTTAGTCGGCTTATATATGCTCATACGTGTTCTGGTGTTTGTTTTTATTTGTTTGTTTTTATACAAACATTGTCTAAATACTATACGTAGACAATATAATTAGGTATGTCCGTATGTCTGTCGAAATGCAATTGATTTGGCGAGTATAATACACATGCCCCGTGCTGCACTTATCGTGCCTGCAGAAGTATGTATATGTATGTATGCGTGTTTTGTTGTAAGTCTATGGAAGAGCGTTAGTGTGAATGCTTGTTTGCAGTTGTGTTAATCGGATTATGCTTTGTGTGAGATGTTTGGTTGTCCGTATGCGCGTATGTATGTATGTGGGTGCTGTATGTTCAGGTATTGTCACTAGTTTTCTTTTCATATCATTGATTGTAACTGTATTATTATCAACTTATTATATGTTTCTTTGCTTTTGTTTTCTCACTTAATTTTCTATGGTGATGGTTTTTGTGTTCAATGTATTCGTATTATATGTATAACTCTTCAATATTGGAGGAAATAAAGAGAACCGGATCGTGGTGTTACAGAAGTGAGCATATTTCCATGCTCCAGACCGAAACGGGGCACCAAACAGAGTATCCCACACAAAGGTGGCTTTCCGCTCAGGTTTATTATTGTCAGATGTCACTTAAACGGACATGGCTCATTCCAGCTTCCAAATTTTGTGGACGTAATTTGGAAGGAGGTATAACACCCCCGTGTACGTGGTATCGCCAAAACCCGAGGGTATCGCCAAACCTGAGAACATGGGAAAGTCATTTTCACGTGTATGATATTGGGATATGTTTGTTTCTCATCGTAAAACAGACAACGTATGTATATGTCCACATGAAGCAGGAGTATTTGTCCACCCGCTGTCAATCAGTTTTCCCAGATCAAACCATTTAATTTTGTTTGCGAATTTTTTCAATAGTGTTTTTGATTTTGCTCACTCAAATTTTCGAGAACATCCACCCACTAGTATAGTTCCTGGACTTCCACACTGCCAAAACAAATGCCGGTATATAATTGAATCTGTCAATGAAGCATAGGATTGAACAGAATTAAAAAAATCAGTGTCGTTCTCAATATCCGCGCAATATGGAGGGACCACTGTCGGCACAGATAGATGTCAACATCACAGACGAAGATGTCACCAACGCCAATCTTCTGTGCAGTAAATATTCTTAGTACATAAGGAGTTCTGATGAGTTTTCGAGTGTTTTTATGTGTATCTGAGACTGATCAATTGGACTGCCAATGTCATCTGAAATATGAATCCATAACATATTCGAAATATTGTGGACATATCTATTATGAATGTATTTCAATTGAAATTAATTGAACATCCATCTCAGCATTCAGATTTGCGATCTCAAAAAGGTGAATGAATGATAACGCGATGCCTTGATCACATATTTTTTCATGGGAAATCGTTCAAATTAAATGGCCCCATCTAGAGGCAAACCTGAACATTAAAAACATTTCGCCAATAATTGTAGTCTACAGCATGTGCCGATATATAAAACACGTGAACTCCAATTAAGATGGCCGCTGAAGGACATGTTTTTTTGTTGCTTTTTATTAAAAAAAATTCGGAAACATTTGCTCATCTAGACTCCAGACCGAAAATACATTTGGCGTTTGGTGACGATAGGGTGAGGGGTGTGCCCTATAGGGTGTGTCGAAGGATTTACTCATTCAAAGATTAAAATCAAAGATGGCCGCCAGCGGAAATGTGTTTTAATGAAAATCTAAACATAATCGATGGCTTCTATCTAGTGGTCACCTGAGTCGTTATTTGGTGGGAGAATCTGGATTCAGAATCCTAAACCGATTACGGGGCGGGGCTAAATCGAGATTACACGGATTCTAGGTCAGATTTTGAAATCCACGTGCTCTCCGATACTATGTTTAAATTAGCGAGCGTCATACATGGCTTATATATTTGCCACAAGTATAATTTGTATCTTATATTAATAATGTTCATGTTTGTTGTGAAAGTCATGCTTTTCTTCTATGTGTATATACATGGCACCTAATTAACTGCCAATCCGACTTAATCGCATCTTTTTTTCAAGTTAAAGTGTGTTTATTGATGAGGGCAAGCATTTCTAACAGCTCTAGATCTCCTGAATAAAATTCCGAAGACGTTGTGAAGAACACATAAAACTTGTCAGTTGTAAAGGGACAGGGGTTAGTTGGGGTGTCTCGACCCCACCCCCGAACTTTCGTACAATTTTCTTAGCTGTACAGTCATTCATACGTGAGGCAAATCAGGATTATTTTTACTAACTATTCCGAATAATGATACGCACAAGCCAGCAAACGCAACAAACCAACCTGATTTTAAACAAATACATATACAAACTTATGACTCGGGAGAGGGGGGTGACCGGTGATCTGTATATATTTTCAACTTGTTTTTGGTAGTCATGTTGCTTTGCCATTACTAATTATTTATTTTTCAGTGTAATAAGATATGGGAGAGGGGTTACCCTATGTAAGTGAGTCAGCACTTGTCCTCCAATCCCATTATCTGTATAAACAATTAAATGTATGTGTTATATATCATGTGTTATCTAAATTTGACAAATAAATATGCGGTTTAAACTAAAATTTGGTACATTTCCAGCAGTTGGAAATTTCATGCCTGACACAACATTAGTTGGACATTAATTTGACACCATATATAGGTTGAAATTGTTCTCATTGTTTCATTATTCAACCAGTAAAATTTGGTAATTTTCCAATCTTAGGGTGTGTCAGGTTGGATATTTCCAAGGGGGTGTTAATGGAATTCTGCGAACCTGTGAGTTTGATGTTTGGTTCAGGGGGGGGGGGGGGGTAGAGGGTGCAGTTGGCCGGAAATTTGATGGAGCACTCCCATGGGAAACCTCTAGCCATTCCCCTAGAACTTGTACGTGTGGGTACTTAATCAATAAATTGACTGACATTTCCACTATATAGTCCTGAGATCCTAAAATAAGCTTTACATTTGTGTTTGTGCGATTGGGAGATGCAGTTCACGCGCGATCACAAGACCACAACATTAGCTTCATGGGCAAAGCTTTATTTTCCAACTATTGTACAGCACGTTGGCCAAAACATGCTTGTTTCTGCACTATACAGAGACTATTGTGCAAAACGACTGCATTTAACGAAACAAAACATTTTTAATATGAAATTGCTATAAGACTAGATAGTACATACGTGTTTCTGATAATCCATCGATATCATATAATCCTACTATTTCTTGAATTAGAAGGAACATATAATAACGAACAAAGCAGAAGACATATTCATGCAGGTTCACGTGAATTCGGTAAATGGTGACGTATGCGCCGAATTTGAAATCGACATGCGTTCGGTGGTATTTTATGGATGGAATTATGAAATGAACATGATGAAAGTGACAATGAAAGTGACAATGATTTGCTTCAAGTTCGCCATCAACCGAAGTGCTCGCCCAGCGTTACTATCAATAACATTATTATTTGGCTAATTTCAGTAATATTCTCCCAATTTACTCTCGATAACACAAATTTGTCTCAGCAATTAAAATTCTTTGTTATAGATCGTTTATATTCTGCAATAATTTGTACACAAGGGACGGATTCTTATGTTTTATTGTGTTTTTAAACTCCGAGGTGGCGAAATCTCGGTTTGTTTACATTATGAACGTTTGAGTCTGTAATCGGAATCAGAATCTGAATCCGGATTACTGATTCTGGTCTGTTCGTTTACCGAACGACGTCGAACGGGGACTAATCCGTAATTTGAATCCCGATTTTCCCACCAAATAACGAATCTGAAGACCCATATGAAGTTTGGTGACGACCGGGTGACGGATGATGTGGGCTGTGGCGTGTGCGGAAGGATCTAATCATGCAAAGAGTAAAATCCAAGATGGCTGCCAGCGGTCATGTTTCACATTTAAATGTTGGCTGCACAGGATGTGCCGATAGATTTAAATGTAAAATCAATGATGGTAGCAATTCAATTCAATTCAATTTATACTCGTCGTCATTTTGACATATAGAGTGGAAAATACTCAATGTAAATTTAAAAATATTTTGGATTGTGCATGCGTGCTGTGCATTATATCTATACATTTATCGACAATATACTATTGAATATGTAGTCAGTAATCGGAGGGTTTGGGTAGGTTTGGTATATGGTTTTTAGTAAACCTCAGGAGTTCGTCGTTATTGATTGGGCTTTCTTAATAAATAGAGCTGGATTAGTAAGCGTTCGTTTATTACCGCTATTAAATTAGGTCGGTTAGCTTCAATGTATAGCTTATAGTAATATGTCTTTATATATATCTTGATCTCAGCTCTTTCATGTTTGGGCATACTAGTATAAAATGAAATTTATCTCCAATCCCTCTCCACATAACGTGTATAATCTCTCGTTATATGGTGGGTTTGTCGAGGAACCAGTTTCCACCGGTGGTTTCTGGACCTGAACCTCGATAATGGCTGGCAAACACTATTGTTGATTCTATACCGAGGAATTTAGGTCGGGTAAACTATTCTCTAATGCACCTATAAACAGTAAATTGTCATGTTTTATGACGAACTTCGAAATAAAATCGACGGCTCCCACCAATAGGCCACCCGGAATATCCACATGGAGTTTAGTTTATACAGTAGTTATTCCCACTCTATGGACATTCAAATATATAATTACAATAGATACAAATTTAGAAGAATAACAATGCATGGAATTAGGCAAAATGGAGTTTGGTGACGATCGGATGAGAGATATGGCATTGTGGCATGTGAGATGTGCCTAAGGATTTAGTCATTAGTCATGCATTTTCCCACAACTCAAATAAAAACTGAATGGACGAAATATGTGTGTAGATACCCTCCTCATGGTGATTCACCAACATACCATAATGACAATTCAAAGAAGTTTTAACATGTTTTGAATTTTTGTCAGACAACATTCAAATGCATATATATGATCGTATCGTATAATAAAGAGCACCATGCTTCCGTCCTAGCAGTAGGTAATAAAGAGCGTTATCAATATGATCTTTGTGATAGTTTTGTGTGGATAATTGTCTGGAATTGCACGATGCCTGTGCCATTCGAATGATGTTGATTTCATGTATTTAAAATTTTATATTTTAAGTGGCAAGCTGAACATTTTCGAAGCCAATTTCCACTAACCAGACAAAAACAAACCAGTGCAATAACTTTAAAATGTTCACATAACTTTGTTGTTCTATTAAAAACAAAACTTGCAATCACCATCGTTCGTGCCAACGAGGATCGAGAAAATCCACATAATCACCGTAAGTAATACAAAGAAAACGAACACAAAATCCCATAATTGAGACAGGGGGGGGGGGGGGGTCGGAAAAAAATTCAGGCACGTATGGCATTTTTTCCCTTTCGATAATTTTTTGTACCCACCCACCCCCACCGCCAAATTATTTTCCGTTTTCGGCAGTTTTTTTCCGACCATTTTTTGACACCCACCCCCCCCTTTTAACACTAAAACAGAGATTTGCGGGGCGAAATTCACTGTAAACAGCTGTATATGAATTTCTGTGCATACTATTTATCATGGATGTTAACATGGACATGTAAATAGGAATGAGTAATTTTGAGGTCATTCGGCCAAAAAAACATGGCTGCCAGCGGCCATCTTGGATTTCAAAATTTGCAACAAAATACAACACGATAACTGCCTGCAGTCAGTTTACCAGTTAGAATTACATTATTTCTCTCATTCAAACTGATTCAAAGTGGTTTTGAAGCCCAACTCATTGCCAAAACACTAAAAACAAGCAGGAATTTTTTTTTTTAGTTGCGGAAAAAATTGCTTGTTGGTGGCTTTGACCACCCACCCACCCCGGCATACGTGTCGGAAGAAATTTTTTCACCCCCCCCCTGATTGAGAGCGCCTTTATTATATAATACTTTATTTCAGACTAAGAAGTCCAGATTTGTATATGCTAAAATTTCAAATAAATCTGAAATTTCTACACACACTTTACATATACAATAAATTTCGCCAATGGTTATATAAATTAGATGTGTGTATACTATCTAAATTAGCAATTGCAGAGAGTATATAATTGTTGGATTCATTCACACGTTCCCAGAAACCAAACACAAACTTTCTCCTTAGCATATCAAGTGTCATCACACAGTCAGTAACAAACATTCCACTCGCACTACATCTTCTATCATAGCCCATACACAGTCTATACGCGTTATTGTAGCATACTTTCAGTTTAGTTAAAGTTTTTCTTTTGAATAACACCCACAGATGAGAGCAATATAGTGGGGTGATGTTGTTTCTCTGCTATATTAAATGTTTGCGTGAATAGAATATCTTTTTTTTTTGTGATTCCGCGTTGTCGTCTTCTAACCACCTCAAGAGACCTTTCAACCTTTGACCAGGTCGAACAACGCACTGCACTTTCTCGTTCCCGATTGACAGTTTATAAGGGATTAAGTTCCTTATCACAGAGTCACCGAGAATTAAGTGTACCGAGCCATCACTACTGTTCGGCCGCTCTGGTTCAGTGAAGATTTCTTTAGTATTTTCAAAAGTTTGTATGTCTTCTTCACTTTCGAATGGAATTGATTCTAACGACAGGTTTTGATCCACAAAACAATTGAACCTGTTTGAAATAGGGAACCTGGATGTTAGACATCAAGTCTCCGTCACATCTTGTAGCTTGCGATTCTGCTACATTTATCTCTGATACCATTGTGATATTCTCTGCGTTTTTGTCCGTACACTCTTTAGAAGAAATGTTGCTTAGTTATACTGGAAACGTTGGGGGAGGCAGAAAGAGATGTCATTTGTCATGATAACATATGGCCTTGTCAACGGCATCAAATATTTGTAGAACAGTGAAAACGTCCACTGGCAATCGCAATGTTTCTTGTATTTATACAAATGTCATGATCCAATCCCGACTTAAGGGTCCATCATACCTGAATAAATACGAGTTTGTGATTTTAATGATTAAAGCAGGAAACCAAGGACAATCCGTATCAAATATAAGCTAAATAAGCAAATGGTTCTGTGAGAAGATGTTTTAAGAATATCAATTGAGGGAAAGAGTTATGTCCCTTTTTGACCAGGTGACCACATTTGAACAACTCTGAATTCCAGTCAGATATGACTCAAGTCTGACTTGCGGCGCTGGAGAAGACGTTGACGGACGTACGGATGGACGGACGGACGGCAGCGAGGAGTTATGGCTACAGATCCACCGAAGACTTCATCTCAGGCGAGATAAACACACTCCCTCATCCAGTTTCCAATATGTAACTGCCGGAGAACACATGTTTTATTTTTAATGGCCTGTCATATTCACACTTTGCGCAACATTGGTCTCTACAAATGTACCGATGTTGAGAATTTGGATTGTTACCGAAGTCTCAGGTGAATACTGGCTGGTTAATAAGAAGAGTGATTTGAGTTTTCTAGACCACCTATTCTATTTAGAGACATGACTTCTTCTGTGTACATTCCACCGTCAACAGGCTGATGATTATGACTAAATTAATTGTGGCAACGGCTGCCGATAATTTCTCATCATGATTAGGATTTGTAAAAATATAATATAAAATAATTGCAAAACATCGAATGTTGATTGAAAAAGCTCAGATTAATATTACCACAGTGATGCAAGATCGGTGTAGCATACGGTGTAGAAATCCAATATGGCGGAGAAGCAATGTCACAGAAGGTATGCTGGTTTAAATTTTTATTATTTCTGTTTGTTAACTATCGTTTTCAGCACGAGCCCAGATTATATTTGAACAAAATATATTAAGAATACATAGGCCACATCGTTTGTTCATAAATAGATTATCTGTTGCATTAGCGTGATCACACTTGGCTTTTTTGATTATTCGTCGAGTGGCTCTATTCTACTCAATTATCACAAATTAACTGATTAATATATTGAAGTGAATATGTCTGAGGAATAAATTAATGCAATATTTGGACATAAAATTAGCTATTTTTGAATATTTCGAGTGAAAATGAGCTTTCAATAAAAAACACGATATTATGACTGTGTAGATAGTGACATTTGAGACCGCAATAATAATAGATGTGTAGATGTGTGTTTTTGTGACGGCGTAGAATAAATTCGTTGCAAAAACCACTGCATAATCACAAGGGAATGGCATAACTTTTCCTTAGCTCAGCATATTTATCAAATCAATCCTTAAAATAGCTTTCGATTTGTTTATATTCGGGTTAACAGGCGAAGTTCTGGTATTGTATATTTCCTATATATTTCACACACACATATATCAGTTTCTGCTTGGTATCCAAGTGACTATACTACTAAGGTTGTGTATTTTGTGGGGATCTGTTTTGACGCTGTAACATGTCAAAATTGTCTTTCAAATGGTAAATATCAAGTTAAATAAATTCGATGTACATCATCTACACGTTAATTTCACCACTAATATGTTAGCCTATATCGAAAGAAATACATTGATTGAATTTGATTCATGTAATTTTTCTCATTTTAAACGTCATTTTTGGCATGATACGAGCGTACCTAATGACAGTCTAAAACACACCTTACCCGCGTTAGACACGTCTAGCATAAACATGGAAACCAACCATCTTAGATCAAAGTTAGTACTAATCTATTACATTTTCAATCTATAGTTTATGTGTTATTTTCTAGAACATTTTAACCAACTCGCATGACTGTCTCTCGAATATTGAGTTACTTCACAATATCCAATCTACACCGTTATTGATTTTTGTGTCTACACCGTCATACAACCTTGTTATTTGTGTATCCAAGCAACAATTTACAACGCCATTAAAATATTCAACACCGGAAAAAAGGTTGTTTTAATTATTGTCGATTGAATAAATTTTAAAGTGATGTGAAACACTGCGGTAGGGTGATAATATATAAAAGGGAAATAATCTTGCTCAAAGTAGTTATTTAAAAAAATATTATATCCAAATTTACAACTCACAACGTTATTCTTATATATTAATTAAATGCAGTGACTGCCGATGGCGAAATCGTTTTCGTTAGTTTATCGCCTATATAAGCGTCCCGATTCGAGTAGTAAATATTTACAATTTAGCGTAGTTCAGATGATGTTTTCTTTGGAGTGGTACGGTCGATTTGCTTGAGATTTTCGGTGATGTTAGTAGAATGCTAAATTCCTCCAGTTGGCATAGCACCTGAATACTAACTTATCAGTTTCAAGCAGCCAGGTAACGGATGCGTGTTTTTGCGTATAATTTTTTTTCCTCTGCGGATTTTGTAAATTCAGGTATCCGACATCAAGATTTTATCGGCTGGCCATCTGTCAGCATTGAGCAATTTTTTTTTAGCGCCCTAAAAAGTATACCCCCCCCCCCAATTTTTTCCCAGACGTAAAACCAGTTACTTGGAATTTGTTGCAAATTAACATGACTAATCTAGTAAAATGTATATATTTTCACGAAGCTAAGACATAATGACACTATTTTGGGCCGAAATTGAAACTCACCACCCAAGATGGCCACCAAAATGGCCGCCGGAAGTTGAAAATATGACATTTTTTCACAAATATCTTATAGATCAGTTCATGCTGTTTGGAACTGGTTGAGTAATATAACTTTATTTTGTATTTTGTATATTAACTGACCATTGGAGCAATTAAATATGGAATTATTGGGGTCCTATCCGCTTGTGATCCCTCAAAAATTCGATTTTACAGAACGCGTTATAAAATTTCACAAAAAATCACAACTGGGATTCTAGTCATATTTCAAAAAGAAATGAACAGAATGTTGCAATTAAGTGAGGCATACTATTACCTATGAATATTCCAACTAAGTGAAACCAAAATTCTTACTTTGGCTCAAAATGGCTGCCAAAATGGCCGGCAAAATATGGAAAATGGTAAATATTGCCCTAGGGTGTCCTGCAATCGCTTACAAGTTGTGGTTGATGTACAAAAGTGGCTATTATGCCTTCTATACATTGAATACTAACATGTATGCTGCACCATGGTTAATTGTTACTGTTGTCATCACCGACATCACCAAAAATATTGGACTTTTCTCACAAAAACTTGACATAAATATCGGCAAAAATTAACTTTTCGGGTTTGGACAATTTTTTCTAGTAATATTGTAACTATCTTTGAATTGAAAGGTGTGTATTGCATTGGTCTACCTTAAATGTGTCACACTACGGTGTTTATAGACCAAATTGCTCAAGATGGCTTCCAAAATGACAACCAAATTGGTCATAAGTAATTTTTTTTACATATATCATTATAACGTTATATATATATAATTATTCTCTGCGTTATCCGAAAATGTAGCAAATTGTGACCCATTTGGTTATTATACGTGTTAGTTAATTAACTGACAATTAAATGTTCTATTATGGATGTACCGTATAGGGCATGACAAATTCATTTTAAATTATGGAATTTTGCGGAGAACTTCTTTTGTGATTCTGGCCATATTATTGGAAGGAAATGGGCAGAACTTTGAGACGGAACTGAGATGAACCATAATATGTGACTCTTCTGGTCCATTATGATAAACAAATATCAACTGGATACAGGATGGATGCCAAGATGGTAGCCAGGGAGTTACTCTATGATCATAGGTGAGGTGAATAGGTATACATGGAGTTAGTGTATGTCATGAATGATGTGAATATGTATACAATGAGTGACTATATGGTTATGAGTGTGTTGTCCATAGTGAGATGTATAGGTATACAGGGAGAGGTCATGGTCAGGTGTGTGGTGAATCGGTATGAATGGGGTTGACTGTATGGTGTATCCCGCTCGACAAAACAAGTGTCCATTGGCACCGTGGTGTATTTGCCGTTCGGCCGCGGTGTCAGCGTTTGTAACTGCGGTTGAGCACTGCGACCGAAAGCAAGTACACTGCGGCCGAACGGCAAGTACACCATGGCCGAAAGGCAACTACAACGCGGCCGAATGGCATGTGCACCGTGGTTAGATTTCTGGTTTGTATCATCTTTTTTTCAGTTTAATGAACGTACACCGCAGCAACTACACCATGGCCGAATGGCAAGTACACTGCGGCCCAACTGTAGTTAGTCGGTGGAGCCGCAGTGTTGTTGCATTTCGGCCGCTGTGGCAACGCTAACCGCACCGTGGTTAAGTGGACACTTTATTTGTCCAGCAGGGTATGGTTTTGTGTATACTGTACGGGTGCACCCGGTGTGTCTGTATGGACATTGATGTTGTGTATGGATATAGCTACATGGTCATGGGTGGGATGTACATGTGTTTCTGTATGATCACGGATGGTGTGTGTGGATAAATAGTGAGTGATTTTATGGCTACGGGTAATGTGTATGGTATACATATTCACCTCACCATTGGCCATGTCACTCACTGTATCCCTATTTGTCACACCATAGCCGAATAGCCACTCAAGATATACTAATACACACCAGCCATGTCAGTATTGTCACTCCATGTGTGCATATGCACATCATCCATGGCCATATAGCCAGTCGCTATATACACATACACCTCGCACATGACCATATAGCAACACCATTGTATACCCGCATAACCTACACATGGCCATACCGCCACGAATCGCCAAGCAGGAACACCAGGTATACTCACACACCTGACACATGACCATTTAGTCACTCCCGGCATAGATATTCATTACATTGATGTCACTCCTTGTATATCTACTCATTTCACCATTGACCATACAGTCACTACATGTAAACATATTCCACACACAGTCATATGCATGTAACCACTCGATATACATATGAAGCCCACCCTAGACCATAGAACCACTCCAGGTATATATATGCACCTCATCACTGGCCATTCAGTCCTTCCAGATATACAAAAAACCCGCACACACGACCACTCATACCATCCATACTTGCATATATAGATCACACATTACAGTTCAGCAACGCACTGTACAATCATACACGCCATCCATGATCATACAGCTAATCCCTACACACATACCAATGATAATACATCCACGAGATATAAACATACATCCCATCCGTTACCACAAGGACACTCCCTATATACCCACACGATAATGTCCACCAGCTTACTCCAGGTATGCATATAGACTTCAATCATGACAGTACAGTCATTCCACGTATACCACACACATTGCTCGTAACCATAAACTCACTCACGATTTATCCACACACCCCATCCATGATCATAAATAAAACACGTGTACATCCCACCCATGACCTTACAGTCACTCCATATATACATAATCAATACATAGATGGCCATGTAGCTATAACCATACACCACATCAATGTCCATACAGGCACACCGGGTGCACCCGTACAAGATACACACAACCATACGCCATACAGTCACTCCATTCATACCGATTCACCCCACACCTGACCATGACCTCTCCCTGTATACCTATACATCTCACTATGGACAACACACTAATAACCATATAGTCACTCATTGTATACATATTCACATCATTCATGACATACACTAACTCCATGCATACATATTCACCTCAAATATGATCATAGAGTAACTCACTGGCTACCATCTTGGCATACATCCTGTATCCAGTTGATAGTTGTTTATCATAATGGACCAGAAGAGCCACATACCTGCTGGACAAAACAAGTGTCCACTTAACCGATGTGTGGTTGGCGTTGCCACCGCGGCCGAAATGCTACTACACCGCAGCTCCACCGGCTAACTACAGTTGGGCCGCGGTGTACTTTCCATTCAGCCATGGTGTAGTTGCCACGGTGTACGTTCATTAAACTGAAAAAATACGATACAAACCAGAAATCTAACCACGGTGTGCATGCCATTCGGCCGCGTTGTAGTTGCCTTTCGGCCAAGGTGTACTTGCCGTTTGGCCGCAGTGTACATGCCGTTCGGCCGCGGTGCTCAACTGCAGTTACAAACTCTGACACCGCGGCTGAACGTCAAATACACCGCGGTGCCACTAGCCACTTGTTTTATCCAGCAGGGTATTATGGCTCATCTCAGTTCCGTCTCAAAGTTCTGCCCATTTCCTTTCAATAATATGGTCAGAATCACAAAAGAGGTTCTCCGCAAAATTCCATTCTATAAAATAAATTTGTCATGCCCCATACGGAACTGGGACAACCATAATATAACATTAGTTGTCAGTTAATTAACTAACACGTATAATAACCAAGTGAGTCACAATTTGCTACATTTTCGGATAACGCAGAGAATAATGTTATATATAACGTTATAATGATATATGTAAAAAAAATAACTTATTAACAATTTGTTTGCCATATTGGAAGCCATCTTGAGTAATTTGTTCTATAAACACCGTAGTGTGACACATTTAAGATAGACCAATACAATAAACACTTTTAAATCCAAAGATAATTACATATTACTAGAAAAATGGTCCAAACCTGAAAAGTACATTTTTGCCGATATTTATGTCAAGTTTTTTAGAGAAACGTCCAATAGTTTTGGTGATGTCAGTGGTGACAACAGTAACAATCAACCATGGTGCAGCAGACATGTTAGTGTTCAATGTATAGAAGGCATAATAGCCAATTTTGTACATCAACCACAACTTGTAAGCGATTGCAGGACACCCTAGGGCGATATTTACCATTTTTTCATATTTTGAGCCAAAGTAAGAATTTTGGTTCCAGTGAGTTGGAATATTCATAGGTAATGGTATGCCTCACTTAATTGCAACCTTCTGTTCATTTCTTGTTGAAATATGACTAGAATCCCAGTTGTGTTTTTTTGGTGAAATTTTATAACGCGTTCTGTAAAATCGAATTTTTGAGGGATCACAAGTGGATAGGACCCCAATAATTGCATATTTAATTGCTCCAATGATCAGTTAATATACAAAATACAAAATAAAGTCATTTTACCTAACCAGTTCCAAACAGCATGAACTGATCTAGAAGATATTTGTGAAAAAATGTCATATTTTCAACTTCCGGCGGCCATTTTGGTGGCCATCTTGGATGGTGAATTTCAATTTTGGCCCAAACTAGTGTCATTATGTCTTAGTTTCATGAAAATATATACATTTTACTAGATTAGTCATGTGAATTTGCAACAAATTCTAAGCTACTGGTTTTACGTCTGGGAAAAATTTGGGGGGTGGTGGTATACTTTTTAGGGCGCTATAAAAAAAATTGCTCAAGGCTGACAGATGGCCAGCCGATAAAATCTTGATGTCGGATACCTGAATTTACAAAATCCGCAGAGAAAAAAACTTTATACGCGAAAACACGCATTCGTGAATTCCGGGGGTTTGTCGACCGGACAAAATGACAATAATATCCATACAATCCACAAAGAATATGGCATCCCCATAACAACCGACATAATTCCAAATAAGTTTCTTTCAAGGACGATATTCTTAAAAAAATCATGATTTACAGAGCACATACCCATACAAACGATCCATGTCCGCCATCATGTGTGTATCTACACCGTTTGCTACACATATCTTGAACCATTGTGATTACCTTTGTTAGTCTTTGTGGTATGTAGTAAATATAGAGCGCACTCGTGTTGGTTGGTGTCAGACCGGTTTTCCGAAGACCTATTACTACGAAGGCCCACAACTCCGAAGACCCGATTCTCCGACGGCCCACAACTCCGAAGACCCGATTCTCCGACGGCCTATAACTCCGAAGATCCGATTCTCCGAAAGCCCATAACTCCGAAGGGCCGATTCTCCGAAGACCTATAACTCCGAAGACCTATAACTCCGAAGGGCCGATTCTCCGAAGACCTATAACTCCGAAGGCCCGATTCTCCGACGGCCCATAACTCCGAAGGTCCGATTCTCCGAAGGTCCGATTCTCCGAAGATTTTGTTTTATCGGGGTATTATCGTTTACTAAATAGTGTACAGTCCAGTGGCGAAGCCAAGGGGTCCCAAAATTCCCACTGCCCCCATTAAACTTCTACTTGCTATTTCAGACAATATGGGCCCCTACCAAAACATGTTCAATGTCATGTAAACGCCCGGAAATCGTTCATGGGGCATCAAAATATTCAAACTTTTCCTACTGCCCCCACCTAAATGAGAATCCTGGCCCGCCACTGACTATATACCAGATACTATAACGTTACGTTGGCCCATGAGATGCCAGAGTAAAATTTTCAGGGGTGAACGGGGAAGAACTTGTCGCCCCTGTGCATGTTAGGCTACTCTGACATTCTTGCAGCGTTTCGTTATAATATACCCGCTGCACACCAGTGGCGGAGCCAGGGTTCCCATTTAGGGGTGCACATTAATTAGCATATGTGGGGGATATGTGGGGGATATATCATACATATGATATGCCGAAAGCATATCACGAAGGCCTGATTTGGGGAGCGCATACATGGGAGGGGTCGCCCCCAATCGTTGGTCCGGGGGCTCCCCTGGGCAGGAACACTGTGAAGGAGGGATTTACTGACGTTTACATGACATTTGACATGTTTTTTGGGGGCGGTCTTCCCTAGGGCCCCATTGACCCCCGCCACTAGACTGTACACTATTTAATAAGCGATAACACATGATCTTCGGAGAATCGGACCTTCGGAGAATCGGCCCTTCGGAGTTATAAACCTTCGGAGTTATGGGCGTTCGGAGTTATAGGCCTTCGGAGTTATGGGCTTTCGGAGTTATGGGTCTTCGGAGTTATGGGATTTCGGAGAATCGGGACTTCGGAGTTATGGGCTTTCGGAGAATCGGGGCGTCGGAGAATCTGACCTTCGGAGAATCGGACCTTCGGAGTTATGGGTCTTCGGAAAAACGCTACGTAACCTGTTGGTTTTGGTTATAGATTATCGCACTCGAGCGGATTACGGAAGGAAACCTTCCTCCATCCGATATTATGCTATAACCACTAACCCCAAAAACAACACTGCGCGCCTCTATATATTATATGTATAATTGTGTAGATAAAACTGTTTTCATTTCAAACATTTCTCCAAGAAATTTGGGCTGCATGGTGTGCCAACAGACTCAAGTGCGAAATGCATGATGGCTGTTGACGTGGCCATGTTTAAAAAAAAATCAATCCTCAAAATAGCTTTAGCCGTCACCAAAACACACATCTACACCGTTATTATTGTGGCCTCAAATGTCACTACCTACACAGTCATAATATCGTGTTTTTTTTTTAAAGCTCATTTTCACTCAAAATATTAAATAGTGGAGTTCACTGCGAAGATCCATGTGAAGTGTGGGATGAATCTGATGAAAACTACTGGCTGTATGATGCGACAAGGATTTGGTCATGCAAAGAGTAACCAAGATGACTGCCGGTGGCCTTTATTTAAAAAAATCGAAAATCGTTCAAATTCGATAGCTCACATTTAGAGGTTGCCCCAACGATCCATCAGAAGTTTGTGATCAATCGGATGTAAAATGTTGGATGTATGGTATGCCGAAGAATTTAGTCATGCATGCAAAAAGTAAAATTCAAGATGTCTGCCAGCAGCCATGTTTTGTCCAATAATCGTTCAAATTCGATAGCTTCCTTCCAGAGGTGAACATAAACATATCTGTAAATTAAAAAAAAGATTTTGCTAATAAATGTGGTCTACAGTGTGTGCCGATGGATTCATAAGTGAAATTATAAATATTTTTAACATATTTCCAGAGGGGGGGGGGGGGGGGGTGTCAGGAAAAAAATTGAAGAATCTATTATTGTGTTATGTTTTCATTTATATCAGGTTGAATAAATGATTGTTAATAGAACTGTTTAAAGCTGAGCATTTCCATGTCAATGTGCATTGCTAGATCCTTGATGAAAACATTTAGCAAGCTGACCTTTTTATTACGCATTGGTGTCATCCCTCATTATTAACTGATGGTGAACTCAACCCCTCCTATCAAGAGTTAAGTGCATACCTATTACATAACTGAAGCATTCTTAAAACCTTTTGTCCCATTATTTTCAAAGAAAAATTACTTTAGGAAAGAATTTGCAGGGCCAGGAAAACAAAAGTGCAAGCCGGGATGCTGAATCACCCACCACCCCCGCCTATGTTCGGAACAAAATTGCAGACCCCCCCGCCCGATATTTCGGAAACAAAATTAAGGCTCCCACACACAGGTCACCCGAAGACACACATAAATTTAATTTAATTGTATTTTATGGGGAAAATAAATATTATTTAAACCAAAAAAGTAGTCCTTAAAATGTTATATAAATTAGTGTTGTCAAATGTAGACAGTTTCCAACTTAAATCAAATGTGTCATATATCAAATTGAACGCGATGATGGCACCCTAATTGGTGTGCATTATTATGGGGATTAACTAATGCGCTATATTTGGCGGAATACGAGACAATTAATATAAAATAAACAAAAATATTGCATTTGTCCAATGATCTTGACCTCAGAGATCGACCTTGACCCCATATGTCCTGATGGTCCAGTCCGTCTGATGGACCATTGATGGCAATATGAGTTCACTTTATTTATTCAAACACAAGGCTCATCCGGTTGCCAACAATGCATGGGCGGTTTCAACTTTTCTAAAAAAAAATTGATGCCGCTACCATGGAAACCATATACTATCGAGACTCATGACCCCTCATCCAATATAACTCAGCAACATATATGTTACTAAAGTTTCAACATCTTGTTTATTTTGGTCTGATGGTATTGTGACTTATGTATTGCCACAAATACTATAAAAAGTAGTACTTAAAATGTGATTTATGTATTAAATGTTGTGAGATTTTGACAGTGATCGTCTTATGTCAAGTGTGTCATATATCAAATTGTACGCGATGGCGCCCTTTGTTTTTTTTGCATTATGGTGGGGATTGTTTTTATGACAAAGGCGCTAGAGGTAGCGAAACATGAGACAATTAATAAAAAATAGACCAAAATATGACCTTTTGCAATGACCTTGATCTTAGCAATTGACCTTAACCCTATATGCCCTAGTGGCCCAGTCAGTTTGATGCAGTATTGATGATACTATGAGATAGCATCATTTTTTAACACAAGGCTCACTGCTTGGTTGCCAACAGTGGGATTTTTCAACTGTTCTGCAAATAGTTGATGCCGTGGCCACGATGACCTGATTTTATCTCACCTTAGGACCCCACCATCCGCGCACCCTCTCCAAAAAGTTTCCACTATAACTAAGGAACATATATTTGAAGTTTCAAGTCATAATATCGCAATGTTTTTGGTCTGAGGGACCCAACTATAAAAAGCGTTCGTCTCCCTGGAGCGCGCAACATTTAAAGAGGTACTGTACGCTAAATCCGGTCATTTATGGGACCATCTCTTTTTATACTGAACAGAACATATGCAACAAATATATGAATTTGAGCCATAGGTTAGTGCAAAATACTTGCACGTGCTCCAGAACGATGCAAACAATATGATAATTATATAATTATCGTGTTGTTTGCATGGTTCATAGAGCACACAAGTGTATTTTGCGCTAATCCAGAGCTCAAATTCATTCATTTTGTTGCATATATTCTGTCCAATATAAAAGGAGATGTGGTCCCATAAATGGCCGGATTCAGTGTACAGTGCCCCTTTAAACCAGCTCGTTATCTTCAGTGTTCAGATCAACCATAATGATTTGTCGCCCATATTCTCCTTCGTGTCTGTCCCTGCTTCCTGTTTTGCTGCCATGGAGGTGCGGATGACCTTTACTTTTTAAATAGCCTTTCTTTTCTGGCTGCATTGGTTCACTGTTAGAACATCGTGGAATAGAATCACACTGTTCACGGCAAACTAGTTTGTTACTCACAAAGGACTACACGAGAAGCGAAATTAAAATCATTTTATTATATAAGCATGCAGCTGATGTGTGATCTTTTGTCACGAAGTATGAACGCTTCCTTTCGCAGAAGAATAGAGATTTAACGGACATTTAAATCCACGCATCCGCATCCGTTTTCGTTGACTGCCAACATATAATTTTCAATTGATCAGGACACATACCTGAACATCGTGGAGTGGAAGCCTACCGTTCACGGCAAACTAGTTTGTGACGCACAAAGGCACGGGAAAACTAAAGAAAATCATGTTAATTATAAGTAAATGATGTGTGATCTTTTGTCACGAAGTCAGAACGCTTCCTTTCGCAGAACAATAGATGATTTTTCAGACAATATGCGATGGTAAGTGTTGCACAATTAACGGAATGTCGGTCACCACGCATAACGCCGTTAATAGAGAGGTTTCGCACACTCACGGATAGATTTACGATTACGTTTAGCTGTTCGTATCCGTCGGTCACCACGCATAACGCCTTTAATAGAGAGGTTTCGCACTCACGGAGGATTATTGTCTTGTTCTTTACAATTAACATACCGATCGAGATTGTACTGAAACAAGTTGAGCACTATAATATCGTCCATTTGACAGCAGACGGAGAACAGATATTCTTTTTGTAGGGAGATATTTATGTCAGTTGTACAGCATTTTTTTCGCTTGTCCCATCTCTGACGATCAAGGTGTATCAGGCAGAATACCACAGCAAGGAATGGCTGGTATAAATCGTGAGTAGTGAGATTCCACTTCGCATGATCCAGCATGAATATAATGTACATCAATCGGCCAATTGGGGATAGTTGTCCATAGTCTGATAAATGATCACTGCAAAATAAATTGACCCAAGTGTCTGTAAAATCAAACGGATTTTTGGGTACACACCGAAGACTCTGATACTCTATCCGTCGCACGGTTAGGACATTGCGAATACGATTAGAACGTGCGCATTATTTGATTACGTATTACCCTAACCGTCGCTCTATCCGTGAGTTGCGAAACCTCTCACTTAGAGAAGTTTTGCATGTGGCGGATAGAGTAATAGATACGAATAGTTATTCGTAAGGGTAGGGGGGTAATGTCGCAAGAGCTATACTCGACCTTCACCTCAGAATTTGCAGTCACGTTGTATTCAACTAATTAACGGGTCTTTTTCGGGTGGTTTCTAGAACACCAAAGTGGGTGGAACATCTTGATATATAAGTCAACTTGCACATGCGGGTGGAATGGAGTCGATTTGAGATTATAGATGCGCGCCCTACGAGTGTTACCATTTATTGAGGTCAAGGGCGAGTATAGCTCTTGCGACATTACCCCGCTACCATTCGTAACGACTAGGATTAGGATTATTGAACAGTTTTGTACTTTAGAATTAATATACCGATCGACTCGGATCGAGATTGCACGGATCGCCAATTGAATTGGTATTAATGTCGTCCTGCAAACAGGCCCCAACCAACTCTGGTAAGAATTTCAACAGTTGGAAATTTCATACCTGGCACAACATCAGTTGTTTTTAGACCAACATTTGCTTATGTTCATACCTTCGGTCATTTGTTTTAGACTGAAATGGGCATCAGTTGAATATTTTCCAACCTTATAAGGGAGATATCAGGTTGGAAATTTGCAACGCTTAGAAAGCTTGAGGCCAGTCCTTTTTTGCAATTTTCATGTTCCGATTTCAAAATGTTCTCACACCGGACCGAACCATGCACTTTTCAGGTTTTCATCTAATGACCACACAACTACTGATCCAGTCCGAATAGGCTACCACCAGGCCATTTTCTAAAATATTGCAAGTAAGCTGAAATGACGTAACACTAATTTGTCACTGGCCAAATATAAATGAAATATATAACAAAGAAGTAATGAATATACGCTCTAAATATTTATGAAGTTATATTCTTGTTCATACAGGGGGGGGGGGTCGGATTTTTTCAGGCACGTATGGCATTTTTTCCCTTTCGATCATTTTTTGTACCCACCCACCCCCACCACCCACCCCCACAGCTGTATATGAATTTCTGTGCATACTATTTATCATGGATGTTAACATGGACATGTAAATAGGAATGAGTCATTTTGAAGTCATTCGGCCAAAAAAACATGGCTGCCAGCGGCCATCTTGGATTTCAAAATTTTCAACAAAATACAACACGATAACTGCCTGCAATCAGTTCACCAGTTAGAATTACATTATTTCTCTCATTCAAAGTGGTTTTGAAGCCCAACTAATTGCCAAAACACTAAAAAACAAGCAGGAATTTTTTTTTTAGTTGCGGAAAAAATTGCTTGTTGGTGGCTTTGACCACCCACCCACCCCGGCATACGTGCCGGAATTTTTTTTTCACCCCTTCCCTGGTTCATATGTATGTTTTCAAATCGGCATTCGTGTTAATTCAATCTTTGTGTGTTTATTTTATTTTTTATAAATATATATTGTGTTGCATAAGAACTATAAATAGTACTCACAGCAGACTCGCACAAAATGGTTGCTTCTGGAAAATTTATATTTGCTTCCGGGTATATGAAACTGATTTTTTCAATAAATACGACAGATACGATGCCGTGATGTGGCGTAATTGGTTTAGGTGGGTCAGTAAACAACTCGCTTCTAATGATATATGATATATATTCTACTTACCGTTGTGTGTGTTTTTGAAGTCGGTGTAAAAATCCATATATTCGACCCAGTTCAGCGGACACCATATCGAACGAGTGAAATTGTACAGCCGCTTTGGGTCAGACATGTGCTCATAACCAGAGTTTTTCTGAACCAATTTTTACACGAGATACATTAAATTGGAGAGTAGTAATATATCTTTCTACATGTATATGAGTCATTTATGTAACAAATATTGTTTTTGTGTATTTTGAACCTGTATGTGGACTTTGAAAAAATTATAAAAATTCAGGCACGGTCAAGTTGGATACCTTTCTATAGGATTAAGTACTATTGGGTTGTGTCAATTTTGGTTGTGGTGACCTGTAGTTGATGGCATATATGCACGACGTGCAAAAGAAGTTCACGTCTTTTCGACCTACTTTTGATCTTCGGAAACGGAGCGGAGTGTAATAAAAACGACCATTACGCTAAGTTTAACACACCTAATGCGCATAAGATTGTCCACTTATAAATGGACAATCGGTACCTAAAATGGTCGTTAATAAATGGACAATCCGACCACGCGTGGCACGCGAGCTTGGGATTGTCCACTAAATCACGACATATATAGATAATCGTGCATGTTAGCTTCATATTAAATCTGAAGGGTAATAACTCTATAAAGAATGTACCTTTACTAAATGACGGAGATTTGTGTGAGAAATTTGCAACACCACAACAGATCAACTTTTGTTAAATATAAGTCAATTTCTTCCCTTGGGTGGGTCGGTTTTGGGAGGTGTGGGGTACGCTCTTTAAAAACACTTCTTCTCATACAAATCACCGTTATTTAGCAAATTAATATTATTTATAGAGTTATTGCCCTTCATATTAAATATGAAGCTAACATGCAGGATTAGCAAAACATGTCTTCATTTAGTGGACAATCCCAAGCTCGCGTGCCACGCGTGGTTGGATTGTCCATTTATTAATGACCATTTTAGGTACCGATTGTCCATTTATAAGTGGACAATCCTTGAAGAATTGCCTGGTTTAACATCATAGTTCAAACCACTAACTTAAGTGCATTCAAAAGTCTTTGGCGTTTTATATATAAAACAAGGTCGACCACAACAGTGACAGTCAAGCCATACTGCATGACATCGATTTGCAATTCGTGTGGACGCGTTTGTGTATTGATGTGCAACAAAGATGACAGAATGACGTTGTCACTCACATTGTCGTCAAAGCAAGATGTGGTTGGTATAGGCAACACTGCATATGTTGTGTATCGTCAGAAGCCTGAACACGCCTTATTTAAATGAGAGGTTTCTTCAGTGGAGGTACGGAAAACATGGTGATTAGTTAACTTATCAAACAAACCAACGGTGAGAAGAATGCGTCTACCGACTCCGAGACCTTTCATTTTCACAATGGTGGTCTTGATCATCGCGGTGATACTAAAAGGAGAGCATGTTCCAGGAACATTATACAAAATAACGACATCTCCAGAGATGTGGGACATACAAGAAGAGAGCTCGCGAGCCCGGAATCACATGGAATGTGCGATAATTTGTGAGAAAGATGACTGCAAAACGTTCAAATACGACGACGTCACAGGAACGTGTATGCTTTCTTACCACATCATGGATAGTTCTCCTGTATGGCAAGTGCGATCAAGTGAGTTATCTTAGTGGCCCATCATTTATCAGAAAATAATATTGCGTCTATAGTTGCGTTTGCTTGAATATGCTATGTCTTTTTTCAAAATGTTATTCCGGTGTATTATTAGAGACCCACCCCCTTTTTCGAAGATTTGTGACAAGTTTCTACATGATAACATAACCCTACGATGAATCACATATGTTTTCATTATTGAACCTGCGCAATGATTTGTTACACAGTTTGAGACACACTCAACGAGGTGGTTTTTAAAGTTTTAAAATGTATTTAATTTGTATCAACTTGTTCGAAACTTAAAGGCCCACCTTTCTTTTCCTACTGATCCTGACCGCGAACCTACAGCTATAAACATTGCAAATTCAGAAATGTACTGAGGTCACATTCATTGCAGATTTTAAAATGTTCTTAATATCCTCAATTGTATGGAAGCGTATTGGTGCCATTTCGACCGATTTGACGGCATGGGTGGGTGGCCGCCCCAAATACCACCTAGAAACACCCCGACCCATACCCCATTTTCACCCCCTCGGGGTGGCACCCCGGGGGTGATGGTGGGGGTCGTGGTACTTGAGGCCGGCCACCCACCCATGCCGTCAAATCGGTCGAAATCCTTACCGTTCTCGAAAATGGTCCATACCCCATTTTCACCCCATCGGGTGGCACCCCCCGGGGGTGATGGGTGGGGGTCGGGTGTTTATAGGTGGTATTTGGGGCCGGCCACCTACCCATGCCGTCAAATCGGTCGAAATCCTCACCGTTCTCGAAAATGGTCCATACCCCATTTTCACCCCCTCGGGGTGGCACCCCCGGGGTGATGGGTGGGGGGTCGAGGTGTTTCTATGTGGTATTTGGGGCCGGCCACCCACCCATGCCGTCAAACCGGTCGAAATCCTTACCGTTCTCGAAAATGGTCCATACCCAATTTTCACCCCCCCCGGGGTGATGGGTGGGGGTCGGGGTGTTTCTAGGTGGTATTTGGGGCCGGCCACCCACCCATGCCGTCAAATCGGTCGAAATCCTTACCGTTCTCGAAAATTATTATCAGCTAATTAGCTGATACGTATGTGCTAATTAGCTGATATTATCAGCTAATTAACTGTTATTATCAGCTAATTAGCTGATACGTAAGTGCTAATTAGCTGATATTATCAGCTAATTAGCTGTTATTATCAGCTAATTAGCTGATATGTATGTGCTAATTAGCACTTACTATGTGCTAATTAGCTGTTATTATCAGCTAATTCGCTGATACGTATGTGCTAATTAGCTGATATTATCAGCTAATTAGCTGTTATTATCAGCTAATATTAGCTGATATGTATGTGCTAATTAGCACTTACTATGTGCTAATTAGCTGTTATTATCAGCTAATATTAGCTGATACGTATGTGCTAATTAGCACTTACTGGGCCAATTGTTTTTTTCAAAATGGCACCAATACGCTTCCATACAATTGTCTCACCAAATCATCAAGTCACGCAAAACAATTGAATGTAATGTAACTCTTGGCTGATATATATTTACACACGGACACAGCCTTTGAAATAAAAAAAAATTTCGACACACGAATCTAGTCAAAATTCCATTCTTTCCCCCAATTTCCAGAACCCCGCTGTAATTTCTCTTTGATGATTTGTGTGCTAAAAAATTATAGGGCGCTATATACAGGCCGTGTTTATCGGCCGATTGGCTCCAAATTTGGTGTGGACATGTGTCCCGACTAGGAGTCACCGTGACCAAATGCATGATCGCAGACTATAACCCATTTCAAAGTAGTAAGTAAAATCGAATGTCAAACTAGCAGCTTTGATGATTTTTATATAGGCAGCTTTTGAGGGCACAGGCCGTGATTATTGACCGATTGACCCCTAACATGGCGAGGGAGTGTCTACCCACAACTAATGGCCATAATCAAATGCACGGATCGCAGACTGTTACCGATTTCAAAATTTTAAAGAAAAATCAAATATATTCATGTAAAGTTAGTCATGCGTTCAACTTAGAAAATTTCGACCCAAAAATAAATTTTCAGTAATTTTCGCACGAAAGGTCTTATTTTAACCCACAATTCGTGCTTCCATCGTTTTCCCCAATCTACAGACCACCGCTGTACTTAGAAAGTTTCGCTTTGATGTTTTGTGTGCTAAAATTTTTAACGCGCTATATACAAGCCGTGTTTATCGGCCGATTGGCTCCAAATTTGGTGTGGACATGTATCCCGACTAGGAGTCACCGTGACTAAATACATGGATAGCAGACTACAACCCATTTCAAAATAGTAAGTAAAATCGAATGTCAAACTAGCAGCTTTGATGATTTTTTATTGGCCGCTATAGAGGGCACATGCCATGATTATTGACCGATTGACCCCAAACTTGGTGAGGGAGTGTCCACCCACTACTAATAGTCATAACCAAATGCACGGATTGCAGGCTGTTACCGATTTTAAAATTTTAAAGAAAAATCAAATATTGTCGTGTGAAGTTGGGCGTTCGACAGAAAATTTCCACCCAAAAATAAATTTTTAGTTTTTCGAGTGAAAGGCCTTATTTTGACCCAATTCGTGCTCCGCCACACGAATCTGGTCAAAATTCCATCGTTTCCCCAAATTTCCAGACCCCCGCTGAAAATTTCGCTTTGATTATTTGTGTGCTACGCTAAAATATTATAGGGCCCTATAATATTTTAGCATTTTTTTTGGGTCGAGTTGAACGCCGAACGCCTAACCAACTTCACACGAAAATATTTGATTTTTCTTTAAAATTTTGAAATCGGCAACAGTCTCCGATCCGTGCATTTGGTCATGTGATCATTAGTAGTGGGTCGACACTATCTCACTAAATTTGGGGTCAATCGATCAATAATCACGGCCTGTGCCCTCTATATCGGCCTATATAAAATTACCAAAGCTGCTAGTTTAACATTCGATTATACTTAATATTTTGAAATGGGTTGTAGTCTGCGACCCATGCTTTTGGCCACGGTGACTACTATTCGGGACAGATGTCCACACCAAATTTGGAGCCAATCGGTGGATGAACACGGCTTGTATATATCGCGCCCTATAATTTTTAGCACACAAATCATCAAAGCGAAATTTTCTTAGTACAGCGGGGGACTGGAATCTGTGGAAAACGATGGAACGTTGACCAGATTTGTGTGGCGGAGCACGAATTGGGTCAAAAATAAGACCTTTCACTAGAAAAACTGAAAATTTATTTTTGGGTCGAAATTTTCTAAGTCAAACGCCGAACGCCTAACCAACTTCACACGAAAATATTTTATTTTTCTTTAAATTTTTTTAATCGGTAACAGTCTGCGATCCGTTCGTTTGGCTATGGTCATTACTAGTGGGGAGACACTCCCTCACCAAATTTGGGGTCGTTCGGTCAATAAGCATGGCCTGTGCCCTCTATAACGACCTATATAAAATGGGTCGAAATATTCAAAGCCGAACGCCGAACGTCAAACTGCTTGTTAGTCAGGAGGCAAGCACCCCCAATTTTTTTTTTGCTAAACATTTTTAGTACCATATGCCAACATATCCTTGGTGGTAGAGTTTGGTCCGCTGATTAAAAAAAACATTGTTGGCAATTTTCTAATCCCATGTTAGAGGTCAAATGTCAAGGTCATATGTATAGGCGCCTTTCTGTCCTAGCCTGAATTTTTCAACATATAGCATGATATTTTTTTTAGTAAGAGCTATTGAGGAATGATGTATTGTACCAATGACCAGTGAGGCATGGTAATCTGAATGCTGATGTGTCTATGTTCTTGTGTGGTTTCCTTAGCAACCGTTGCTATGAAATGCTTTTTCCATAGCAACCAGCCTCAAACGATCGTTTTTGATCCATGTTATGGCATCTAATACCGGAAATATGTGAATAGTTATACTTTGTGATAATCTTGAATGTGCGTGCATGAAAATACAAACATTTAGAGCACAACACGGTGAATAATGTGGAGTGTACGGTATGGCCCAACATAGTAGGCCTATGCTGTTACAATATCAAATTGGCTGCAATTTGGCACTAAATGCCAATAGTGGGGGTCACTTAGGGGTTGAATCGTGACTTTAGTGACTAAAGCATGAAACTTTAAAGATAAGTTGCTTATTCATAGGGAAAACTTTTTGGAGGGGGTGCCCGGGCGGAGTCCTGTGTCGGGATAAAATCGGGTTTCCATGGCAACGGCATAAAATATTTGGAGAAAAATTGAAAAAGGCCAAACTTAAGAACCAACAAACCATGTGTTTGAAGAAATTGTGTTAACTTATAGTGCCAATAATGGTTCATCAAGTGGACTCAATCACTTTGACATATATGGTCAAGGTCAATTGCTAAGGTCAAGGTCATTCGAAAAATGTGATATTTTGGTATATTTTTTATAGTTTTCGCTACCCCGGGTGCGTTATTCATAAAAGCAATCGCTACAAAAAGTAGGCCGCAATCAGTGTTTAATTTGTTATATGATGCATTTGGCATAATACGGTCACTGTCACATGTGACAGCATTCAGTTGATACACAATCACATTACCCTTAAGAGACCATCAGACCAAAATAAATATGATTTTGTGACTTTAGTAACTAAAGCATGAACCTGCATCATATGTGTTGCTTAGTTTTAGTGGAAACTTTTTGGAGCTGGTGCCCAAGTGAGGGGTCGTGTGTCAGTAAGCAATATGGTTTCCATGGCAACGGCATCAAATACAATGTATTTGGAGAAAAGTTGAAAAAGTCCACTGTTGGCAATCCGATTAGCCTTGTGTTTGAAAACATTATGTGAACTGATAGTACCATTAATGGTCAATCAAACGCATTAGGCCATAGGACAAATGCCGGTATATAGCTGAATCTGTCAACGAAGCATAGGGTTGAACAGAATTTAAAAAGTATCCCAGACATTCGGAGCATCCTTTCAGTTCGTAGTGTGTAGACTTCAAATGGGATAGGAGCCTCAAAACAAAGAAACTTCACATTTCGTATTTTCCAGCTGCCTTTTGTAAAGTGCCCTAGTTTTCTGGAACCACCCATACCAATTCTATATAATCCATGACAACACTATCTTTCGTTCACTCATTTAATATTGGGAGCATATACCTTTCAGTTTGTGTTGTATTTAAGACTTTAAATGGGGTAGGCTGCCGTAACAAAACAAAGGAAATTCAACTTTCTTATTTGACAGCCGCCCTTTTTAAACTGCCCTATATGATATTATTACATTTTATACTTGACAAATATAATCTGAAAAATGACAGGAGTTAATCAAAAGGGATGGGAGCGCAAGTTATTCAACTTAGTGTATTACTCCTCTCCCTTAACAATATTGAAACGCATAATAATATTTATATATTGTATTATGTTTGGTCTCAAAGTTTGCTTAGTTGGAATGTAATACCTAAAAAGGGGATCGAGATCCAGGGTGAGGTCTGGAGTTGTGAGTGGACATATATCACGGAGGGGATGTAGGTCCTATGGCGAGATGAGCCGAGACTTTTGATAACGATATGGGCGAATACATAGGCGAAGATATAGGCTTATTGGGATTTTGAAAGTTTTACGTCAATGAGATCTACCTGCGTGCTGCTAAACAATTTATCATTTAGAGTATTGAATACGTTTCTTTGACCGACGAGGATATCTTCAACCCTATCAACAAAACATTCTATTTAGCCATTTCTTCAAATAATTGGCACTGGAAGAAAAATTGCAAAGCGTCGTCAATATAAAACCCGCATTGACAGTGAAAATATAGTTTCCAAGTTTATCAAAATTTAACATATCTATTGTGACCCACTATATAAATGAAGAATCGTATGCACAGCGGGTTATAAATATGAAATATGTTGAGCGCATGTGCACTGCCTCTCAACAATGTCACAATAATCATGTTTTAACAGCGCTTGGTTGTCTGATAAACAAATCCAAATACAAGTTCGCAACCAGTATACACATACGGAAGAAGTAGAGACAATTGTATAAATGTTGGCCAAGTATCAACAATGTGTCTATTGAGCAGCCTCTATAAGATATCTCCACACAACTTTAAAAGATAACATCAATTTCCTCAGTAGTTCTGAACATGAATAGATATAATTTAAACATTATTACATGAAGCACAATTCCGTGGATTTGGTATGTAGATGGTATTTAAGAACGCACAATTTCAAAATTTTGTCCAATGATTTTTCACAGAGCTTTGCTTCAACTTATACAATAATTCGCAGTTAACAAGTATCAACAATGTGTCTACTGAACAGCCTCCATCAGATATCTGAACACCACTTTGAAAAATAACGCCCATTTGCTCAGTAGTTCTGAGCTTCTCGTAAATATGTTCAAGTATGAACACAGCCAGGAGGTCGATGACTTACACATACTCGAGCCAAAACGTCCGCTATTAAGAAGTCTGAACAAGGAAGTTCATAATATTGAAGCAAAATAATTGTTGCTTGATTTCTTGAAGCGACATTCAAATTGACGTACGTGATACTTGTGAAAATGGGAGAGTCACTCGTTTCTATTCCCAAACGATTTCGTTAAACAACTGTGATTCAGACTCAAAGCACTCTTGTGTCGAAGTGCTCCAAACCTAATCATCACGCCGGTGGTTGCACTTTCTATGAATCATAGCACATATTTCCTATACAATGGAGATAATAGCTCGGTAGCGAGCTAAATTTTGTGCCCCTCTCCTCATCCCTGACGGGGACGACGCCACAATGCAACATATGTATCCCTAAACCACAGCATGATACTCTTACCTATACCACGGAGATGACCAAATATAAGTTTGGTAGAAACCGCCAACAATAAAAGTGTGCATTAACTCTGAGGCAATTTTTACCACCGTCCATGATTCGAGCGGTGCGCCATTTATGTATCTGTAAACGAAGTATTACAATTCTATGTACTAGAGACCTTTCTCAAAATCACGAATACGATTACGGATGGAAATATCACACCAGTATACGGCCAAAATTAGATTTTTACGCACGGGGGTTCTTATGTGAGACGTAATATACCCCACTCAGTTAATTATGTGCAGATGTTTCAATAATTAGCTTAGGGACGCTCTAACATTCTCCGTTCTTACAGAATTACCTGTTATCAATAAAATATGTTGTTGTAACTGGGATATGGAAGCCTAAACATATATGTAATCAATGAAACAGCATCTCTGGACACCCCTGTCCGTACACGATTTATATCGGGTCACATTAAGATCAATTAGAAAATTGTAAAGTCGTTATCAAAAATATGTAATTTTTCGACCAAAACGTGTTTGGGGGAGGGGTAGCTAAAATCAAGTATCTCGCAAACTGTTCAAACTTTCTGTTAACTACTTTATCCGTATGCTTGCTAGATAACTACTGCACCGCATTGATTAAATATGTTGGCGTTATTACAATATACGTTTAAATGCAGCAGAAAATAAATGATTCGGCTCCAAATGGCAGGAAAATCCAAATTTACCAACACTTTTTCCTATAAAGTAGAGGTATGGTATGATGTGGCAATATTAACACAAACAATCTTGGCAAATAAGTTAGAACTTCGCCACATCGTTCGCCTGACCAAAATCGTTAATTACTGGGAAAAGTGACTAGTGTGTATCTTTCATCGTCGATTTGACAATAGCCACCACCAATTCCGATATTTTTCACTATCAATTTCGTGAACAATATATGTTTCAACTTGTTCTACTGTGGGTAGGGGTACCCGACCACTTTTGGCGTTTGGTCGCTGCGCTATTTAGTCTCAGTATATTATATTATTATCCATCCCTTAACTAACACCATTTCCGATTGGGCAAAAGCCGCTACGTGATAGTCCTGGAAAAAGTCATATTGGACTCCCGAAAGTCATATTGGACTCCCGACTGTACAATGTGACTTTTCATATTGGACTCCGTGACGTCACGAATTAACTCTATTGCGAAATGAATCGGTGAAATTGTGATGCGCGCGCAACATTGATGGATTTTAGCAGACGTTTCACTTCCGGATTGAGTTTTTTCTCACTTCCGTGTTTACTTTTCCAAATCATGCTTTCTGATGATCAATATACGGTACAGGCTTTTATAGAGAATTAAGTGCCGACAAATACCAAAAATAACCACAAAAAGTTTTATTTCCAAAACTTGGATAAACATATAGATGGATAATAAAAATGTCATTATACAATGTTGTGTACAGTATGAGTTTTTCTTGTACTCGTCCAGGTTGTGGTAAAAAGTCATATTGGACTCGACACTGGCGTGTCTCGTCCAATATGACTTTTCACCACAACCTGGACTCGTACAAGAAAAACACATACTGTACACAACATTGTATAATAACTTTATAATATTACTCGACATAAGCCAGGGGCCCGTGTATGTGCTTAGGGGTGACGCATATTGGGATGGGGCCAAGTTACAAGCCCTTGTGGTTCATAGTTTGGGTTAATAAATATTTCAAAATTATTATGAATATCAATAAAGTTAATGTATTTCATCAATTATAACAGCATTATATGCATGCATGCGTGTATTCATGTTTCCGAGTTTGCTGAATAAAATAATTTGTCCGCAATTTTGAAAGTTATTTAGAGTTCACGTGTTTTCACGAAAATAATAGTAAAAATAGGGAAAAACAACAGAACAGTTCTTATTCCAAAGTGTATAACTAAGAGAGGAAGAGAGAATGTATTCATTAATATATATGTTTTTGAAGCACATATGCCAAGTAACAATTAAATTGTGAACAATATACAAAGTTTGGTATATTTGGCATAAAAATAAAATGATTAAAGTTAGAATTTGGTCTCGTTGCTACGGTAATTTTAATTGCATAGCAACTGTGGTTATGGACAACACATTTGACAACCTAATCAACGTGAGAGGAATGGGGAGGGAACCTTTAATGTGGACACAAAGTTTCTGGCGGTCTTGCCCTTTCTCTCTAAAATGGTATAAAAAATGTGTTTTAGTCCAATTTATGCAAATTTGGCACATCTAATTTGAACTTGACCTTTGACCTTGACAGAGGTAACTAGAAACTTGCCAACAATGATTTTATTTATCGGGGTATCCCATAGCACATTATTAATATTGTTGGCGTATGGTACTAAAAATGTTTAGCAAAAATTGTTCTAGCCATCATTTATCTGACCTGCCTCCTGACTATGTTTGACATTCGATTTTTTTACTATTTTGAAATGGGTTGTAGTCTGCGACCCATGCATTTGATCACGGTGATTCCTAGTCGGGACACATGTCCACACCAAATATGGAGCCAATCGGCTGATAAACACGGCTTGTTTTTAGCGCCGTATAATATTTTAGCACACATATCATCAAAGTCCAGCGATGGTCTGGAAATTGGGGAAACTCCACACGAATCTGGTCAAAATAAGTCCTTTCACTCGAAAAACTGAAAATTTATTTTTGGGTCTAAATTGTCTAAGTTGAACGTCGAACGCCTAAGCAACTGAACATGAAGATATTAGAATTTTCTTTAAAATTTTGAAATCGGTAGCAGTCTGCGATCCGTGCTTTTTGGTTATGCCCATTACTAGTGGGGAGACACTCCCTCACCAAATTTGGAGTCGATCGGTCAATAAGCAGGGCCTGTGCCCTCTAAAGCGGCCTAAATAAAATCATCAAAGAGAAGTCCAGCGGGGGTCTGGAAATGGGGGGAAACGATGAAATTTTGACCAGATTCGTGCGTTTAATTATGACCATTACTGGTGGAAAGACACTCCCACCGCTAAAGCGGCCTATATGCAAAGTCCAGCGGTGGTCTGGAATATGGGGAAAACGTGGAAACTGGGACCAAATTCTGGTTGGGGAGTACGAATTGGGTAAAAAGAATACATTTCGCGCAAGAAACTCAAAATAGATTTTTGGGTCGGAATTTTCTGTCCAGCGATGGTCTGGAAAATGGCACTGTGTAGGAACTGTTACATCGGAAGTCGTTCTATCGCCGGTGTTGTGATGGTTCTTGACTGATTTGTTACGGTTCCTTCTGATTGAAAATAATCATTTTTGTGACAAAATCACGCATAATTATAGATATCTTGAATATATTATACTTCCTGAATGAACAGAGGTATGGCGTTTTTTTTGTAACTATATTGTATCCGCTCTTATATATTTAATAATAGAACAAACATATGTGGCGAAAAGTGGTAAATTTCACTATATGTATTCAATATGTACACATGTTTATTATATATTGAACACTTATGTATGAAATGTCGTTATTTTCTGTAACTATATTGTAAATTTGACACATCTATATGTTATAAATTGCAAACATATATGGATACTGATGAAAATTTGCATATGTTTGTAGTCAGAATAGCACACCCACATGAGAGTCGCTATTTAGCAGCAGATGTCATTTTTTTGTATTTTAGTCATCAATTTGTTTAATTATTGAAAGCACATGTCCTCGTTTATAATACATATCTGCTGCTTTTGCACACATGCCTGCTGCTCTTAAACGGTGGGGAAAATATATTGTATCTTTGAACACAACCAGCTCACCAATAAAAGGTGTGCACCTTTATATTAGAAATCGTCATCTATCCGTTTTACATTTTATAATGCCCATATATTACCCCAAAATGAAACGTGCGTAATTTATATTCTATAAAACGCCCCTATATATTTTCACATTAAACACATGGCTGAGTCTGTTAATTAACTATGTTATATATTTGACACATATATATGTTATAAATTGCAAACATGTATGGACATTGACAGAAGTTTGCATTTGTATGTAGTAAGAATAGCACATACATATGACAGTCGCTATTTAGCAACAGACAACATTTTATTGTATTTTAGTTATCATTTTATTTAATTATTGAAAGCAAATGTCACCATTTACACCTTCAAATATGGGGAAATGAAGCCTTATAAATGTCTTGTATTTTTGAACACATGTGCGTCTTTGCGATAAAAGGAGTACACCTTTATGATATAAACCGTCACCTATCACTTACATTTTAGAAAATATAATGTGTTAGCGCAAATTAAAGAGTGTGTAATATATATTCAATATTGCACACACAAATGACCGGCGTTAAAATGCGCGGAGCTCTATTTATATTCAATATTGGACACAAATACGACGGGCGTTAAAATGCGCGGAGCTCTATTTTATATTGTATCCTAACATTCGTCTTATAGGAAAGCTAGTGTTAGGATTGAAAATATATTGCACTGGGTCGTGTTCACGTCGTATCGACATATTTATTTGTTGTATCCGAGGGGCCGAAATGCATTTGGTCGAGACAGTGAAACTGCAAGGCAGAGTTCAGTCCCCCTGCACTATCAGCGTAGGTGGCGCTAAAAATATGCAGTTTGCCAAATTCCGTTAGGGTTATCCGAAGTCGACTGAGGAATTTACAGACAACTTCTTAACTTCTTAACTTTCTTTCCATCTTTGTATCATATATCTTCAATAACAACAACAACATCGGCAATCATGATGGCGGCAGTTCTGATTAATGGAGTGGACATTGGTGGAGTTTGTGATACATTCCATATTCATATATTGTCATGGCGTTTCCGCATCACATTGGTTATTTCGAGGACTAAAGTAAACAAGCGTGAGTGGAAAATGTTAAATTTCAGGTAGGCCTAATATTTTTGCCGAAATGTGTTAATTTAACCCTATTTTCCCCCAATATTTATTGGAGTCCAAAATCAAGGTTTATGTTCACACGAACATGACAATTGGAAATTATTCCCTATTCCTTATTTTCAAAAATGTCGCTTTCGACCGATTTGACGTCATGGGTGGGTGGCCCGCCCCAAATACCACCTAGAAACACCCCGACCCCCACCCATCACCCCGGGGGGGGGGGGGGGTGCCGCCCCGAGGGGTGAAAATGGGGTATGGACCATTTTCGAGAACGGTAAGGATTTCGATCGATTTGACGGCATGGGTGGGTGGCCCGCCTCAAATACCACCTAGAAACACCTGGACCCCCTACCCATCACCCCCAGGGGGTGCCACCCCAAGGGGGGTGAAAATGGGGTATGGACCATTTTCGAGAACTAAGGATTTTTAACAATTTGACGGCATTGGTGGTTGGCCCGCCCCAAATACCACCTAGAAACACCCCGACCCCCCACCCATCACCCCCTGGGGGTGCCACCCTGAGGGGGTGAAAATGGGGTATGGACCATTTTCGAGAACTAAGGATTTTGACCAATTTGACAGCATGGATGGGCGGCCCGCCCCAAATACCACCTAGAAACACCCGGACCCCCACCCATCACCCTCATGGGGTGCAACCCCGAGGGGGTGAAAATGGGGTATGGACCATTTTCGAGAACGGTAAGGATTTCGACCGATTAGGTGGCATGGGTGGGTGGCCCGCCTCAAATACCACCTAGAAACACCCGGACCCCCACCCATCACCCCCGGGGGGGGGGGGGCGAAAATGGGGTATGGACCATTTTCGAGAACGGTAAGGATTTCGACCAATTTGACGGCATGGGTGGGTGGCCCGCCCCAAATACCACCTAGAAACACCCCGACCCCCACCCATCACCCCCGGGGGTGCCACCCCGAGGGGGTGAAAATGGGGTATGGACCATTTTCGAGTACGGTAAGGATTTCGACCGATTTGGCGGCATGGGTGGGTGGCCCGCCTCAAATACCACCTAGAAACACCTGGACCCCCCACCAATCACCCCAGGGGGTGCCACCCCGAGGGGGTGAAAATGGGGTATGGACCATTTTCGAGAACGGTAAGGATTTCGACCAATTTGACGGCATGGGTGGGTGGCCCGCCCCAAATACCACCTAGAAACACCCCGACCCCCACCATCACCCCCAGGGGGGGGGGGGGGTGCCACCCCGAGGGGTGAAAATGGGGTATGGACCATTTTCGAGAACGGTAAGGATTTCGACCAATTTGACGGCATGGGTGGGTGGCCCGCCCCAAATACCACCTAGAAACACCCCGACCCCCACCCATCACCCCCGGGTGGTGCCACCCCGAGGGGGTGAAAATGGGGCATGGACCATTTTCGAGAACGGTAAGGATTTCGACCAATTTGACGGCATGGGTGGGTGGCCCGCCCCAAATACCACCTAGAAACACCCCCAACCCCACCCATCACCCCCGGGGGGTGCCACCCCGAGGGGGTGAAAATGGGGTATGGACCATTTTCGAGAACGGTAAGGATTTCGACCGATTTGACGGCATGGGTGGGTGGCCCGCCTCAAATACCACCTAGAAACACCTGGACCCCCACCAATCACCCCCAGGGGGTGCCACCCCGAGGGGGTGAAAATGGGGTATGGACCATTTTCGAAAACGGTAAGAATTTCGACCAATTTGACGGCATGGGTGGGTGGCCCGCCCCAAATACCACCTAGAAACACCCCGACCCCCACCCATCACCCCCGGGGGGGGGGGGGGGGTGCCACCCCGAGGGGTGAAAATGGGGTATGGACCATTTTCGAGAACGGTAAGGATTTCGACCGATTTGACGGCATGGGTGGGTGGCCCGCCTCAAATACCACCTAGAAACACCTGGACCCCCCACCCATCACCCCCAGGGGGTGCCACCCCAAGGGGGTGAAAATGGGGTATGGACCATTTTCGAGAACTAAGGATTTTGACCAATTTGACGGCATGGGTGGTTGGCCCGCCCCAAATACCACCTAGAAACACCCCGACCCCCACCCATCACCCCCTGGGGGTGCCACCCTGAGGAGGTGAAAATGGGGTATGGACCATTTTCGAGAACGGTAAGGATTTCGACCGATTTGACGGCATGGGTGGGTGGCCCGCCCCAAATACCACCTAGAAACACCCGACCCCCCACCCATCACACCGGGGGGGGGGGGGGGGGTGCCACCCCGAGGGTGTGAAAATGGGGCATGGACCATTTTCGAGAACGGTAAGGATTTCGACCGATTTGACGGCATGTGTGGGTGGCCCGCTTCAAATACCACCTAGAAACACCTGGACCCCCCACCATCATCCCCAGGGGGTGCCACCCTGAGGGGGTGAAAATGGGGTATGGACCATTTTCGAGAACTAAGGATTTTGACCAATTTGACGGCATGGGTGGGCGGCCCGCCCCAAATACCACCTAGAAACACCCGGACCCCCACCCATCACCCTCATGGGGTGCAACCCCGAGGGGGTGAAAATGGGGTATGGACCATTTTCGAGAACGGTAAGTATTTCGACCGATTAGGTGGCATGGGTGGGTGGCCCGCCTCAAATACCACCTAGAAACACCCGGACCCCCACCCATCACCCCCGGGGGGGGTGAAAATGGGGTATGGACCATTTTCGAGAACGGTAAGCATTTCGACCAATTTGACGGCATGGGTGGGTGGCCCGCCCCAAATACCACATAGAAACACCCCGACCCCCACCCATCACCCCCGGGGGGTGCCACCCCGAGGGGTGAAAATGGGGTATGGACCATTTTCGAGAACGGTAAGGATTTCGACCGATTTGACGGCATGGGTGGGTGGCCCGCCTCAAATACCACCTAGAAACACCTGGACCCCCCACCAATCACCCCCAGGGAGTGCCACCCCGAGGGGGTGAAAATGGGGTATGGACCATTTTCGAGAACGGTAAGGATTTCGACCAATTTGACGGCATGGGTGGGTGGCCCGCCCCAAATACCACCTAGAAACACCCCGACCCCCACCCATCACCCCCGGGGGGGGGGTGCCACCCCGAGGGGTGAAAATGGGGTATGGACCATTTTCGAGAACGGTAAGGATTTCGATCGATTTGACGGCATGGGTGGGTGGCCCGCCTCAAATACCACCTAGAAACACCTGGACCCCCCACCCATCACCCCCAGGGGGTGCCACCCCAAGGGGGTGAAAATGGGGTATGGACCATTTTCGAGAACTAAGGATTTTTAACAATTTGACGGCATGGGTGGTTGGCCCGCCCCAAATACCACCTAGAAACACCCCGACCCCCCACCCATCACCCCCTGGGGGTGCCACCCTGAGGGGGTGAAAATGGGGTATGGACCATTTTCGAGAACTAAGGATTTTGACCAATTTGACAGCATGGGTGGGCGGCCCGCCCCAAATACCACCTAGAAACACCCGGACCCCCACCCATCACCCTCATTGGGTGCAACCCCGAGGGGGTGAAAATGGGGTATGGACCATTTTCGAGAACGGTAAGGATTTCGACCGATTAGGTGGCATGGGTGGGTGGCCCGCCTCAAATACCACCTAGAAACACCCGGACCCCCACCCATCACCCCGGGGGGGGGGGGCGAAAATGGGGTATGGACCATTTTCGAGTACGGTAAGGATTTCGACCAATTTGACGGCATGGGTGGGTGGCCCGCCCCAAATACCACCTAGAAACACCCCGACCCCCACCCATCACCCTCATGGGGTGCAACCCCGAGGGGGTGAAAATGGGGTATGGACCATTTTCGAGAACGGTAAGGATTTCGACCAATTTGACGGCATGGGTGGGTGGCCCGCCTCTAGTACCACCTAGAAACACCTGGACCCCCCCCCACCCATCACCCCAGGGGTGCCACCCCGAGGGGGTGAAAATGGGGTATGGACCATTTTCGAGAACTAAGGATTTTGACCAATTTGACGGCATGGGTGGGTGGCCCGCCCCAAATACCACATAGAAACACCCCGACCCCCCACCATCACCCCCTGGGGTGCCACCCCGAGGGGGTGAAAATGGGGTATGGACCATTTTCGAGAGCGGTAAGTATTTCGATCGATTTGACGGCATGGGTGGGTGGCCCGCCTCAAATACCACCTAGAAACACCCGACCCCTCCCCCCACCCATCACCCCCGGGGGTGCCACCCCGAAGGGGTGAAAATGGGGTATGGACCATTTTCGAGAACGGTAAGGATTTCGACCAATTTGACTGCATGGGTGGGTGGCCCGCCCCAAATACCACCTAGAAACACCCGACCCCCCACCCATCACCCCGGGGGTGGGGGGGGGTGCCACCCTGAGGGTGTGAAAATGGGGTATGGACCATTTTCGAGAACGGTAAGGATTTCGACCGATTTGACGGCATGGATGGGTGGCCCGCCCCAAATACCACATAGAAACACTCCGACCCCCTGTTTCATTAGTCTGAAAAAACTGTCAGATCACATGATAATCCACTTCATGACACAGTAGTTGCAAGTTTTCTTGAATCGCTAAATGTCATATATAGCACACTCGTATGGACTATGGCCGGTCTATGTCCTATTATGCTTTGCCAGACTCCGCATATGACTGAATTCTTTGTGGTGTTTCTAGGTGGTATTTGGCGCAACAGCGAAGTACCGTATACTATTAAGTATCTAGATTTCCAATGTTGAAGATCCCCCGGAGATACCCGAATCGGCTCGGCAATATTCGGGGGATCTTCAAGATCGGAGATCAGCGTCCTTTCAACATTTTAAGAGTATAAAAACTATAATTCATGGTATATTAATTATGTTAGAAATTAAAAATGTTAAATTGGTAGAAGTTTTTAAAATCTATTTTTCCGAACACAAATTCAACAAACATACAGATTATATCTAACAAAAAGATATGGGTATGTGTACTGAACACTGGAGAATGATGAACAATAAAGACATGCGCATACTCACATTTCTTCAGTTTTATTAAGAGTTTTGGCTTGGACGCAGTTGTTTACAAATGGTAGATTTCATTGCTCAGCAAAGCTATTTGGGAACTGAATTTGATGGGTCAAGATAATGTTCACTCAAGCCTGCTGGGATTATGACCAGCCGGTGCTGTACTTTATCCTGACTCAGGATGATTGGTGACCTAGTTTCTGGGCTATGGGGTACACCAGATTGGGTATTGCACAGTTCTTTTGTCAAGAGATTCACAACACACCACTGTCCACAGATATTAACATTTAACAGCCACCTAACTACAAGCGATGTCGGGTAACTTACTCAATTATTTGTAAACAATTGGTTCCTAGTAATTTTTATCAAAGAATGCTTGATAAATATGAATATTATTTTATTGTTCATCATTCTTCTCAGTGTTTGAACAGTAGACATTGCCATATTTTTTCTTTGGTATGGACAAGAATGATAACGCGCCCATTTCTGGAATTCGAAATATGATAACATCACCGGGAAAACTCAGAGAGCCTGGTGACTTGAATTAGTTCTAATTGCTTGATATTCCAGACAGCACTAAAAAAAATGGGGACAAAAAGTTAGTGTAATCATGTATGAAATTTCCAACTGTTAAAATTCTTTATAATAGTTGTGACTCCCACCCCCTCAAAATACCTCCATCATTCGATCCCCGTCCCCATCATAATGGGGACAATAATTACTAGTTGGGATACCAGGCAATGGTAACCATGTATTTTAACCTTTATGTTGTAGTGTAATAATGTATGAAATTTCCAACTACATGTGCATTAACTTTTTTTTACAAAAGTTGTGAATCATACACACTCAAAATCCAACTTCCACCCCCACCCCACTACACTGTCCCTTCCACTTAAAAACATTCTGGAGATCAAGTTGGCCACAGGTGTTCAGTTATTATACCCCACGTGTCTTGGACTGTTGCCAAATTCACAGTGCTCCATTAGAGGGCCTGCTTGGACTGTTGCCAAATTCACAATGTTAACTGCAGAGAGGTTGTATGTTATTGGAGACGTTCTAATATGACAATAGGCTGGCCTAATTAACGAACCACGCACAGCTAAATACACATAAGGTAGGATATATTTGTCACCCAGTGCCTTTTTACTTCATTGGTCAGCATTGGTGAGTATTCCAATTAAGATTCACTTAGGCCTTATATCGTGATGTGATTCCGAATTTTTTTCACTCCAGCCATCACACAGGGTTCATGGAAAGAGTTGGTTCTATAACTACAAATTCGGTTACGTAGCGTTTTTCCGAAGACCCATAACTCCGAAGGTCCGATTCTCCGAAGGTCAGATTCTCCGACGCCCCGATTCTCCGAAAGCCCATAACTCCGAAGTCCCGATTCTCCGAAATCCCATAACTCCGAAGACCCATAACTCCGAAGACCCATAACTCCGAAGGCCTATAACTCCGAACGCCCATAACTCCGAAGGTCTATAACTCCGAAGGGCCGATTCTCCGAAGGTCCGATTCTCCGAAGGTCCGATTCTCCGAAGATCATGTTTTATCGCTTATTAAATAGTGTACAGTCCAGTGGCGGGGTCAATGGGGCCCTAGGGAAGACCGCCCCCAAAAAACATGTCAAATGTCATGTAAACGTCAGGAAATCCCTCCTATGTATTCAAATATTCACAGTGTTCCTGCCCAGGGGAGCCCCCGGACCAACGATTGGGGGCGACCCCTCCCATGTATGCGCTCCCCAAATCAGGCCTTCGTGATATGCTTTCGGCATATCATATGCATGATATATCCCCCACATATCCCCCACATATGCTAATTAATGTGCACCCCTAAATGGGAACCCTGGCTCCGCCACTGGTGTGCACCGGGTATATTATAACGAAACGCTGCAAGAATGTCAGAGTAGCCTAACATGCACAGGGGCGACAAGTTCTTCCCCGTTCACCCCTGTACATTTTACTCTGGCATCTCATGGGCCAACGTAACGTTATAGTATCTGGTGTATAGTCAGTGGCGGGCCAGGATTCCCATTTAGGTGCATGGGGACAGTAGGAAAAGTTTGAATATGTTGATGCCCCATGAACGATTTCCGGGCGTTTACATGACATTGGACATGTTTTGGTAGGGGCCCATATTGTCTGAAATAGCAAGTAGATGTTTAATGGGGGCAGTGGGAATTTTGGGACTCCTTGGCTTCGCCACTGGACTGTACACTATTTAGTAAACGATAATACCCCGATAAAACAAAATCTTCGGAGAATCTGACCTTCGGAGAATCGGACCTTCGGAGTTATGGGTCGTCGGAAAATCGGCCCTTCGGAGTTATAGGTCTTCGGAGTTATAGGTCTTCGGAGAATCGGCCCTTCGGAGTTATGGGCTTTCGGAGAATCGGATCTTCGGAGTTATGGGCCGTCGGAGAATCGGGTCTTCGGAGTTGTGGGCCGTCGGAGAATCGGGTCTTCGGAGTTGTGGGCCTTCGTAGTAATAGGTCTTCGGAAAACCGGTCTGACACCACAAATTCATGTATAAATTAGGTCAATCTACCACAGTTGGACATACAGTCCCAAAAATTAAGGGTTTAATCAAGTTTATAAATGGGTATCCCATTATATTGGGATACCCATTCATAAACTTGATTAAACCCTTATTTTGGGCATAAGGTATTTTTTGTCAGTAAAACAATCTTAAAGGGGTACTGTACGCCATTTTCATTAAATTTCCGGTGACAACAACGATCTAATATCGATAATATATAGAAACATAAGTAATTTGAGTCGAATATGTATTCTGTAAACGCTCAGGTTAATAGGCTATCTTAACATTTAATAATTTAAAAGTTAATAATTTGATATAAATTGAATTTATGACTGGAGCCATAAAATGGCGTCAATTAAATTACGAATTACCGTAATCAAAAACAGTAATTGAGGGATACTGGATTTTTAAACCGATCGCACACACGATCGCTTAAAATATTATGATGATACGGGGAGAACAATCAAGCCACTCACTGACTAGCGACGATACAATAACTCAAATGATTATATGGGACTAGTATGCATATAATATAACTTTTATTTGATTCATTTGGTTGAAAACTTTACAAAAATTACTCGACAACGACAATTTGTATTTTTGCATTCCGGTAAATTTGTCATCCGTAACATGACTTCGTACTCAACAGACTTTCAAATAATGGAAAAATTGTTACCTTATTCTCCGACTCGGAGACTATAGAAACCAACAACAACATTTGGCGTACAGTACCCCTTTAAGTGTCCAAATTTCAAATGGATCTTGAAAATACATTTTTGTTTTATGGCATATTCAAATGATAGCATGATGTTAAAGGGTTGTTATATCACTTTTTAGTGCTCAATTAGCACAGAATTTTTAATTTTTTTTATTTTCGAAGTTCGGCCATATGGTGTTTTTGTATGTAAAACAACCTAGGTGTTAAATGTTCACATGGATCTTGAGAAAACATTGCTGTTTTCAAGGCATATTCAAATGAGATGCAATACCTTTTAATGCACAATGAGCTTTTGCTCCCTTCCTTGCAGTATGTGCTCCAACAACTTGTACATATAGGTATATATTGCCTGATCTCTGGAATATTTGGTATCAAAATTTAATCCGTTGACGCGGGCTACAAGCTGTACTGTTTGTATGATCTTCATAAATACCATCATGGATGTTGTTATTGAGATAAAGATGGGAACGAGTCATTTTATGGACATTCGGCCAAAAAACATGGCTGCCAGTGGCCACGTTGCATTTTACACTTAGGATCACTACAGTAATGCCCTAAGTAATCGACCTCTTAACCAAAGCAGAATTATGGGTAACTTTTCAGGATTTAGTCGGAAATATGTATGGTGGCATTCATCCGATGAATGGCAACAAGCCATATTTCCGACTAATCCTGAAAAGTTACCCATAATTCTGCTTTAGTTAAGAGGTTGATTACTTAAGGCATTACTGTAAATCCTTTGGCACACCCTACAGACCATATCCATGATCTGATCATCACCAAACTTCATATTGAGTATCGGGGTGGCCTAGATGGGAACTCGTCATTTTGGGGTCATTCGGCAAAAAAAATATGGCCGCCAATGGCCAGTTTGGTTTTTACTCTTTGTATCACTAAATATTTCTACAAAATCTATTAGCATGTGCTGCATGCCCATCTGTTGTCAACTATTAAATTATTCCCCTACCTACCGTAAGTTGATCTACAGTGTCATTGACACTTTCAATAGGTAATTCGGCCAAATATCCTGGCCGCCAGAAGCCATCTTGGATTTTACTCTTCGCATGACTAAATCCTTTGGCACGGACTGCAGGTCGTACCTTTAGTTGGACCATCAATGAAATTTCTCATGGCTGTTGACATTGGGACATAGATAGGAACGAGTCATTTGAGGGTCATTTGGCCCTAAAATGTGTCCACTGTCAGCCATAAATCCTTTGACATATCCTACAGACCACATCCCTGATTCGATCGTCACCAAACTTCATATGGATCATCGGGGTGACCTCCAGATGGGAACGAGTCATTTTGGGGTCATTTACCCAAAAAACATGGTCGTCGGCAGCCATATTGGATTTTACTCTTTACGTCATTAATTACTTTGATACACCCTACATACCACATCCCAGATGGTGGACCAATTTGGCCATAGAGTGGTATCCGTCCAAAACACTTTGGACTGACAATTCGACCCATGCGCGAAACCAGAAAATGATGACTGAGGTTAACTATGGAGAAAATATAGAAAACCCAATATGTTGTGAATTTGTGATCGGGCGGTATTGCGACAACATATTGATTAAATTAATTCAGTTGTATGAATGTGTCAACAAAATAAAATTTGGGGAAACTGGTTTGTTGGGGAAACTAAAGAACCATAGGCATAGCCTGAATTAGTTGGAAATTTCATCATCATTTCAATGATTTTCATGCCAAAATGGCAAATGGAAAATATCAATTATCATATGGAATTCTAAATTTGTAAATGATTCATTGATGCAGTTATTGTTTATGTGTGTCTCACCCCCCCCCAACTTTGGTAAAAAATGTCAACAGTTGCCAAAACATTAGATGGAAATTTCACACAGGAATTTCCCCAAGATGGACACAGACACTCTCCCACCCCAACAGAGACCCCCCAGACAGCACGTCCCTGCCTAACTGTCACAACAGACCCCATCCTAATGAATTGTAGAAGGTGGTGTCTTTACTGAAAATCACTGTTCATGCCATTAAATAATTTAAATGATTAATTTTGGGACTTGTTAGTCTGTCACTTGTGCTCAAGTGCAAACCATTTGTGCTTAAGAACAAATCATTTGTGCTTAAATGCAAATCAGTTATGCTTCAGCGCAAATAATTTTTTTCTCAAGCGCAAATAGATCATATTACTCTTAAAGCGCAAATGATTTGCGTTTAAAACTTCCATTAAGGCTTTAGCGCAAATTAAAAAATTCATGATTCCCCCGGCTGATCACCCTGGATTAATTTTAAATGGCACAGGCCTGAATAGCCTACATCATTAAAGTCTATATAGGCCCACCATAAAGCAAAGATAAATAATAATATGTGAGAAAGGCCTCTCATATCTGTGACATTGTTATTTTCATTTTAAAAAATCTGGACCCCTGTGATTTCGTGGCAAAGTGCCCGGCTAAAAGTGTAATACTGGCAAAAGGCCTAGTGCCTAGTATAGTGGGTGGGGGGTATCAAAAAGCGATGAACATATACATGTTGGAGGCCAAATTCACATTTAATAAGGAATTGCGCTTAAGCAATTGATTGCGCTTAAGCAGGGTGGAGTCTGCAATTTTTTCCGAACACTAGGCGGGGGTTTGTGGGTGGTTCAGCAGCCCGGCTTACACATTTTTTCCTGGCAGGGCCCTGTATAATTTTTTCCTACAGTCATTTTTAGCTGAACTTTACTTTGTAAAGTTTGAGCTATTGCCATGGCTTTGTCGTCTGTCGTCCGTGTGTGTGTGATTTGTCAACAATACAGGCTACAGGTCGTACCTTTGTTCAGATCATTATGATATTTGTCATTGTTGACATCAATATTTAGACTGGAATGATTCATTTTGGGGTCATATGGAAAAAAAACATGGCCACTAGCAGCCATCTTGGATTTAAAAGTTCAATCCATTAGCACAGGCTACAGGCCGTACTGTTTGTCTAATCATCATGAAATTTGTCATGGATATTAATATTGACATGTAAATGGGAACGAGTAATTTTGGGGTTATTCGGCCCAAAAACATGGCCGCCAGCAGCCATCTTGGATTTTACTCTTTGTATGACTAAATTCTTTAGCACGGGCTACATGTCGTACTTTTAGTCTGATCATCATAAAATTTGTCATGAATGTTAATAATGACATGTAGATGGGAACGAGTCATTTTGGGGTCATTCGGCCAAAACACATGGCCGCCAGCAGCCATCTTGGATTTTACTCTTTTTATTACCAAATCCTTTAGCACGGGCTTCAGGTTGTACCTTTAGTCTGTTCATCATAAAATTTGTCATGAATGTTAATAATGACAAGTAGATGGGAACGAGTCATTTTGGGGTAATTCGGCCAAAAACATGGCCGCCAGCAGCCATCTTGGATTTTACTCTTTGTGTGACTAAATCCTTTAGCACGGGCTACAGGTCGTACATTTAGTCTGATCATCATAACATTTGTCATGGCTGTTGACATTGACATGTTGATGGGAACGAGTCATTTTGGGTTCATTCAGGAAAAAAACATGGCCGCCAGTGGCCATCTTGGATTTCAATATTCAATCCATTAGCACGGGCTACAGGTCGTACTGTTCGTCTGATCATCATGAAATTTGTCATGGATGTTAACAATGAAATGTAGATGGGAACGAGTCATTTTGGGGTCATTCGGCAAAAAAACATGGCCGCCAGCAGCCATATTGGATTTTACTCTTCGCATCACTAAATACTTGGACACACCCTACATACCACATCCCTGATCTGATCATCACCAAACCTCATATGGATCATCGGGGTGCCCTCTTGATGGGAACGGGTCATTTTGGTGTCATTCGTCAAAAAAATATGGCCACCAATTGCCATTTTAGATTTTACTCTTTGTATGACTAAATATTTCTACAAAATTCATTAGCATGTGTTATAGACCGATCTGTTTGTTTGATCTTCATGAATATTTTCATGGATGTTGACATGTAGATGGGAACGAGTTATTTTGGGGTGATTCCCAAAAAAATTGGTTACTGGTGGCCATTCTAGAATTTAATCTTTGCATCATTAAATACTTTGGCACACCCTAGATCGAGCTAGCTACAGACCACATCCCTGATCTGATCATTATGAAATTTATCATGAATGTTGATATTGACATGTAGATGAGAACGAGTCATTTTGGGGGTCATTCAGCCAAAAGACATGGCCGCTGGTGAACATCATGGATTTCAAAATTTATTCAGTTAACGTGGTTACAGGCTGTACTGTTTGTTTGATCATCATAAAAATTATCATGGATGTTGACATTGAGATGAAGATGGGAACGAGTCATTTTAGGGTCATTCGGTCAAAAAACATGGCCACCACGGCCATCTTGCATTTTACTCTTAGGATCACTAAATCCTTTGACACGCCCTTTATTGATAAAGATACTTCCAAGCACCACACACCAAATCAAGACTTGATCTTATTTTCACATACATGACAGATGTTCTGACAACAGTAATACAGTGTCCATGGTCTGATCACAAATGACTTGTTGCTGCTATTCATGTCCTTACCATCTAGTTAACATTGTTCATTCGTATACATTATCATTCCATTTCTACTTCCACCAATACGACTATTGTTTTGGTCTCACTTCACATGTACATCTTGTCATACTTAGACATTTCCATTAGCACCTTTCCTAATTCCTCCATTTACTGTCAACCATTAAATTATTCCCCTACCTAAGTTGAGCTACAGTGTTATTGACACTTTCATTAGTACATGTATGTTGTTTGTGCTGGGTTAAAGTACCTATTCCCACTGAAAAATTAGTTTGAGGTGAAACCATAAATGCACTGGATTTCATCCAGATAAATAATAGAACATTCCAGTGTACACTTTTAAAACTGAGGGCAAAAATCTATTTAGTACAGAAATTGTTAACCCGTTGAACCCCTACCCTAGATATTGGGTGATTTACGCATTTTTCATGAGACAAACTAAACTTATTATACCCTCCGCAACGAAGTTAGGGGGTATACTGGAGTCAGCTCGTCCGTCCGCCATCCGTCGTCCGTCGAGCCGTGGACACAAATTTGTCAGGAGTTTTTGTCAGTCTTGAAACTTGGTACAGGCATCAACCACCATGGGAACCTGCGCACTTGCGATTATGACGTCTGTCGGACTTCTTTTGATGGAGTTATTCCCTCTTTTTGAAACATGTATAATTTTTATACCCCCCGCAACGAAGTTAGGGGGTGTATACTGGAGTCAGCTTGTTCGTCCGTCCGTCTGGCCGTGGACACAAATTTGTCCGGAGTTTTTCTCAGTTGTTTTTAGATCAATTTCCGTGAAACTTGGCGCAGACATCAACCACCATGGGAACCTGTGCACGTGCAATTATGACATCTGTTGGATTTTTTTTGTGGAGTAATCCACCCTTTTTCGACTTATAATTTTTTTCGCAACATGTATAATTTAGTCCGAGCTTTTATTCATACATTTTTAGGTGAATTCTTTTAAAACTTGGCACAGATATTTAGTACCATGGGAACCTGTGCACCTCCAATTATGACGTCTGTCCGACATTTTTTGGTGGAGTTATCCTCCTTTTTCAACTTAGAAATATTTTTGCAACATGCATAATTTTGTTCGAGCTTTTATTCCTACATTTATAGGTCAATGTTTTTTAAACTTGGCACTGATATTAAGTACCATGGGAACCTGTGCACCTGTGACTATGATGTCTGTCTGACTTTGTTTGTGGAGTTATTCCCCTTTTTCGACTTTAAGTTTGCAACATGCATAATTTTGTCTGAATTTTTATTCCTACATTTTTTCGGTCAATAGGTTTAAGATTTGTGTTATTGTTGTGCACCTACAATGGGAACTGTTATTTTATTATTTTAACTAAATGTTTACTGACATGTGAAACATCTTATTATTTTAAAAACACGGGGGGGAGGGTATCCTTAGTCCCATTGGGACAGTCACACCTCTAGTTAGGTAAATTTGTTTTTAACTTGGCACATACATTTAGTACCATGGGAACCTGTGCACCTGCGATTGTGACATCTGTCGGGCATGTTTTGGTGGAGTTATCCACCTTTTCTGACTTAGAATTTTTTTTGCAACATGTCTAATTTTGTCCGAGCTTTTATTCCTACATTTTTCGGTCAATAGGTTTAAGATTACGGTTAGGTTTGTGCACCTGCAATGGGAACTGTTATTTTATTATTTTAACTAAAATGTTTACTGACATGTGAAACATCTTAGAATTTGTAAAATTGTCCTTGAAGACATCTTATATGGGTGCATATATGTGCCATACATCTGGGTTTTATCACATGATCATATTCCTTTCTCAATGCACTCTGAAAGTATGCTAAACAATGAACCCTTGTTTTTTGATGCATTTCATGAATATAAAAAGCAAACATGTTTTCTCGAAGATTGATTTATTAAGTTTATTAAAGAATGAATATCAACATATATATCCTATTCATATGGTTATTTCATATTGAGTCGACTGAGTTTAAAAAACGTCATCAGAAATTGTCTGATTTATATGCAGGTAGCTGAAGAAGATTAGTCAGTTTTAATTAGTTCACAAAATGGTGCTCTCAAAGTTAGGAATGGGGTTCCGTATGACTAGTGAATGCTAATTCACTAACTGAACTCATACAGTCATCTCAATTATTTTACATTATATAATGGTATATTTTGAGTATTTCCAAGTGATGCCGTCCGAGATAGGGGTTGGGGTCGGGTCGGGCACCATCAAATTTGGAAATATGAGGTTATGTATATGTTTATCTGTTAACCGATAAAAATATATTTAAATTTGTATATATGAGGTTCCGCTATTTAAATTTGGTTTACTTTTTACAATATATGCCAGGGTACCCTGCTAGTATACACTATTGAAGCACACAAGCTTAACTGACATTACACAAGTGATATACAAGCGACAATTAAAACCCTTTTATTTTTTTTCAGGTTCTGATTGTCTTTTTTACAAGTCACGCAGCATTAGTGTCTTGTGAGATGACTATGCAGAAATAACACAGTGGTAAAGTTCTGTGAATTATGTTCATCAAATACCATGCAGCCATACCGGGCAAGATGTCATGAGATTATTTCTTCTGGAATCTGACAACACATATGAAGGCACTTGAATACCAAAGACTATCCAATCTGCTATATCACAGCACCAGTCTTTTCGAGGCAGGTACAACCAGCAGGCTGAAAACTTGTCAGGCTATTGTTCAATACATTTGGTTTGTAGATAACCAAATGCAACTTGGTATAATAATCTACTATATATTTTGGAACTGCTGTCTCTGTGTATGTTTGTATATGTGTGTGTTATAGACTCAAAATCTTTTTGACCGATCTGACTCAAATTTGGTATGTGGGTTGTAGTTCCCATTCATCTTTATTGTGTGTTTATTTACTTTATATTGTGTCCATTTACCTTTACTATGGTGTGTATTTACCTTTTTAGCTCACCTGAGACGAAGTCTCCGGTGGAGCTATAGTCATCACTCCTCGTCCGTCGTCCGTCCGTCCGTCGTACCGTCCGTCAACAATTCTTTAAACATCTTCTCCTCTGAAACCATCAGACCGATTGGGTTTATATTTGGTGTGGATGTTCCCTAGCTATAGGTGACTCTTATTCAGATTTGTTCAAATGAGGTCACCAAGTCAGATAGTTTTGATGTCAGGACCATAACTATTTTTCCACATAGTAATTCTTAAAACGACTTCTTTTCTGAAGTTGTCGGGCCGAATGGGTTCATATTTGGTATGAGCGTATCTTGGGTGACTGTGGTTCAGATTTGTTCAAATGAGGTCACTGGGTCAAATGTGGGTGGGGCTATGGACATAAATCTGAAGAATATTTTTTTTTTAGATTTAACTTATTGCTCAATTTAACAAACAAAAAAAAAAAATATTTTATTTTTAATAAATATTTTTTTTATTAAATAATTTATTTTTTATTTAAATAAAATAAAAAACATTTAAATAAATTTTTAAGAACTTGTGACATTACATCTTCGGGGGGTAGGTACCTCTAGTCTCCCCACTAAATTTGGTTGAAATCAGGGGTTTGGGAGAAAAGATGAACAGACGGATGTACAGAAATTTTCAGTAAATTCCTCTTAATACTAGTATCTGTGCATTCTCATTACAAGCCAACTCTGCTCTGAACTGACAGACATGACACATGTTGTTTATAATCAGGGCCAGATAGATAGATAGATAAGAGAACTTCTGTAGCTATAGGCAGAGTCCCCAGGGAGTGTATTCATGTCATTCATAATTTAAATGAGATTAATTGTGTTGTACATTTGTTTTCTAAAGTTGTCAGTAGCACCATCATTGTTTACATTACACTGGTCATTAATATCAGATTAAATTTCTTTTCTCAGAGCTTTAAGTGTGTCTGGCATCATTTGTAGAATGAGGTTCCCAGAGGGTGAATTTAATTATGCTACCCTGCACGACAGGCTAGCATCACCAAATACACCCTATGTGGACCTCATTCTGCTTAGGCTTCATCTTCTGTGAAGTATCTAGAGTTTCAAATTGACATTTTTAGCAGCTCTTTTCCCTTCTGTTCAGATTTTAAAATGCATAATTGAGGTGTCAAATGGGTGCGCATACTGTCATATGTCAGTAATGTCACCAACTTCAGCTGGAGAACTTCTGTCTGTCCCTAGGTCTCCCATAGCAGTTGAGGACTAAGTAAAATTGGGTTCCCAGATGGTAATTTGGTGATGCTAGCCTACCTTACAGAATAGCATCACTACATTCACCCTTTTTGGACCTCAGACACACTAAATTCACGCTTGGCTGTTCCAATATTATTTTCTTAATCACTTAGCTACGTGACCTCATTATACCTTATTATGGACAAAAAAGTGGGGAGGGGGTATATTGGATTAAATATGTTGGTCTGTCGGAGTGTCCTTCCATCCATTGTTCTGTCCATCCATCCATCAACAATTGTTTTCTTATCGAGATCTATATGAATTCCCTACCTGTATGTGACTCAAATTCAGATTTGTTCAAATAAGTTCATCAGCTCAAATTGGAGGGGTGCCAGGGCCATAACGTTTTCCCTCCATAGTAATTCTAACAACTATTACTACTCAAGAACCATCAAGTCTATTAAGCTTATATTTGTGTATGCAGGGTCATTGGGTGGCATGTTTAGATCTGTTCCAATGGGGGCCTTTTTGGAAAATCAATTAACTTCAACTCTTAAAAGCGAATGTTTATAATTATAAGATGAATATATATCAGAGATGGGGATTCATGTTTGTTCAAATAGGGGCAGAGACCCCACCCACACTACCTGTATCTATGCTGTACGCTACTGGTATAATAAGATAATGTCATATTCTTGCAGGGATGTCCCCACAGTGTTGGGGAGGTGATTTACAGATTTGTTCAATGAAATGTAATTTTTGAGCTCACCTGAGACGAAGCTATAGTCATCACTTCTCATCTGTCACCTGTTCATCTTTCTGTCCATCCATCAATCTGTCAACAATTCTGTGAACATCTTCTCTAGATCATAAGACTGAATGGGTTTATATTTGGTGTGGATATTTTCCCTAGGTGATTCACATTCAGATTTGTTCAAATGAGGTCACTCTTTCAAATGGTTATGAAGCCAGGGCCATAACTCTTGCCCTCCATGGTAATTCTTAAAACGACTTCTCATCTACCATCAGATATAGGGTGGGACCCGAGACATAACTGTATGCCTCTATAGTAATACTTAAAATGTCTTCTCAAGAGAGGTTGGACTTTTAGCTTACATATAGGATGGATGATCCTTTAGTGACTGAGATTCAGATTTGTTAACATAAGGCAACCTGTTAAGAAATGACGGGGCTATCCATGGGGACTTAACACTTTTGTGTCTAATAAGATCATTAAAATACAAAATTCATTAAAACATCTACATTGGAACTACTTACTGATTAATCTGACATACATATATGCTGTTTTTGGGTCCATGGATAATTGGGCTTCAAACATGTCTAAATAGTTTTATAAAAAGATGCTTGTGAGATTGGAAATTTCCAACAATAGAGAAAGTTTGAGATGACAGTTGCCAATCTAAGACTTGGGAGTCTGGAGCCTTGTCGGGAAGGGACACGAGCTGGAGGAGGGTGGGGGGGGGGGGGGTGATCAGTAGCGTACAGTTGGTATGTGAAGCCTCTCTATCTACATATCCTGTTTAGATCTACTTTTTTAAAGTGATTATGAAAAGTTCTAACTGTTATGGTCTCCAAAGTCCCAGTCTTATCAGTCTTTGCAGTCTGGTGAGCGACCCCACAGTCTTTGACTGTCTTGTTATGGTGTGTATTTACCTATATATGATGTGGTTTGTACCTTTATATGGTGTCCATTTACCTTTATTGGTATCAATTTACCTTAATCTGTATATGGTGACCATTTATGATGGCCGCTATTATTTATATGATGTACATATTACTTTATATGCTGCATATACAACTTTATATGATGTGTATATATGATGAGTATATGTCTGTATGTTATGGTATAGCATTATGATAGTGAATTTACACCATATAAAGATATTTTCACACCATATAAATATGGCCATATTTCCACCATATGATGACAATTGTCCTATAAAGATGAATGGATACCATATATAAAGGTGGAACCACATCATCAAAGATGTATGCATATCATATAGAGAATAGAGGACATCATACTAATGGTGAATGGATACCATATACAGGTGAAACATAGCATATGAAGGTAAATGGACAATATATAAAGATGAATGCGCACCAAAAAAGAACAGTGCTATCACCTTATAAAGTCATAAATGATTCGCACTCCACGCAAATTTAAGGTGAATGGACACCATAAAAATGTAGAACAACATCATAGAAAGGATGACACATACGATGGGTGCATGTGTGGTGATGATGATGTTGCTGGAGTATCATTTGCAAGTATATTTGTCACGCTAAAATGCATTATGATCTACAATTGACTTCAACATTAAATTTAGTCAGTTGATAACAGGTATCAATAAGACAATAATTTACAACATCTTCACATTGTGAAAAAATAACTATAGTCTTGTGATAATTTTTCGTTTGGCTCAACATGCATCAGACTGTATGATATCGGTGTCATTATAAAGTATTCTATACAAACTTTTGCCCAGTACTGCATCTAGAAGCATAAGTATAGCGACTAACTACATATATTGCTTGAATTAGATTACTGATAATTACAGTATGTCAGACGCCATTGTATTGTCTTCACATAGTAGCACGATGTGACCATTTAGTGATATTACTATCAAAGTTTGAGTGATATAACAAAATATCTTCAGTAGGTTGAATGCTAAATTTTGATCGCAACTGTAGTCAGGGAGAATAATCTGACCACATCCAAATTTTTCTGAACTGCACCTGAGTTTCATACATACTATGTTTGAGAAATTTCAATTCACATATCATACACAAAAGACGCCAGTGAAAAATGTGAAAAAATCATATTTTGCCCCCTATATTGACCCCACAAGAACTGGTTCCCAAAGTTAGAATAGCTGGGCTACCTAAAATATGGTGGTTGCTGAAATTCCCCTTTCTGGTGACACCTCGGGTATTAATGAGAGCCCATACTTGAATTGCCCAGATTCAATGTACAATGAAGATGATGATATAAGAAACTCTAGATTTTTTGCCATATAGATCGAGAGAAATTCATTATAGAAAATATCTTGCCATTTTCGGCAGGATTTATGCAAAACTTGCGTCTGCCTCTTAAAATATGATCCCTGTCTATATTAAGTTCTAACAATAGTTTGTTTTGATACAATTTAATCAATATTACTATCCCAAACATGATAATATAGATTATAGTTTAATTTTACAAAGATTTTCTGATTTAATTTCCCCAAACGAGACAAATGTTTCTAGCATTTGAAAAATAAATTACTCTTGTCTCTGCCACATTCAACATCACATTCTCACGACCTCTTGTTAACAATTTTTCTGTACTAATGTTAACAACATTTTTCAACAATTGGTTTATATTATGGTGATTCATGATGAGCTTGTTTGAACATGTTGTGTGATTTTTTTTCTCATATATGTCGTTTGAAAATTTCTGTTTGATTTTGGTCGATTCTTCACGACAATTGGACGTTATGATATCTGCTAAGTATAATCAGCCATTATCACCGAATTCAAAATCAAAATTTGTCTTTTCCCCAGAACCATAAGACCGAATGTTTGGTGTGGATGTTCCCTGTGTGACTCACATTAGCGAGTTTGCGATTTCAAACGGGTACCGGTACCGGTACGGGTACTGGTAGCTACCCGTACCGGTACACGTTTTGAAATCGCAAACTGTTTTACGGGTAGAATTAAGCATATCGACGGGTAATGTATGGTGAGCCAATTGCAGCAAAATATATATGATAGATAAATTGTTATCCGCATTCGACGTTATACTTGATGTTATGGTCATATGATGGACCTCTGCGAGGATAATGAATTGCATTCACCTGGGACGAGGCCAAAATGGAATGGATTGGCGTCTTTCTTGGACTCATTTTGGTAACATTTTAAATAATTGGCTTTCATTAGTAATTTCCCAGACCGTTCTAGTTTCGTTTAGAACAGATGGAATTTTCAGGCTGAGAAAATATGTTATGATAGCACAAATATACAATTACGCTAATTTAATAATCCAACCATTTATTCGGTGTAAAATATGTTGTTTTAGACACAGGGTCCAAGAATGTCCTACATGCATGTACGTTTAGTCAGATATAAGACCGAAATTGCCCCTTACTTATATTAGTTGGGGAATATATAGTCATATAATTGATACTTGGTTGGAATCTTTCGAAGGGTCTGGCAAGGGAATATTTATCCCAAGAACTCGGATATTTGTCTGGGTCTAATCCGGATGTATAGGTAGAAAAATTAAACTTTGTTAAATATAAAGGGTGTTTAATGGTACAATATTCATTATTTGGTTTGAATAAAGAGCGTTCAAGTTTGCTTCACTTGTATGCCAAACAAAGGAAACAGATAAAAGTCGCTCTGACGACGGTAAGATTGTGCCGAGTATGATGTGTGTGTATCAGTATTTTGTGTCACTATCGGCCACTACAAATATACAACAGTCTTGAGGTTCAAATGCGCCATGTCCGTTCAAATGTCAAATATCTATATTAAAATGAGAAATCAGTCACCACATAAGATATAATAACTGAACGGTTGTATTCAATCGTGTAACATATTCACGGTGTATTTATGCCCACGCACAAAGGGTCGATAGGGGACGTGGCGAGAGGGTTGGGGTGTTTCACCCCAACTTCTGTCAAATTGTTTAACAGTTGGAAATTATATATACCTAACACACCAAACATTCGTTGAAATTATTCCGTATGATTTTCCAAAAATGTATTAGTGGGGATTTTTTTTTTAGTTTTTGACCAACATTTGCAAATATACCTCGGGCTATATGACCAACAGTTATGTTGGAAATATCCAACAAATGTAAAGCTTGAGGAAAGTCTATAATTGATAAATTTTCATGTTCATATTTCAAAACGTTCTCCCACCAGACCGAACCATGGTCGACCCGGTATGTCCTGGTCTATCCACATTCAGTGGCTCGTCAAAACTGATAATGAATTTGTGAAAAACAATATAGGGCGTGAATTTGCCTGGTGTTAGACCACTAGATGTTATGATTTTGCAATTTCCAGGTTCATATCTACAAAATTGTTCTCGTTCTGGTCGGCGAGGTGGACCCTTCATTACATGACTTCTTTAACAAGACTACTAATCCATTTATAACAGACTAGAATAATATTCAGGACAGTGAAGGATCAGTTGGGGGGGAAATCAGAGCCCAACGGGGTGCATAATTGGAATTCCGCACAAACCTCTGTTTGGTGTGGCTCAATTGGTAGGGAATGTGAAGGTGGACACCCCTTCTCAACGCGGGGTCCCTGTGCCGAGACTGCGTATAGCACCATCAAATAACTCTCTTAATCATAGCATGTCATTACTTGAGTGAAGACCGTTGTCAGTAAACAAATCGGCGTTCCATAGTAATCTTAGCGATAGAAGCCGCCTCGACACTTTGAACATAAAACATGGCTTAAATGACAAATGTATCAATGAGATTTGGCCACGTAATCGTGCAATAAATATATTAATACATAGCTGACTGATATTTCATAGAACTAATGTACTTTTGACTGAGAAAACTTTAGTGAAAGACTACCAGTCAAAGGGATACATCTACCCGTTCCAAATCCCTATCGCTTTATGTTCTGCATTCAAAGTACGCAAATGACCGTGACGAATTTCACCAATCTAACAGAATCTACCGGTACCCGTACCCGTCGAACGGGTATCGCAAACTCGCTATTATCAGATTTGTTAAAATAAGGTTGCCAAGTCAAATAGTTACAAAGCCAGCACCACAGCTTTTTCCCATCATAGTAATTCTTAAAACAACTTCTAAAAAACCACCAGGCCTCTTCGGCTTATATTTGGTATGGAGGGTCCTTGGATGATAGGAGTAGACCCAGGGACATAACTCTTTAAAAAAATTAGATTGGAATCCTTGCTCAATTAAATGAAATAAAGTCTATATAAAGTTTTTTATTTTTAATTTGACTTTTTTTTGTTATAGAAGTTTAACTTTTTTTGGTCACACCACATCACCATCATCTCCCATTATCAACTATGTCCATCCAACCCCACCATATAGCCAGATCCCTGCCCAGCATATTAAATTCCTTCTGTTAACTACAGTTGTAGTTACAGGCTATTTGACATTCCAATGTGTGCATGTAGATATGGCAATACACTGGCTTTACTATATACAGGTGACACTCTGCGACACATTATAAACTAATTAGCTAGCAGATAGTGGGTTGGAACCTTTGGATGAATGCAGTTTAATCCAATGTTTTGACCACTGTCTAAAACAAATACAGTTTGACATTTTATTATTAGTATTGGTATGAACCCTTTCATAACAGGGTCTGTGTTGGTGTAGTATTAAAGGGACCCTCTCATATATATACGAGAATGAACTGATTTTGAAGGTCAAGGAAATTATGTTAGGTCAATGTATTCTCTTATATATGTGAGGCTACCTTATATATGTGAACATGCATTGGCACAGGGTTTTCTCAAAATTTCATGAAGCTCCAGTCATGGAAAGTGTGAGTCGGGTGACCCATATATTTCAGTTTTATTTGCTAAGTCCTGATTTATATGTTTATGTTTACTCACAACAGTGGGACACATATCTTGTTCCTAATTGAACACGGGGTGGAGTGTTATTTCCATATAGTAGTATAGTATAATGATATTAAATAGCGAGCGATAAACAAAACACTCAACACCGTGGTGATGAGTTGGTAGTCAAGCATCCAAATAAATCACAAATGTCCTATTCTCGCAGGGATGTCCCCACAGGGGTGGGTGCAGATTTGTTCAATAGGATGTAAAAAAAATCAATAACCCATCATACAAACTAAATTAAATACAAAATAATAGACCATTGATTAAGTTTTAGTATTTACCCAATACTTATTATTTTATAACAAGATATCATGGGTGGTTCGGCTTCTAATGAGAAAATAATAACACTGAAAAAACACTTTTTGGATAAATTTATTTAAACTTAGATGTTTGGTGTTTTCATCTGTTTTTATTCTACTTTTAAATTTGAGTATGAACTACCTGTAGAATCTGTTCCTGATTTTGAAGTAAACTTGACAAGTGCCTACTTTGTGACAGCTAGACAGCTGCTAACACAATTATTATGTGTACCCATACCATGTATGGTGCACATGATGCCGATGTCCGGATCAACCATCCGTCGCTCGTCTGACCTGTCTGCTCAACTTGGACCTGTCTGGCTAGCCTTCTGTCTGTCCGTCTCTATAGACACTTGCTATCCGATCCGATTACTCAAGTATTTTTTATCGGATCATGTTCAAATTTAATTGCGTGTTTATGATGACACACCCATCACCTGTATAGTTTTTGGTATCGATCGGTTGTTGGTTTAGAAATGATTAACACTTTCCATCCATACCTGGTCATGTTCTATCCGATGCCATAACTCATGTATTATTTTACCCATTGTGTTCATATATGCTGGTTTATGATGATACATGGCTCACCTGTATAGTTTTTTGTGTCGATTAGTTGATCAGTTTAGAAAATAACTAACACTGCACACAAATGCTATCTGATGCATCTAAGTCAAACAATTTTCTTCTGATCTGCCTGATATTTCATACCTACGTCTTTCTTAGCACGTTCTTTATCTGTATGGATTGGATTTTGGTAATGTTTAGTTAACCCTTTCCACTCTTGTTTTTAAATAGAATTCATCCAAGCCTGACGATGACTCTAACATTTTTCATCTGATAGACACCAAATTTGGTATATGAATTTCTGACAACTAAATACAGATCAAGTTCAAATATCGGTTTGATCCAATATATTTCAACAGAGTTATGGCCCTTTATAATTCATACCTGTTTGCCATGCACTGTGAAATTTGAAGAGAACATGACACAACAGGACTGTGGTTTGGAGTGAGACAATATATAGCTATGGACAACCATAGTACTTTGTAACTACTGATGACTGCAGACTTTTTTATCGTCTGTCACACTATGATTGAAAGCCCTTTATTCCAGTTCTGTGTTGAAACAGGTACGTACATGGCATTAATTGTTTACAAAGACACTGTTGTCATATCTTAGAAAAGAGTTATTCCACACATTCCTTACTTCCATCATATGATGTCATCGAAAATGATTAACCCTCTACACACATCATATGGTCTTCTCATGTTTTTTATTTGATCATTCTCCATTTTTTGATTAAAATCCAGTTGATAGACACATATCATCTGATAGATCGATATTAAATTATCGCCTTCACTTTGAGCCAGGTTCAGTCAGTGTTTCAATACATGACCAATTGAATATTCATCATTAGAGGAAATGTCTTATTTTGAAATTCCCTTAAATGCATTTGGGTTGCAGGATAATATTAACAGTGCTGGGATTCTTGAGACTGACTTAAAAATGCAATGACATGCTTTTTCTTGACTACTCTGTGTTTATCAGTTCATTAGTTTGGGTAAGACTAATCCCTTACTATCCAATTTGATAACTCAAATATTTCCATTGATTATGTTTATAGTTATGGCACAGTTTATGATAACACACCCCTGACCTGCATAGTGGTGGTCATTTGGTTTATTTGCTTAAATATATTAACTTCCTTCATCAATCCTGATGACACAATGTGATAGCTAAATATTTTGTACATGACCACTCTATAAATAATCACATCTGTGATAATCATGACACATTCTTCACCTGTATAGATTTTTGTATCGGATCGAATGGTTTTGAAAATATTAACCATAACTTTAATTATATTTAAACTGTTTACAAACATTGTATCTTTCCAATGATCAGCTTAGAAGAAAACTAACCTTTATAGCCAATCATTAGCAATCATATTTTATATCCAGGTCTATACATTCTATATAGTTGTTCAGGTATTAATTGTTTTTTTAGTTGTGGAATATTAATAGGTTGTTATGAATTTTTAATATGCAGCCGACACAAAACATAATAAAAAAAAAATAGCAATGATACTACATATATTAATAAAAATAACACAATATGTTATGTCTCATGTTCCATTGTAATAAACGGATAACATGAGTTGCTATGGTGTTTATCTACTTAATTTCTTAACTAGTTTGTATTTAACAGCTATCAACTGTCCCACTTTTAATTGAGTTTAATTAGCTTTATCACTCAAAAAGACATATCTGTGTTGGAGTCACTGATAGGTTGAAATCAAAGCCACATCTGCGTTAACATTGTGTTAATGTGAGCAAGGTGCACAATATGTGTTATTCCACTCGTGAACTTAATAGTAAGGCTTGAATTGTTGAAAGTTTTGCACTCATGGAAAGGATGGTGAAAGGTTTTATGAAAATAGCTCATAGCTGTCGCCAAGGTATGTGTTAAACATCTGCAGATCGTGATCCGCCTCTCGTTCACATTAGTTATTGTTGTATGTTTGAACACTATGCGCTTTTAATATCCGAAAAGGCCAATGTTACTGATACCTTAAGTGTTATCAGTAGTATTGCTATTAAAATAGCCATATTTGTTAACACTTCTGTAAACAAAAAGAATATTGTATCATAGACCACACTAAGTGACCATTGGTTAGAAAGGACACCAAACTGTTTACAATATACCGGTATAGTGCTTGTTAGTCCTCCCCACAAAAGATTCCAGTGCATAATCCCAATTCCAAGTTGAGCTGTAGTGTCACTGACACTTCCACTGTCAATAACACTGTGACTGAATATCTGGACTACTTGTTAATGTGGAGAAATAAATTCAAATTATATAATTACTCTGAAACATGCTCCATTTTATTTCAAAAAGTTGTAGAAGAGTGAAAATGCTTGCCAAGAATGGAACGTATAAGTTATAACTACAGAGAACATGATGTAACACCAAATCGCTTTCAAGTGTTTAGAGTTTGATTTTAATAACATAATTATGAATGCCATATACAATAGTCATAATTATTTTTCATCCATGCCATTAATTCTTAAATCAAATGGTGACTATCTATGCATGGTTATTGACCATTGGCAACAAAAACGCGGCATTCACTCCTGTAGTAAATTATCTGTGCTTGGTGATAAATGGTACATGTATTATTATCCAAACCTTAACTAACAAAAGCAAAAGCTGTCACATGATAATCTGGGGAAAATTCATATTGGAATTCCGAAATTCATATTGGACTCAATCGAGTCCAATACGATTTTTGTATTAGGACTCCATGATGTCACGAAGTAACTCTATTGCCAATGAATATGTGAAATTGTGATGGACGCAATACTCTATTGGATTTAGCAGACGTTTCAATTCTGCATTGAGTTTTATTTTTCACTTCCGTGTTCACTGTTCCAAATCATGCTTTCTGATTATCAAATACAGGTTTTTATATATGGAGAATCAAGTGCTGACAATTACAAAAAATAACCTCAACAGATTTATTCACAAAACAATGGATAAACATACAGATGGATAATAAAGTTTTTATTATATATTGTTGTGAAGAGTATGTGTTTTTCTTCTACTCATCCAGTTTGTAGTGAAAAGTCATTTTGGACTCAACACTGTGTCCAATATGACTTTTGACCACAACCTGCACTCATACAAGAAAAACTCATACTGTACACACTACAAAATATTGCATAATAACTGTATAAAATTATTTTGCTGAAACCAGCAACTGACAACTTAAGTATTAACCATCTAGATATCTAGGATCAAAGTGTGATGAATAGACCTCATGTGTAATGGTTTTGGTATGGATATATGACTTTAGCTCATCTTGACAAATTCAAGCACAAACATTGTCCGCCCATCATAAATTTCCATTAGTACAACAAACAGTTCACATCTCTCATCCGATTGTCACCAAAGTTTATATGGATTTTTCATGCATTGCCACAAGATGTGAATTTTGTTGATTTACATGGATACCAGATGCCATATTGTTGTTCTAATTGCACGACTAAATTCTTTGTCATATCCTACATGTCACATTCCTTATCATACCGCCCCTAAACTTCATATGGAACTGTGGGTTGACCATTAGATGGAAGCCTTCAAAGTTTTCCAAATTTAGTTAAACATGTTGGATTTCTTAATTGAATCCATTGCCACACTCTGCAGCCAACATTTATCGGAAAAATGTTTTTATATTTTACAGGCATTACCCCGATCATTTCTAGATGGGAGCTATCAAATTTGAACAATATTTGGTCAGAAACATGGCTGCTCTTTGAATAAATAAATACTTTGGCACACCCTTCATCCATCATGTTTATCCAATTGATCCCAAACTTTATATGGCTATTCAGGTAAACGTCTGGTATGACTTAAACTTTTCATAATAATTCAACCCATTGTAATGTATGACATTAACCTCTCTCCAAGCTGAGCTACATGGTCATTGACATTTTTGTCTGTGGTTTCTAATAGTGTCAATGTTTTCGACATGTATATTATCTACAAATAACTGAATGTGTTTATATATTTTTTTGTTTTCAATATTGTTTCAAAGCTTTGTGTGCTCATTGTTGATGTACTAAATATTTATTGTACATGCATATGTGTTCTGTTGATAAGACTATTATTATGATATAATAAATTAATAATAAAAGAATACAAATAGTCAAGAATTGCATTTCTTATGAACACTCTCCAATAATGGAATATATCTTAGTTGATGATGTCAGAAAACTAGGGGAAGACAATATTCTGGGTGAAAATTATCACTGGAAGGTGACCACCATCTGCACTGATTAATAAATATATTATGTGGGGAAACATTACTTTCTAGATCTGACTAGGCACTAGTGATGCGGACCGGACCGGTCTGGTTCGCAGTCCAGGGGTGGACCGCGGTCCGGACCGGGTGTCACTGGACCGGACCGGACCGCTTTTTGCCGCCGGTCCGGTACTCTCCGGTCCGGTCCACTATTTTACTTCAGTTATAATAAACTATCGCGAATATTATTGCGTATTTGCCGTCATATCAATTAGCAACGATGTATTGACGCATTCAAGTGGTTAATATCTTGTATATTGTAGACAAGACAGTCACATTAATCCAATAGTAGTTGTACATAGGTGTATAACTGTAATTGTCAGGACTATACAATCAGCCATCACAATCTCCAAGACTCCAATATTAATGTAGTAGTCATATTACAGTACACTTTTGTATAATTGTCATCAGTAGAGTTATTTCGTTTAAATTTCAATTTAATGAAAATAAGTCTGATACGAATCATGCACACGATCAGTTGAGTGCTATGTTAGATTGGTTATAACACATTATATGGCCCAAGCTATATATCTGTCCAATACACTTTATTAGTGCATGTTCGCATTACTAGAAATACTATTATCGTGCATCGTCCCCAGTGTATCCCACCAGAGACAGACAACGATGCATACAATCGGCAAACAATGTAAGTTTTGACATATATGGACTCATTGCAATGCACTGAACTCCGTAGTGAACTAGTGTGGTCGTGGTACGCAAAAAAAGGGGTTGACCCAGAAGAAATTGGTAAAGAAGCGATCTCGGTGTCATTCAACGCGGGACAATCTCTGCTACAACATATCCAAAGTCCGCTAAAATCCGCTTTGGGCAAAATTGAGGATCCAAGATGGCGTCCAACATGGCCTCCTTTAGTCAAAAGATATTCTGACTGAGATTAATTCGACATAATGAGAACATATGTTGCCATATTTATACAAATGTAAACATTTTTGCGAAGGTAAAGTATTATGCCACATATCTATAGAAAAAATGGAACCCCTCGCCCCAGATGGCTACCAAAACGGCGGTCTAAACTAAAAAAATTGAAGTTTTTGCCTAATATCTTAAATATTAATTCCTGTTGTTTGATAATGGTTCAGACTGGCGACATTGATCAGTCATATTCGTGTTAATTCAGCATTGGAGCAATGAAAGATACCATAAATGGGGTCCCAGACTCATATACACCCTCAAAAATTTGATTTTACAGAACGCGGTATAAAATTCCACAAAAATCGCAATTGGGATTCCAGTCATGTATCAACAAGAAATGGACAGAACTGTACAATGTAAGTTGGGCATACCATTATCTATAAATACTCCAATTCAATGAAAGCCAAATTGGCGCTTTGTCTTAAAATGGCTGCCAAAATATGGAAAATGGCAGATATTTAGAATGGTCGTCAGAGGGTTAGACACATAAGGAATTGGTAAAGAAGTGGTTTTGTTGTCATTCGACGCTGGATAATCTCGTGTATAACATATCCAAAATCAGAATTCATGATGGCGTCCAACAAGGTCGCCAATAATAATGAAAATGGCAAATATGTAGTTATTCACGAAAACCCATTCGACAAAACGCCAATTCGGCACCAATACACATCATTGATTGAAATCAATGTTTTTTGTGGGTATGAGTAGCCAATCACGATTCAAATTGCTAAGATGGCTACCAAAATGGCCACCGAAAATTGTCGAAATTTAAGTTCTGCTCAGAGGAAAGCCGAAACAACACTTCGGTTGTGAGCTAACGATGACAGACCTATTAAACATGTTGCCAATAATCTACTACCACAATCAGTTCAGCCCGTAATGTTCCAACTAAGCAGTATATACTGCAGGATCCAACACGATGTCCACTTATTACGAGGGACTATCTGGAAATTAATTAAAAAGAAATTAAATTGCTACGAATCTGGATTATTTGAAAACACAGTGTCAATATTTCTACTTATAACGACTATTCGGAACATCAAATATAGTCTAGTCCGGAATCATCAGGCTATAATGGGTTTTCCAGTGATGGCGAAAGTGTAAAGGACAGGAGGGAAAAGCGAATAATCTGGGGTTTACTTAATTGGTGGGCAAGTTGGTTATCGGAGCTGGGGAGTTTCAAAGTAAAATTATTTTCTTCAATATCAAGAGGAAAAATGAAAATTCGCACGTACATTGTATACCCTCCACACTCCATGTGACATTTCCGTGTCATGCGATTGTGGGTATATACATGTGGATAGACGCGCCGATATCTTCTACACATTTAGTGAATTTCATCAATGATATGTAGACACAATGTGCGCCACGGCTGGATCTGACCCGTATGCGTAAAGGTGTCAACCATTTAGCTTGATGAACTGGTATTTCAAGGTTGTCATTGGATAGAAATACAACATGAACATGGTGATTAACAACATGTTTGTCTAAGAAATGTGAACAATGAACATGATATTTTCCGGATGCTAGACAATCAAACTGCCACATAAGGCGTTCATCCATGCTAATCAGAGCACGAAATATGTGCAAATTAATTACACGAAAACTATTTCATGCGGACGACGTACTCTAGACCTACATCCAACGTCATCTCCTATTAACTTTTATTGTTTGTACGGACGGTTTCGAGGTTTGAAAATCCCGCTTGTCCAAGAAAACCTCCACATACTTACGGAGTCGATGTGTAAACAATGTATGCGGATAGTTTCTTCATACAGATATGTATTTGGTACACGTATTTTCTAGAGCATAAGAGATCACCATTTACCGGCGAGTTGATATCTGGGAAGAGATCAGAGTAAAACTACTTTCTTACATGTCGAAATGGGGAATCCATGGGCTACATTTAGTCCCAGCTTGAAACATGAAAATGATGGCCGAGCCCGAATAGTTAATATTTCGTCGCATCAGTGCTATAATGTAACCCACATTTTCAACTTTCCGAGAAAATGAAGGTTGAAGTTTTAGACAACATTTATCCTAATGTTGACAAAGCATCACGTATTGTTGTATTTATCCCAATGAAAACTGACATTAGCTGTTCATCGAACCACATATTGTTTTCTGTTTACTCCCTCGTTTTCTTTTAAAAAGCAATAGCTTGTTTGGAGTTATGACATTTTGCGTATGCCAGCGACGATTCGTTTCCGTGCTAAAATGAATTTGTGCTAATACATGCAGATTAAGCTAAATATGGTGGCAATCGCATGTGTCTATGAACTAAAGAGTGCCTATTCTACACTATGAAAATTCACCCATGTGCATCACCATACAGAAATGTGTGGAACAATCACAAAATTTAAATCACCAAATGATCACGTGACTAGCATGGAGATACTACCATATAGCACACATTTTAGAATTCACAAACACAAAACAGATGTCACGTGGACAACCTGAAGCGTCCGATTGGCTGCTGTTGGACATACGACCTCATAGCACGAATAATTGTAAAGATCGCTGGAGATATGACATTTGCTTCACTGGTTTGTGCGAATATTTGTCATCCAAATGCAAAGACAGTTTGGCCCATCGGATTGGATTTTTTCAATGGTATCAAATACTCCGTTCCCGCCATAATGGAGTTACGACATTATAGCACTGATGCGTCGAGATTTTGTCAACCCGCGGGAAGCCACCAAAAGATTGAAAATAAATAGTTTTGATGTATATGAGCCACATACATGTATATTAGCCAACTATCAACTGCATCCACCACTCACAACTTCCATTATATGATAAGCTGGCAGAGTCTACCATTTTCGTTTTGGAAGCCATATTAGATAACATTTATTGTTTATTTTGGTCTATTTGAGATGGAATGTTCACAAATAAAAGAAACGATCAATTATTTTGTAGACAAGATCTGCTCATCCCTCAATATCAAATGTGACCAGAACCCCAAAGTCGATTTTGGTTAAATTTCATACCACATTCGTTATAACTTATTAGTGAAGGACCGGAGTAAACTATTATCTAATCGATTAGACATGTCATTGCTGTAATGATCAGTTTACACGATCAATGAAAGAATATACCCATTGTTTCCCAGTTCAGACAGCAACAAGTGATAAACAGAATTGATAGAAAATAGTATTTTTCACATCGGGTGGCCATTTTGGCAGCATTTTTGGTACTGATTTTTAAGTTTTTACATAGAGCTAGCATAATGGCATCATAAAGAGGTATACATTCGTATTTATTTAGTCAATTTTACTCATCAACCACTACTTATAATGGATTGAATGACACTGTGATCAATATCCGCCATTTTCCATATTTTGACCGCCATTTTGGCAGCCATTTTGAGACAAAGCGCCAATTAAGGTTTCATTGAATTGGAGTATTCATAGATATTGGTATGCCCAATTTACATTGTACAGTTCTGTCCATTTCTTGTTGATATATGACTGTAATCACAATGGCGAGTTTTGTGGAATTTTATACCGCGTTCTGTAAAATCGAATTTTTGAGGGTGTAGATGAGTCTGGGACCCCATTTATGGTATCTTTCATTGCTCCAATGCTGAATTAACATGAATAAGCCTAATCAAAGTCGCCAGTCTGAACCATTATCAAACAACAGGAATTGATCTTTAAGATATTAGGCAAAAACTTCAAATGTTCGAGTTTAGGCCGCCATTTTGGCGGCCATCTGGGACGAGGGGTTCCATTTTGGCCCTAAACAGGTGGCACAATATTTTACCTTTGCAAAAATGTATACATTTGTATACATATGACATTTGTTCTCAGTATTATCGAATTAATCTCAGTCAGAGTATCTTTTGACTAACGGCAGCCATGTTGGACGCCATCTTGGATCCTGAATTTTGCCCAAAGCGGATTTTAGCGGATTTTAGATATGTTATACACGAGATTCTCCCTCGTCGAATGACACCAAAACCGCTTCTTTACCAATTTATTCTGGGTCTAACCCTCCGACGACCACACTAAACCTTATAGTTTGTTACTATACAGAGTAAAAACTTTGAGAAAACAGAGAATTCATTAACATATAGCCATAGGTGGACCGGACCGTTTTGGACCGGTCCAGGCATGTGTACTTGACTGGACCGCCTTGGCAGTGGACCGGATCACCCAAGGTGGTCCGGTCCGGTCCGGTCCGCATCACTACTAGGAACTATGTCGTGGTATGCCAAGATCCCACAAATTTGATTGGCATTATATGTGAAACTCTTGCTGACCCATCAGTGAAAACAATTGCATTTGAAAACCCCAGCAAACTGGACTGATGCAGAATATAAAGGAATCTTACATTTTAATTTTAATTTTTTATTGGTTACAATTCGTTCTGCCTTATAAGAAACCGAACTCTCAAATCAAAATCATTTGTAACCCAACAAAAAATGTTATATGTCTTAGATTTTGTATGTGAGATATCATTCCAAATATTTTTGTCAGCTTTTAATACTACAAAAAGGTGACATAAAAGTATTCACATTTATCTACTACTTTCAATTGACAACTATTTGTGGAGTTCAGAACATATATTTTAATTTATATATGATAAACCAGTTTACTGTCCCAGTGGTGATATTTGATCACAGCCATTTGGGGATTTTAGGTGAGATGGTCACCATCGATCATTCCCATAAAAGTGGCCGATGTATTTCGATGTCGCATGCACATATATATATATATATATATATATATATATATATATATATATATATATATATATATATATATATAGCCTATATATAAGTGACTGATTTTAAGGTAGCTGTGTTAGGTGTATTATAGATACGTTGGCACGCCTACGGCTGCATGTTATATGTATTTGTCTCCAAGACATGTCGAGCGTTACCCTGTGTACATGCCAGCTACCATATAATTATAACATAACACATAAAGCGCCGATGTAACAATGTGTATTTTTTTTTTGAATGGGTGGGATTCGAACCCAGGCATATAACTTGTACCTCTAACACAGCAACATTAATATGGGCATAATGATATTGTCCTAACTCCTAAGTGCATGTGACGTCGGTATACAGCGGCGAATTGAGCTTCATTTGTTTTGGGTAGCTTTGTGGTGGCCGTGCGGTATTGACGTCGCACTTCAAGCTCGGGGACGTGGCTAGATGATGTCCGTTGGGGAGGGTGTCCACCTTGCGAAATTTCAAATGCACCCCCGTGAATCATAAGGTTTTGCATAATTCCACTTGCACCCCGTTGTAGTACGGTTGTACACATAAGTGCTCAGGCCTCATAGCCTATGCATATACCCAGTATGAGATATTCATATATCTTAACATGAAAATTGCATAAATCATAACGCCCATAGTCGGCCCGGTCTGAGAGAACTAAACTAAGCAAGAAAATCGCGAAACCATTTCAGTTCAATTTTGACCAAATGTATTAAACTATTGTTTTCTTATACAAATAAGCAGTGTTTTATCTGGAATCGAAAATCGCGAAATCTTAGCATCTAGACTAGCCTCAAGCATTCCTAGAGTTTGGAAATTTTAAACCCGACACCCTACATAGGTTGGAAAAGTTCTGACTAATGACAATTTTTACCAAATGTAGGACAATATTGTATTCTTAAAATTAATATAAGTTTTTACTGGCCACGAGGGAGGGACCAGGACACAAACTTTCCAACATGACACCGCCTATAAGGTTGGAAATTTTGATGCCCATTTCAGTCCAAAATTTTGACAAAAAGAAGGAAAATATGCGAATATTGGTTGAACAACAATAAATTTCACCCAATAAATTGTTTGAAATCAAACTACAAGAACATTTTCAACCTATTGTTGATGTGAAATTTCCAGCTAATGTTGTGTCAGGTGTGAAATTCTTGTCTGTTGAATATTTTGACAAAGGTTTGGGAGTGAGACTGCATACAACCTCTCGTGCTTATAGCGGATTTTACAAAACGCCTCCAGTATATCAGGTCAGACCTAATATACTGGTCTTCTTTTTGGTAATTCGGCTATAAACTGGGGACCAGTTGTAGATCCTCTATTTTTACAGAATTATTGCTCATATCAATTATGATGCACAGCTCCTCTACATAATGTATATCATATCTATGGCCCATATGATGACACCATGCAACTAGACAACTTTATTAACACATTTAGCCCCCCCCCTATAGCCGAGGTGGGTAGATTCTGGATATATGTGATCGTCGTCTGCATGGGCTATGTATAGATGAGGTTGTCATGCATCGGATTAGAACCATAACATGTTCGAAATTTGGGATCGATTTCCAAGCTTGATATGAGTTGAGGAGCATCCCAAAGTGCTATTCCGATCGATGCATAACCATTTTGATAAAAAAAAACTTATTCACGCTCACTGAAACAATCACATTTGAAGCTATGAACACTCATGAACTGAGTCTGTGCGTCAATTTCTCTGACATATCTAAGATTGGGATGAAATTTGCGACATACCACTTCGCCAATTTGTTGACCCAGAACGGCGCCTCGTTGACAAATTTGAAATATACCAATATATATTGTTAACATAGAATATCATGAAATTCCGAAACGACTGGTGGAAATTTGCGTCAAAACAAGGACCTTTTTATTATTAATTTCAGTGGACCACCCCTCTCCCTTGCATGTCCAACTGTTTCTGTCTGTGTATATACATCATAGCGTATGTAAATGACGTTGTATTCATGAATTCACTAATTATAAATCATTGAGATGCCTTATTTAAAATATCAGAAGCGGCCAAGTAATCATTATTTTCAGTTTCTACCGCACCCCCCCCAACCCCGACCCTGGTCGTGATACTGGTGACCACAGTGAGCCACGTTAAAGCACCTGTCATGTTACCTATAAACTATTTCCTCTGCCTTCTAGATGGTAGGCCTTCATGTAAAACCCGTTTATTGTCTGCTACCAATTTTCGCTAAAGGAGATTTTTTAGTACGCTGCCCCAGTGCGGCCATATACTACCAATATGATAGCAATTCAGCAAAACCCACCAACATCATATCACATTAGCAGGACCACTTGGTCGGGGTGTTATACAACCGATATATATGTGACAACCGTTTAGCACCGCAATCATACAATGTATGCAAGGTGGTCATCTACATGTGCGCAAATAAAACTCAATGGTGTGCCGACAATATACATCTGTATACCAATGTATGCAACATTTAAACGAATATGCGCACTACAGGCTTAACATGCTCAATGTGTTACATACTACCCACTAAATCGTTGAGGTGTAGTCATTATTTTTAGTCCCCCTCCCCCACGACGTGGCCGTGACACCGGTGACGTCAGTGAGTAACTTTAAATAATATGTCAGATTCATCGTGAACTATTTACTCTGTCTGAAGCCTTCTTAGTGATACATGTATATATATTTTCTACTGCGATTTTCGAGGAGTGAAGCATCCTATCTATCCACCCTCTCGATCATCCCGGTCTGGCCCCCTTCCCCGAAACACTCACTACAAGACTGCCGGTGATCGATAAAGTATAATTTTGTCCGCTGCCCCTGTACGCAACCACCCCTGTCGCAATGCAAAATAAATACGGCCCTATTGAACTGAACATACTTTAATTTAGTCCGGGGCAAGCCCCCTCCCCGAAACACTCCCTATAACCTATTTGACTGCCGGTATTCGATAAAGGATAACTTTGTCCGCCGTCCCCGTACGCAACAGCCCTGTCACAATGCAACATCAATGTGTTCATGTTGACCCGAACATACTTTAATTTGGTCCGGGGCTAGCCCCCTTCCCCGAAACACTCACTATTTGACTACCGGTTTTCTATCAAGGATATTTTTGTCCGCCGCCCCTGTACGCAACCACCCCTGTCACAATGAAACATCAATACGTCCCTGTTGACCCGAAAATACTTTAATTTGGTCAGGGGCTAGTCCCCTTTCCCGAAACACTCCCTATTTGACTGCCGGTTTTCGACAAAGGATATTTTTGTCCGCCGCCCCTGTACACAACCACCCCTGTCACAATGCAACATCAATACGTCCCTGTTGACCCGAAAATACTTTAATTTGGTCAGGGGCTAGTCCCCTTTCCCGAAACACTCCCTATTTGACTGCCGGTTTTCGATAAAGGATATTTTTGTCCGCCGCCCCTGTACACAACCACCCCTGTCACAATGCAACATCAATACGTCCCTGTATACCCGAAAATACTTTAATTTGGTCCGGGGCTATATAGCCCCCTTCCACGAAACACTCCCTATTTGACTGCCGGTTTTCGACAAAGGATATTTTTGTCCGCCACCCCTCTACGCAACCACCCCTGTCACCATGAAACATCAATACGTCCCTTTCATTTAGTCCGACAATTTCGACCAATTTTCCCGGCGATAGCGACCGGAATATACAACAAATATATATGACAACCGTTTACGCACTGTCATATATTGATGCAATCTGGTCATATATATATGCAAAAATTTAACACAATAGTGTGCCGACAATTTATATCTGCATAACAATTTATGTAGTTTTTGAACAAATATGACAATCTACACACTTTACATACCTACTGTGTTCTATATTATCCAATACATCGTGTTATATTTTTGAACAAATAAATTAATGTCAGCACACTATTTGATGTATGTGACATATATATGTTATATTATTGAACAAATATATGCCACTACTCTCGTTTTATTGAACATATACATGACATCGACTTGTTTACGGGCACAGCATGTTCGATGTTTTAAACATACATGTGGTATTTTACAATACCAATGTGCTACCTTTTACAACACAAAGGTGCATTTTACACTACCAATGTACATTTGTGTTCAATCTTATCACACAGTGTTGTAAACTTTACATACACATGTGTGTACAACCGTTTACGCACTGTCATATATTTATGCAATGTGGTCATCTATATATGCAAAAATTGAATACAATGGTGTGTCGACAATTTATATTTGCATAACAATTTATGCAGTTTTTGAACAAATATGACAGTCTACAGACTTTACATGCTCAATGTATTCTATATTATCCAATACATAGTGTTGTATATTTGAACAAAGTCAAAACACTATTTGATGTTGGTCACACATATATGTTATAGTTTTGAATAAATATATGTCACCACTCAATTATTATTGAAACTATATACGACATCGACTTGTACACGGGAACTGGGTGTTCGATGTTTTGAAGATGCATGTGCTATTTTATAATGAATATGTGAGCAGTTTGAACTGCGTGTACTGTGTGTGATACCTGATAGCATTGGTGTTCGATCTTATCACACGGTGTTGTAAATATTGCATATATATGTGTATATAGTGTAATACATGGTTCGATGTGCATAGCACATTATGGTTTGCAACGACCAGAATATAGAACCCATACCCGGTATATAATATAGTTACAATAATAACACTATACTATGGCGTTTTTTTTGTAACTATATTGTATCCGCTCTTATATATTTAATAATAGAACAAACATATGTGGCGAAAAGTGGTAAATTTCACTATATGTATTCAATATGTACACATGTTTATTATATATTGAACACTTATGTATGAAATGTCGTTATTTTCTGTAACTATATTGTAAATTTGACACATCTATATGTTATAAATTGCAAACATATATGGATACTGATGAAAATTTGCATATGTTTGTAGTCAGAATAGCACACCCACATGAGAGTCGCTATTTAGCAGCAGATGTCATTTTTTTGTATTTTAGTCATCAATTTGTTTAATTATTGAAAGCACATGTCCTCGTTTATAATACATATCTGCTGCTTTTGCACACATGCCTGCTGCTCTTAAACGGTGGGGAAAATATATTGTATCTTTGAACACAACCAGCTCACCAATAAAAGGTGTGCACCTTTATATTAGAAATCGTCATCTATCCGTTTTACATTTTATAATGCCCATATATTACCCCAAAATGAAACGTGCGTAATTTATATTCTATAAAACGCCCCTATATATTTTCACATTAAACACATGGCTGAGTCTGTTAATTAACTATGTTATATATTTGACACATATATATGTTATAAATTGCAAACATGTATGGACATTGACAGAAGTTTGCATTTGTATGTAGTAAGAATAGCACATACATATGACAGTCGCTATTTAGCAACAGACAACATTTTATTGTATTTTAGTTATCATTTTATTTAATTATTGAAAGCAAATGTCACCATTTACACCTTCAAATATGGGGAAATGAAGCCTTATAAATGTCTTGTATTTTTGAACACATGTGCGTCTTTGCGATAAAAGGAGTACACCTTTATGATATAAACCGTCACCTATCACTTACATTTTAGAAAATATAATGTGTTAGCGCAAATTAAAGAGTGTGTAATATATATTCAATATTGCACACACAAATGACCGGCGTTAAAATGCGCGGAGCTCTATTTATATTCAATATTGGACACAAATACGACGGGCGTTAAAATGCGCGGAGCTCTATTTTATATTGTATCCTAACATTCGTCTTATAGGAAAGCTAGTGTTAGGATTGAAAATATATTGCACTGGGTCGTGTTCACGTCGTATCGACATATTTATTTGTTGTATCCGAGGGGCCGAAATGCATTTGGTCGAGACAGTGAAACTGCAAGGCAGAGTTCAGTCCCCCTGCACTATCAGCGTAGGTGGCGCTAAAAATATGCAGTTTGCCAAATTCCGTTAGGGTTATCCGAAGTCGACTGAGGAATTTACAGACAACTTCTTAACTTCTTAACTTTCTTTCCATCTTTGTATCATATATCTTCAATAACAACAACAACATCGGCAATCATGATGGCGGCAGTTCTGATTAATGGAGTGGACATTGGTGGAGTTTGTGATACATTCCATATTCATATATTGTCATGGCGTTTCCGCATCACATTGGTTATTTCGAGGACTAAAGTAAACAAGCGTGAGTGGAAAATGTTAAATTTCAGGTAGGCCTAATATTTTTGCCGAAATGTGTTAATTTAACCCTATTTTCCCCCAATATTTATTGGAGTCCAAAATCAAGGTTTATGTTCACACGAACATGACAATTGGAAATTATTCCCTATTCCTTATTTTCAAAAATGTCGCTTTCGACCGATTTGACGTCATGGGTGGGTGGCCCGCCCCAAATACCACCTAGAAACACCCCGACCCCCACCCATCACCCCGGGGGGGGGGGGGGGGTGCCGCCCCGAGGGGTGAAAATGGGGTATGGACCATTTTCGAGAACGGTAAGGATTTCGATCGATTTGACGGCATGGGTGGGTGGCCCGCCTCAAATACCACCTAGAAACACCTGGACCCCCTACCCATCACCCCCAGGGGGTGCCACCCCAAGGGGGGTGAAAATGGGGTATGGACCATTTTCGAGAACTAAGGATTTTTAACAATTTGACGGCATTGGTGGTTGGCCCGCCCCAAATACCACCTAGAAACACCCCGACCCCCCACCCATCACCCCCTGGGGGTGCCACCCTGAGGGGGTGAAAATGGGGTATGGACCATTTTCGAGAACTAAGGATTTTGACCAATTTGACAGCATGGATGGGCGGCCCGCCCCAAATACCACCTAGAAACACCCGGACCCCCACCCATCACCCTCATGGGGTGCAACCCCGAGGGGGTGAAAATGGGGTATGGACCATTTTCGAGAACGGTAAGGATTTCGACCGATTAGGTGGCATGGGTGGGTGGCCCGCCTCAAATACCACCTAGAAACACCCGGACCCCCACCCATCACCCCCGGGGGGGGGGGGGCGAAAATGGGGTATGGACCATTTTCGAGAACGGTAAGGATTTCGACCAATTTGACGGCATGGGTGGGTGGCCCGCCCCAAATACCACCTAGAAACACCCCGACCCCCACCCATCACCCCCGGGGGTGCCACCCCGAGGGGGTGAAAATGGGGTATGGACCATTTTCGAGTACGGTAAGGATTTCGACCGATTTGGCGGCATGGGTGGGTGGCCCGCCTCAAATACCACCTAGAAACACCTGGACCCCCCACCAATCACCCCAGGGGGTGCCACCCCGAGGGGGTGAAAATGGGGTATGGACCATTTTCGAGAACGGTAAGGATTTCGACCAATTTGACGGCATGGGTGGGTGGCCCGCCCCAAATACCACCTAGAAACACCCCGACCCCCACCATCACCCCCAGGGGGGGGGGGGGGTGCCACCCCGAGGGGTGAAAATGGGGTATGGACCATTTTCGAGAACGGTAAGGATTTCGACCAATTTGACGGCATGGGTGGGTGGCCCGCCCCAAATACCACCTAGAAACACCCCGACCCCCACCCATCACCCCCGGGTGGTGCCACCCCGAGGGGGTGAAAATGGGGCATGGACCATTTTCGAGAACGGTAAGGATTTCGACCAATTTGACGGCATGGGTGGGTGGCCCGCCCCAAATACCACCTAGAAACACCCCCAACCCCACCCATCACCCCCGGGGGGTGCCACCCCGAGGGGGTGAAAATGGGGTATGGACCATTTTCGAGAACGGTAAGGATTTCGACCGATTTGACGGCATGGGTGGGTGGCCCGCCTCAAATACCACCTAGAAACACCTGGACCCCCACCAATCACCCCCAGGGGGTGCCACCCCGAGGGGGTGAAAATGGGGTATGGACCATTTTCGAAAACGGTAAGAATTTCGACCAATTTGACGGCATGGGTGGGTGGCCCGCCCCAAATACCACCTAGAAACACCCCGACCCCCACCCATCACCCCCGGGGGGGGGGGGGGGGTGCCACCCCGAGGGGTGAAAATGGGGTATGGACCATTTTCGAGAACGGTAAGGATTTCGACCGATTTGACGGCATGGGTGGGTGGCCCGCCTCAAATACCACCTAGAAACACCTGGACCCCCCACCCATCACCCCCAGGGGGTGCCACCCCAAGGGGGTGAAAATGGGGTATGGACCATTTTCGAGAACTAAGGATTTTGACCAATTTGACGGCATGGGTGGTTGGCCCGCCCCAAATACCACCTAGAAACACCCCGACCCCCACCCATCACCCCCTGGGGGTGCCACCCTGAGGAGGTGAAAATGGGGTATGGACCATTTTCGAGAACGGTAAGGATTTCGACCGATTTGACGGCATGGGTGGGTGGCCCGCCCCAAATACCACCTAGAAACACCCGACCCCCCACCCATCACACCGGGGGGGGGGGGGGGGGTGCCACCCCGAGGGTGTGAAAATGGGGCATGGACCATTTTCGAGAACGGTAAGGATTTCGACCGATTTGACGGCATGTGTGGGTGGCCCGCTTCAAATACCACCTAGAAACACCTGGACCCCCCACCATCATCCCCAGGGGGTGCCACCCTGAGGGGGTGAAAATGGGGTATGGACCATTTTCGAGAACTAAGGATTTTGACCAATTTGACGGCATGGGTGGGCGGCCCGCCCCAAATACCACCTAGAAACACCCGGACCCCCACCCATCACCCTCATGGGGTGCAACCCCGAGGGGGTGAAAATGGGGTATGGACCATTTTCGAGAACGGTAAGTATTTCGACCGATTAGGTGGCATGGGTGGGTGGCCCGCCTCAAATACCACCTAGAAACACCCGGACCCCCACCCATCACCCCCGGGGGGGGTGAAAATGGGGTATGGACCATTTTCGAGAACGGTAAGCATTTCGACCAATTTGACGGCATGGGTGGGTGGCCCGCCCCAAATACCACATAGAAACACCCCGACCCCCACCCATCACCCCCGGGGGGTGCCACCCCGAGGGGTGAAAATGGGGTATGGACCATTTTCGAGAACGGTAAGGATTTCGACCGATTTGACGGCATGGGTGGGTGGCCCGCCTCAAATACCACCTAGAAACACCTGGACCCCCCACCAATCACCCCCAGGGAGTGCCACCCCGAGGGGGTGAAAATGGGGTATGGACCATTTTCGAGAACGGTAAGGATTTCGACCAATTTGACGGCATGGGTGGGTGGCCCGCCCCAAATACCACCTAGAAACACCCCGACCCCCACCCATCACCCCCGGGGGGGGGGTGCCACCCCGAGGGGTGAAAATGGGGTATGGACCATTTTCGAGAACGGTAAGGATTTCGATCGATTTGACGGCATGGGTGGGTGGCCCGCCTCAAATACCACCTAGAAACACCTGGACCCCCCACCCATCACCCCCAGGGGGTGCCACCCCAAGGGGGTGAAAATGGGGTATGGACCATTTTCGAGAACTAAGGATTTTTAACAATTTGACGGCATGGGTGGTTGGCCCGCCCCAAATACCACCTAGAAACACCCCGACCCCCCACCCATCACCCCCTGGGGGTGCCACCCTGAGGGGGTGAAAATGGGGTATGGACCATTTTCGAGAACTAAGGATTTTGACCAATTTGACAGCATGGGTGGGCGGCCCGCCCCAAATACCACCTAGAAACACCCGGACCCCCACCCATCACCCTCATTGGGTGCAACCCCGAGGGGGTGAAAATGGGGTATGGACCATTTTCGAGAACGGTAAGGATTTCGACCGATTAGGTGGCATGGGTGGGTGGCCCGCCTCAAATACCACCTAGAAACACCCGGACCCCCACCCATCACCCCGGGGGGGGGGGGCGAAAATGGGGTATGGACCATTTTCGAGTACGGTAAGGATTTCGACCAATTTGACGGCATGGGTGGGTGGCCCGCCCCAAATACCACCTAGAAACACCCCGACCCCCACCCATCACCCTCATGGGGTGCAACCCCGAGGGGGTGAAAATGGGGTATGGACCATTTTCGAGAACGGTAAGGATTTCGACCAATTTGACGGCATGGGTGGGTGGCCCGCCTCTAGTACCACCTAGAAACACCTGGACCCCCCCCCACCCATCACCCCAGGGGTGCCACCCCGAGGGGGTGAAAATGGGGTATGGACCATTTTCGAGAACTAAGGATTTTGACCAATTTGACGGCATGGGTGGGTGGCCCGCCCCAAATACCACATAGAAACACCCCGACCCCCCACCATCACCCCCTGGGGTGCCACCCCGAGGGGGTGAAAATGGGGTATGGACCATTTTCGAGAGCGGTAAGTATTTCGATCGATTTGACGGCATGGGTGGGTGGCCCGCCTCAAATACCACCTAGAAACACCCGACCCCTCCCCCCACCCATCACCCCCGGGGGTGCCACCCCGAAGGGGTGAAAATGGGGTATGGACCATTTTCGAGAACGGTAAGGATTTCGACCAATTTGACTGCATGGGTGGGTGGCCCGCCCCAAATACCACCTAGAAACACCCGACCCCCCACCCATCACCCCGGGGGTGGGGGGGGGTGCCACCCTGAGGGTGTGAAAATGGGGTATGGACCATTTTCGAGAACGGTAAGGATTTCGACCGATTTGACGGCATGGATGGGTGGCCCGCCCCAAATACCACATAGAAACACTCCGACCCCCTGTTTCATTAGTCTGAAAAAACTGTCAGATCACATGATAATCCACTTCATGACACAGTAGTTGCAAGTTTTCTTGAATCGCTAAATGTCATATATAGCACACTCGTATGGACTATGGCCGGTCTATGTCCTATTATGCTTTGCCAGACTCCGCATATGACTGAATTCTTTGTGGTGTTTCTAGGTGGTATTTGGCGCAACAGCGAAGTACCGTATACTATTAAGTATCTAGATTTCCAATGTTGAAGATCCCCCGGAGATACCCGAATCGGCTCGGCAATATTCGGGGGATCTTCAAGATCGGAGATCAGCGTCCTTTCAACATTTTAAGAGTATAAAAACTATAATTCATGGTATATTAATTATGTTAGAAATTAAAAATGTTAAATTGGTAGAAGTTTTTAAAATCTATTTTTCCGAACACAAATTCAACAAACATACAGATTATATCTAACAAAAAGATATGGGTATGTGTACTGAACACTGGAGAATGATGAACAATAAAGACATGCGCATACTCACATTTCTTCAGTTTTATTAAGAGTTTTGGCTTGGACGCAGTTGTTTACAAATGGTAGATTTCATTGCTCAGCAAAGCTATTTGGGAACTGAATTTGATGGGTCAAGATAATGTTCACTCAAGCCTGCTGGGATTATGACCAGCCGGTGCTGTACTTTATCCTGACTCAGGATGATTGGTGACCTAGTTTCTGGGCTATGGGGTACACCAGATTGGGTATTGCACAGTTCTTTTGTCAAGAGATTCACAACACACCACTGTCCACAGATATTAACATTTAACAGCCACCTAACTACAAGCGATGTCGGGTAACTTACTCAATTATTTGTAAACAATTGGTTCCTAGTAATTTTTATCAAAGAATGCTTGATAAATATGAATATTATTTTATTGTTCATCATTCTTCTCAGTGTTTGAACAGTAGACATTGCCATATTTTTTCTTTGGTATGGACAAGAATGATAACGCGCCCATTTCTGGAATTCGAAATATGATAACATCACCGGGAAAACTCAGAGAGCCTGGTGACTTGAATTAGTTCTAATTGCTTGATATTCCAGACAGCACTAAAAAAAATGGGGACAAAAAGTTAGTGTAATCATGTATGAAATTTCCAACTGTTAAAATTCTTTATAATAGTTGTGACTCCCACCCCCTCAAAATACCTCCATCATTCGATCCCCGTCCCCATCATAATGGGGACAATAATTACTAGTTGGGATACCAGGCAATGGTAACCATGTATTTTAACCTTTATGTTGTAGTGTAATAATGTATGAAATTTCCAACTACATGTGCATTAACTTTTTTTTACAAAAGTTGTGAATCATACACACTCAAAATCCAACTTCCACCCCCACCCCACTACACTGTCCCTTCCACTTAAAAACATTCTGGAGATCAAGTTGGCCACAGGTGTTCAGTTATTATACCCCACGTGTCTTGGACTGTTGCCAAATTCACAGTGCTCCATTAGAGGGCCTGCTTGGACTGTTGCCAAATTCACAATGTTAACTGCAGAGAGGTTGTATGTTATTGGAGACGTTCTAATATGACAATAGGCTGGCCTAATTAACGAACCACGCACAGCTAAATACACATAAGGTAGGATATATTTGTCACCCAGTGCCTTTTTACTTCATTGGTCAGCATTGGTGAGTATTCCAATTAAGATTCACTTAGGCCTTATATCGTGATGTGATTCCGAATTTTTTTCACTCCAGCCATCACACAGGGTTCATGGAAAGAGTTGGTTCTATAACTACAAATTCGGTTACGTAGCGTTTTTCCGAAGACCCATAACTCCGAAGGTCCGATTCTCCGAAGGTCAGATTCTCCGACGCCCCGATTCTCCGAAAGCCCATAACTCCGAAGTCCCGATTCTCCGAAATCCCATAACTCCGAAGACCCATAACTCCGAAGACCCATAACTCCGAAGGCCTATAACTCCGAACGCCCATAACTCCGAAGGTCTATAACTCCGAAGGGCCGATTCTCCGAAGGTCCGATTCTCCGAAGGTCCGATTCTCCGAAGATCATGTTTTATCGCTTATTAAATAGTGTACAGTCCAGTGGCGGGGTCAATGGGGCCCTAGGGAAGACCGCCCCCAAAAAACATGTCAAATGTCATGTAAACGTCAGGAAATCCCTCCTATGTATTCAAATATTCACAGTGTTCCTGCCCAGGGGAGCCCCCGGACCAACGATTGGGGGCGACCCCTCCCATGTATGCGCTCCCCAAATCAGGCCTTCGTGATATGCTTTCGGCATATCATATGCATGATATATCCCCCACATATCCCCCACATATGCTAATTAATGTGCACCCCTAAATGGGAACCCTGGCTCCGCCACTGGTGTGCACCGGGTATATTATAACGAAACGCTGCAAGAATGTCAGAGTAGCCTAACATGCACAGGGGCGACAAGTTCTTCCCCGTTCACCCCTGTACATTTTACTCTGGCATCTCATGGGCCAACGTAACGTTATAGTATCTGGTGTATAGTCAGTGGCGGGCCAGGATTCCCATTTAGGTGCATGGGGACAGTAGGAAAAGTTTGAATATGTTGATGCCCCATGAACGATTTCCGGGCGTTTACATGACATTGGACATGTTTTGGTAGGGGCCCATATTGTCTGAAATAGCAAGTAGATGTTTAATGGGGGCAGTGGGAATTTTGGGACTCCTTGGCTTCGCCACTGGACTGTACACTATTTAGTAAACGATAATACCCCGATAAAACAAAATCTTCGGAGAATCTGACCTTCGGAGAATCGGACCTTCGGAGTTATGGGTCGTCGGAAAATCGGCCCTTCGGAGTTATAGGTCTTCGGAGTTATAGGTCTTCGGAGAATCGGCCCTTCGGAGTTATGGGCTTTCGGAGAATCGGATCTTCGGAGTTATGGGCCGTCGGAGAATCGGGTCTTCGGAGTTGTGGGCCGTCGGAGAATCGGGTCTTCGGAGTTGTGGGCCTTCGTAGTAATAGGTCTTCGGAAAACCGGTCTGACACCACAAATTCATGTATAAATTAGGTCAATCTACCACAGTTGGACATACAGTCCCAAAAATTAAGGGTTTAATCAAGTTTATAAATGGGTATCCCATTATATTGGGATACCCATTCATAAACTTGATTAAACCCTTATTTTGGGCATAAGGTATTTTTTGTCAGTAAAACAATCTTAAAGGGGTACTGTACGCCATTTTCATTAAATTTCCGGTGACAACAACGATCTAATATCGATAATATATAGAAACATAAGTAATTTGAGTCGAATATGTATTCTGTAAACGCTCAGGTTAATAGGCTATCTTAACATTTAATAATTTAAAAGTTAATAATTTGATATAAATTGAATTTATGACTGGAGCCATAAAATGGCGTCAATTAAATTACGAATTACCGTAATCAAAAACAGTAATTGAGGGATACTGGATTTTTAAACCGATCGCACACACGATCGCTTAAAATATTATGATGATACGGGGAGAACAATCAAGCCACTCACTGACTAGCGACGATACAATAACTCAAATGATTATATGGGACTAGTATGCATATAATATAACTTTTATTTGATTCATTTGGTTGAAAACTTTACAAAAATTACTCGACAACGACAATTTGTATTTTTGCATTCCGGTAAATTTGTCATCCGTAACATGACTTCGTACTCAACAGACTTTCAAATAATGGAAAAATTGTTACCTTATTCTCCGACTCGGAGACTATAGAAACCAACAACAACATTTGGCGTACAGTACCCCTTTAAGTGTCCAAATTTCAAATGGATCTTGAAAATACATTTTTGTTTTATGGCATATTCAAATGATAGCATGATGTTAAAGGGTTGTTATATCACTTTTTAGTGCTCAATTAGCACAGAATTTTTAATTTTTTTTATTTTCGAAGTTCGGCCATATGGTGTTTTTGTATGTAAAACAACCTAGGTGTTAAATGTTCACATGGATCTTGAGAAAACATTGCTGTTTTCAAGGCATATTCAAATGAGATGCAATACCTTTTAATGCACAATGAGCTTTTGCTCCCTTCCTTGCAGTATGTGCTCCAACAACTTGTACATATAGGTATATATTGCCTGATCTCTGGAATATTTGGTATCAAAATTTAATCCGTTGACGCGGGCTACAAGCTGTACTGTTTGTATGATCTTCATAAATACCATCATGGATGTTGTTATTGAGATAAAGATGGGAACGAGTCATTTTATGGACATTCGGCCAAAAAACATGGCTGCCAGTGGCCACGTTGCATTTTACACTTAGGATCACTACAGTAATGCCCTAAGTAATCGACCTCTTAACCAAAGCAGAATTATGGGTAACTTTTCAGGATTTAGTCGGAAATATGTATGGTGGCATTCATCCGATGAATGGCAACAAGCCATATTTCCGACTAATCCTGAAAAGTTACCCATAATTCTGCTTTAGTTAAGAGGTTGATTACTTAAGGCATTACTGTAAATCCTTTGGCACACCCTACAGACCATATCCATGATCTGATCATCACCAAACTTCATATTGAGTATCGGGGTGGCCTAGATGGGAACTCGTCATTTTGGGGTCATTCGGCAAAAAAAATATGGCCGCCAATGGCCAGTTTGGTTTTTACTCTTTGTATCACTAAATATTTCTACAAAATCTATTAGCATGTGCTGCATGCCCATCTGTTGTCAACTATTAAATTATTCCCCTACCTACCGTAAGTTGATCTACAGTGTCATTGACACTTTCAATAGGTAATTCGGCCAAATATCCTGGCCGCCAGAAGCCATCTTGGATTTTACTCTTCGCATGACTAAATCCTTTGGCACGGACTGCAGGTCGTACCTTTAGTTGGACCATCAATGAAATTTCTCATGGCTGTTGACATTGGGACATAGATAGGAACGAGTCATTTGAGGGTCATTTGGCCCTAAAATGTGTCCACTGTCAGCCATAAATCCTTTGACATATCCTACAGACCACATCCCTGATTCGATCGTCACCAAACTTCATATGGATCATCGGGGTGACCTCCAGATGGGAACGAGTCATTTTGGGGTCATTTACCCAAAAAACATGGTCGTCGGCAGCCATATTGGATTTTACTCTTTACGTCATTAATTACTTTGATACACCCTACATACCACATCCCAGATGGTGGACCAATTTGGCCATAGAGTGGTATCCGTCCAAAACACTTTGGACTGACAATTCGACCCATGCGCGAAACCAGAAAATGATGACTGAGGTTAACTATGGAGAAAATATAGAAAACCCAATATGTTGTGAATTTGTGATCGGGCGGTATTGCGACAACATATTGATTAAATTAATTCAGTTGTATGAATGTGTCAACAAAATAAAATTTGGGGAAACTGGTTTGTTGGGGAAACTAAAGAACCATAGGCATAGCCTGAATTAGTTGGAAATTTCATCATCATTTCAATGATTTTCATGCCAAAATGGCAAATGGAAAATATCAATTATCATATGGAATTCTAAATTTGTAAATGATTCATTGATGCAGTTATTGTTTATGTGTGTCTCACCCCCCCCCAACTTTGGTAAAAAATGTCAACAGTTGCCAAAACATTAGATGGAAATTTCACACAGGAATTTCCCCAAGATGGACACAGACACTCTCCCACCCCAACAGAGACCCCCCAGACAGCACGTCCCTGCCTAACTGTCACAACAGACCCCATCCTAATGAATTGTAGAAGGTGGTGTCTTTACTGAAAATCACTGTTCATGCCATTAAATAATTTAAATGATTAATTTTGGGACTTGTTAGTCTGTCACTTGTGCTCAAGTGCAAACCATTTGTGCTTAAGAACAAATCATTTGTGCTTAAATGCAAATCAGTTATGCTTCAGCGCAAATAATTTTTTTCTCAAGCGCAAATAGATCATATTACTCTTAAAGCGCAAATGATTTGCGTTTAAAACTTCCATTAAGGCTTTAGCGCAAATTAAAAAATTCATGATTCCCCCGGCTGATCACCCTGGATTAATTTTAAATGGCACAGGCCTGAATAGCCTACATCATTAAAGTCTATATAGGCCCACCATAAAGCAAAGATAAATAATAATATGTGAGAAAGGCCTCTCATATCTGTGACATTGTTATTTTCATTTTAAAAAATCTGGACCCCTGTGATTTCGTGGCAAAGTGCCCGGCTAAAAGTGTAATACTGGCAAAAGGCCTAGTGCCTAGTATAGTGGGTGGGGGGTATCAAAAAGCGATGAACATATACATGTTGGAGGCCAAATTCACATTTAATAAGGAATTGCGCTTAAGCAATTGATTGCGCTTAAGCAGGGTGGAGTCTGCAATTTTTTCCGAACACTAGGCGGGGGTTTGTGGGTGGTTCAGCAGCCCGGCTTACACATTTTTTCCTGGCAGGGCCCTGTATAATTTTTTCCTACAGTCATTTTTAGCTGAACTTTACTTTGTAAAGTTTGAGCTATTGCCATGGCTTTGTCGTCTGTCGTCCGTGTGTGTGTGATTTGTCAACAATACAGGCTACAGGTCGTACCTTTGTTCAGATCATTATGATATTTGTCATTGTTGACATCAATATTTAGACTGGAATGATTCATTTTGGGGTCATATGGAAAAAAAACATGGCCACTAGCAGCCATCTTGGATTTAAAAGTTCAATCCATTAGCACAGGCTACAGGCCGTACTGTTTGTCTAATCATCATGAAATTTGTCATGGATATTAATATTGACATGTAAATGGGAACGAGTAATTTTGGGGTTATTCGGCCCAAAAACATGGCCGCCAGCAGCCATCTTGGATTTTACTCTTTGTATGACTAAATTCTTTAGCACGGGCTACATGTCGTACTTTTAGTCTGATCATCATAAAATTTGTCATGAATGTTAATAATGACATGTAGATGGGAACGAGTCATTTTGGGGTCATTCGGCCAAAACACATGGCCGCCAGCAGCCATCTTGGATTTTACTCTTTTTATTACCAAATCCTTTAGCACGGGCTTCAGGTTGTACCTTTAGTCTGTTCATCATAAAATTTGTCATGAATGTTAATAATGACAAGTAGATGGGAACGAGTCATTTTGGGGTAATTCGGCCAAAAACATGGCCGCCAGCAGCCATCTTGGATTTTACTCTTTGTGTGACTAAATCCTTTAGCACGGGCTACAGGTCGTACATTTAGTCTGATCATCATAACATTTGTCATGGCTGTTGACATTGACATGTTGATGGGAACGAGTCATTTTGGGTTCATTCAGGAAAAAAACATGGCCGCCAGTGGCCATCTTGGATTTCAATATTCAATCCATTAGCACGGGCTACAGGTCGTACTGTTCGTCTGATCATCATGAAATTTGTCATGGATGTTAACAATGAAATGTAGATGGGAACGAGTCATTTTGGGGTCATTCGGCAAAAAAACATGGCCGCCAGCAGCCATATTGGATTTTACTCTTCGCATCACTAAATACTTGGACACACCCTACATACCACATCCCTGATCTGATCATCACCAAACCTCATATGGATCATCGGGGTGCCCTCTTGATGGGAACGGGTCATTTTGGTGTCATTCGTCAAAAAAATATGGCCACCAATTGCCATTTTAGATTTTACTCTTTGTATGACTAAATATTTCTACAAAATTCATTAGCATGTGTTATAGACCGATCTGTTTGTTTGATCTTCATGAATATTTTCATGGATGTTGACATGTAGATGGGAACGAGTTATTTTGGGGTGATTCCCAAAAAAATTGGTTACTGGTGGCCATTCTAGAATTTAATCTTTGCATCATTAAATACTTTGGCACACCCTAGATCGAGCTAGCTACAGACCACATCCCTGATCTGATCATTATGAAATTTATCATGAATGTTGATATTGACATGTAGATGAGAACGAGTCATTTTGGGGGTCATTCAGCCAAAAGACATGGCCGCTGGTGAACATCATGGATTTCAAAATTTATTCAGTTAACGTGGTTACAGGCTGTACTGTTTGTTTGATCATCATAAAAATTATCATGGATGTTGACATTGAGATGAAGATGGGAACGAGTCATTTTAGGGTCATTCGGTCAAAAAACATGGCCACCACGGCCATCTTGCATTTTACTCTTAGGATCACTAAATCCTTTGACACGCCCTTTATTGATAAAGATACTTCCAAGCACCACACACCAAATCAAGACTTGATCTTATTTTCACATACATGACAGATGTTCTGACAACAGTAATACAGTGTCCATGGTCTGATCACAAATGACTTGTTGCTGCTATTCATGTCCTTACCATCTAGTTAACATTGTTCATTCGTATACATTATCATTCCATTTCTACTTCCACCAATACGACTATTGTTTTGGTCTCACTTCACATGTACATCTTGTCATACTTAGACATTTCCATTAGCACCTTTCCTAATTCCTCCATTTACTGTCAACCATTAAATTATTCCCCTACCTAAGTTGAGCTACAGTGTTATTGACACTTTCATTAGTACATGTATGTTGTTTGTGCTGGGTTAAAGTACCTATTCCCACTGAAAAATTAGTTTGAGGTGAAACCATAAATGCACTGGATTTCATCCAGATAAATAATAGAACATTCCAGTGTACACTTTTAAAACTGAGGGCAAAAATCTATTTAGTACAGAAATTGTTAACCCGTTGAACCCCTACCCTAGATATTGGGTGATTTACGCATTTTTCATGAGACAAACTAAACTTATTATACCCTCCGCAACGAAGTTAGGGGGTATACTGGAGTCAGCTCGTCCGTCCGCCATCCGTCGTCCGTCGAGCCGTGGACACAAATTTGTCAGGAGTTTTTGTCAGTCTTGAAACTTGGTACAGGCATCAACCACCATGGGAACCTGCGCACTTGCGATTATGACGTCTGTCGGACTTCTTTTGATGGAGTTATTCCCTCTTTTTGAAACATGTATAATTTTTATACCCCCCGCAACGAAGTTAGGGGGTGTATACTGGAGTCAGCTTGTTCGTCCGTCCGTCTGGCCGTGGACACAAATTTGTCCGGAGTTTTTCTCAGTTGTTTTTAGATCAATTTCCGTGAAACTTGGCGCAGACATCAACCACCATGGGAACCTGTGCACGTGCAATTATGACATCTGTTGGATTTTTTTTGTGGAGTAATCCACCCTTTTTCGACTTATAATTTTTTTCGCAACATGTATAATTTAGTCCGAGCTTTTATTCATACATTTTTAGGTGAATTCTTTTAAAACTTGGCACAGATATTTAGTACCATGGGAACCTGTGCACCTCCAATTATGACGTCTGTCCGACATTTTTTGGTGGAGTTATCCTCCTTTTTCAACTTAGAAATATTTTTGCAACATGCATAATTTTGTTCGAGCTTTTATTCCTACATTTATAGGTCAATGTTTTTTAAACTTGGCACTGATATTAAGTACCATGGGAACCTGTGCACCTGTGACTATGATGTCTGTCTGACTTTGTTTGTGGAGTTATTCCCCTTTTTCGACTTTAAGTTTGCAACATGCATAATTTTGTCTGAATTTTTATTCCTACATTTTTTCGGTCAATAGGTTTAAGATTTGTGTTATTGTTGTGCACCTACAATGGGAACTGTTATTTTATTATTTTAACTAAATGTTTACTGACATGTGAAACATCTTATTATTTTAAAAACACGGGGGGGAGGGTATCCTTAGTCCCATTGGGACAGTCACACCTCTAGTTAGGTAAATTTGTTTTTAACTTGGCACATACATTTAGTACCATGGGAACCTGTGCACCTGCGATTGTGACATCTGTCGGGCATGTTTTGGTGGAGTTATCCACCTTTTCTGACTTAGAATTTTTTTTGCAACATGTCTAATTTTGTCCGAGCTTTTATTCCTACATTTTTCGGTCAATAGGTTTAAGATTACGGTTAGGTTTGTGCACCTGCAATGGGAACTGTTATTTTATTATTTTAACTAAAATGTTTACTGACATGTGAAACATCTTAGAATTTGTAAAATTGTCCTTGAAGACATCTTATATGGGTGCATATATGTGCCATACATCTGGGTTTTATCACATGATCATATTCCTTTCTCAATGCACTCTGAAAGTATGCTAAACAATGAACCCTTGTTTTTTGATGCATTTCATGAATATAAAAAGCAAACATGTTTTCTCGAAGATTGATTTATTAAGTTTATTAAAGAATGAATATCAACATATATATCCTATTCATATGGTTATTTCATATTGAGTCGACTGAGTTTAAAAAACGTCATCAGAAATTGTCTGATTTATATGCAGGTAGCTGAAGAAGATTAGTCAGTTTTAATTAGTTCACAAAATGGTGCTCTCAAAGTTAGGAATGGGGTTCCGTATGACTAGTGAATGCTAATTCACTAACTGAACTCATACAGTCATCTCAATTATTTTACATTATATAATGGTATATTTTGAGTATTTCCAAGTGATGCCGTCCGAGATAGGGGTTGGGGTCGGGTCGGGCACCATCAAATTTGGAAATATGAGGTTATGTATATGTTTATCTGTTAACCGATAAAAATATATTTAAATTTGTATATATGAGGTTCCGCTATTTAAATTTGGTTTACTTTTTACAATATATGCCAGGGTACCCTGCTAGTATACACTATTGAAGCACACAAGCTTAACTGACATTACACAAGTGATATACAAGCGACAATTAAAACCCTTTTATTTTTTTTCAGGTTCTGATTGTCTTTTTTACAAGTCACGCAGCATTAGTGTCTTGTGAGATGACTATGCAGAAATAACACAGTGGTAAAGTTCTGTGAATTATGTTCATCAAATACCATGCAGCCATACCGGGCAAGATGTCATGAGATTATTTCTTCTGGAATCTGACAACACATATGAAGGCACTTGAATACCAAAGACTATCCAATCTGCTATATCACAGCACCAGTCTTTTCGAGGCAGGTACAACCAGCAGGCTGAAAACTTGTCAGGCTATTGTTCAATACATTTGGTTTGTAGATAACCAAATGCAACTTGGTATAATAATCTACTATATATTTTGGAACTGCTGTCTCTGTGTATGTTTGTATATGTGTGTGTTATAGACTCAAAATCTTTTTGACCGATCTGACTCAAATTTGGTATGTGGGTTGTAGTTCCCATTCATCTTTATTGTGTGTTTATTTACTTTATATTGTGTCCATTTACCTTTACTATGGTGTGTATTTACCTTTTTAGCTCACCTGAGACGAAGTCTCCGGTGGAGCTATAGTCATCACTCCTCGTCCGTCGTCCGTCCGTCCGTCGTACCGTCCGTCAACAATTCTTTAAACATCTTCTCCTCTGAAACCATCAGACCGATTGGGTTTATATTTGGTGTGGATGTTCCCTAGCTATAGGTGACTCTTATTCAGATTTGTTCAAATGAGGTCACCAAGTCAGATAGTTTTGATGTCAGGACCATAACTATTTTTCCACATAGTAATTCTTAAAACGACTTCTTTTCTGAAGTTGTCGGGCCGAATGGGTTCATATTTGGTATGAGCGTATCTTGGGTGACTGTGGTTCAGATTTGTTCAAATGAGGTCACTGGGTCAAATGTGGGTGGGGCTATGGACATAAATCTGAAGAATATTTTTTTTTTAGATTTAACTTATTGCTCAATTTAACAAACAAAAAAAAAAAATATTTTATTTTTAATAAATATTTTTTTTATTAAATAATTTATTTTTTATTTAAATAAAATAAAAAACATTTAAATAAATTTTTAAGAACTTGTGACATTACATCTTCGGGGGGTAGGTACCTCTAGTCTCCCCACTAAATTTGGTTGAAATCAGGGGTTTGGGAGAAAAGATGAACAGACGGATGTACAGAAATTTTCAGTAAATTCCTCTTAATACTAGTATCTGTGCATTCTCATTACAAGCCAACTCTGCTCTGAACTGACAGACATGACACATGTTGTTTATAATCAGGGCCAGATAGATAGATAGATAAGAGAACTTCTGTAGCTATAGGCAGAGTCCCCAGGGAGTGTATTCATGTCATTCATAATTTAAATGAGATTAATTGTGTTGTACATTTGTTTTCTAAAGTTGTCAGTAGCACCATCATTGTTTACATTACACTGGTCATTAATATCAGATTAAATTTCTTTTCTCAGAGCTTTAAGTGTGTCTGGCATCATTTGTAGAATGAGGTTCCCAGAGGGTGAATTTAATTATGCTACCCTGCACGACAGGCTAGCATCACCAAATACACCCTATGTGGACCTCATTCTGCTTAGGCTTCATCTTCTGTGAAGTATCTAGAGTTTCAAATTGACATTTTTAGCAGCTCTTTTCCCTTCTGTTCAGATTTTAAAATGCATAATTGAGGTGTCAAATGGGTGCGCATACTGTCATATGTCAGTAATGTCACCAACTTCAGCTGGAGAACTTCTGTCTGTCCCTAGGTCTCCCATAGCAGTTGAGGACTAAGTAAAATTGGGTTCCCAGATGGTAATTTGGTGATGCTAGCCTACCTTACAGAATAGCATCACTACATTCACCCTTTTTGGACCTCAGACACACTAAATTCACGCTTGGCTGTTCCAATATTATTTTCTTAATCACTTAGCTACGTGACCTCATTATACCTTATTATGGACAAAAAAGTGGGGAGGGGGTATATTGGATTAAATATGTTGGTCTGTCGGAGTGTCCTTCCATCCATTGTTCTGTCCATCCATCCATCAACAATTGTTTTCTTATCGAGATCTATATGAATTCCCTACCTGTATGTGACTCAAATTCAGATTTGTTCAAATAAGTTCATCAGCTCAAATTGGAGGGGTGCCAGGGCCATAACGTTTTCCCTCCATAGTAATTCTAACAACTATTACTACTCAAGAACCATCAAGTCTATTAAGCTTATATTTGTGTATGCAGGGTCATTGGGTGGCATGTTTAGATCTGTTCCAATGGGGGCCTTTTTGGAAAATCAATTAACTTCAACTCTTAAAAGCGAATGTTTATAATTATAAGATGAATATATATCAGAGATGGGGATTCATGTTTGTTCAAATAGGGGCAGAGACCCCACCCACACTACCTGTATCTATGCTGTACGCTACTGGTATAATAAGATAATGTCATATTCTTGCAGGGATGTCCCCACAGTGTTGGGGAGGTGATTTACAGATTTGTTCAATGAAATGTAATTTTTGAGCTCACCTGAGACGAAGCTATAGTCATCACTTCTCATCTGTCACCTGTTCATCTTTCTGTCCATCCATCAATCTGTCAACAATTCTGTGAACATCTTCTCTAGATCATAAGACTGAATGGGTTTATATTTGGTGTGGATATTTTCCCTAGGTGATTCACATTCAGATTTGTTCAAATGAGGTCACTCTTTCAAATGGTTATGAAGCCAGGGCCATAACTCTTGCCCTCCATGGTAATTCTTAAAACGACTTCTCATCTACCATCAGATATAGGGTGGGACCCGAGACATAACTGTATGCCTCTATAGTAATACTTAAAATGTCTTCTCAAGAGAGGTTGGACTTTTAGCTTACATATAGGATGGATGATCCTTTAGTGACTGAGATTCAGATTTGTTAACATAAGGCAACCTGTTAAGAAATGACGGGGCTATCCATGGGGACTTAACACTTTTGTGTCTAATAAGATCATTAAAATACAAAATTCATTAAAACATCTACATTGGAACTACTTACTGATTAATCTGACATACATATATGCTGTTTTTGGGTCCATGGATAATTGGGCTTCAAACATGTCTAAATAGTTTTATAAAAAGATGCTTGTGAGATTGGAAATTTCCAACAATAGAGAAAGTTTGAGATGACAGTTGCCAATCTAAGACTTGGGAGTCTGGAGCCTTGTCGGGAAGGGACACGAGCTGGAGGAGGGTGGGGGGGGGGGGGGTGATCAGTAGCGTACAGTTGGTATGTGAAGCCTCTCTATCTACATATCCTGTTTAGATCTACTTTTTTAAAGTGATTATGAAAAGTTCTAACTGTTATGGTCTCCAAAGTCCCAGTCTTATCAGTCTTTGCAGTCTGGTGAGCGACCCCACAGTCTTTGACTGTCTTGTTATGGTGTGTATTTACCTATATATGATGTGGTTTGTACCTTTATATGGTGTCCATTTACCTTTATTGGTATCAATTTACCTTAATCTGTATATGGTGACCATTTATGATGGCCGCTATTATTTATATGATGTACATATTACTTTATATGCTGCATATACAACTTTATATGATGTGTATATATGATGAGTATATGTCTGTATGTTATGGTATAGCATTATGATAGTGAATTTACACCATATAAAGATATTTTCACACCATATAAATATGGCCATATTTCCACCATATGATGACAATTGTCCTATAAAGATGAATGGATACCATATATAAAGGTGGAACCACATCATCAAAGATGTATGCATATCATATAGAGAATAGAGGACATCATACTAATGGTGAATGGATACCATATACAGGTGAAACATAGCATATGAAGGTAAATGGACAATATATAAAGATGAATGCGCACCAAAAAAGAACAGTGCTATCACCTTATAAAGTCATAAATGATTCGCACTCCACGCAAATTTAAGGTGAATGGACACCATAAAAATGTAGAACAACATCATAGAAAGGATGACACATACGATGGGTGCATGTGTGGTGATGATGATGTTGCTGGAGTATCATTTGCAAGTATATTTGTCACGCTAAAATGCATTATGATCTACAATTGACTTCAACATTAAATTTAGTCAGTTGATAACAGGTATCAATAAGACAATAATTTACAACATCTTCACATTGTGAAAAAATAACTATAGTCTTGTGATAATTTTTCGTTTGGCTCAACATGCATCAGACTGTATGATATCGGTGTCATTATAAAGTATTCTATACAAACTTTTGCCCAGTACTGCATCTAGAAGCATAAGTATAGCGACTAACTACATATATTGCTTGAATTAGATTACTGATAATTACAGTATGTCAGACGCCATTGTATTGTCTTCACATAGTAGCACGATGTGACCATTTAGTGATATTACTATCAAAGTTTGAGTGATATAACAAAATATCTTCAGTAGGTTGAATGCTAAATTTTGATCGCAACTGTAGTCAGGGAGAATAATCTGACCACATCCAAATTTTTCTGAACTGCACCTGAGTTTCATACATACTATGTTTGAGAAATTTCAATTCACATATCATACACAAAAGACGCCAGTGAAAAATGTGAAAAAATCATATTTTGCCCCCTATATTGACCCCACAAGAACTGGTTCCCAAAGTTAGAATAGCTGGGCTACCTAAAATATGGTGGTTGCTGAAATTCCCCTTTCTGGTGACACCTCGGGTATTAATGAGAGCCCATACTTGAATTGCCCAGATTCAATGTACAATGAAGATGATGATATAAGAAACTCTAGATTTTTTGCCATATAGATCGAGAGAAATTCATTATAGAAAATATCTTGCCATTTTCGGCAGGATTTATGCAAAACTTGCGTCTGCCTCTTAAAATATGATCCCTGTCTATATTAAGTTCTAACAATAGTTTGTTTTGATACAATTTAATCAATATTACTATCCCAAACATGATAATATAGATTATAGTTTAATTTTACAAAGATTTTCTGATTTAATTTCCCCAAACGAGACAAATGTTTCTAGCATTTGAAAAATAAATTACTCTTGTCTCTGCCACATTCAACATCACATTCTCACGACCTCTTGTTAACAATTTTTCTGTACTAATGTTAACAACATTTTTCAACAATTGGTTTATATTATGGTGATTCATGATGAGCTTGTTTGAACATGTTGTGTGATTTTTTTTCTCATATATGTCGTTTGAAAATTTCTGTTTGATTTTGGTCGATTCTTCACGACAATTGGACGTTATGATATCTGCTAAGTATAATCAGCCATTATCACCGAATTCAAAATCAAAATTTGTCTTTTCCCCAGAACCATAAGACCGAATGTTTGGTGTGGATGTTCCCTGTGTGACTCACATTAGCGAGTTTGCGATTTCAAACGGGTACCGGTACCGGTACGGGTACTGGTAGCTACCCGTACCGGTACACGTTTTGAAATCGCAAACTGTTTTACGGGTAGAATTAAGCATATCGACGGGTAATGTATGGTGAGCCAATTGCAGCAAAATATATATGATAGATAAATTGTTATCCGCATTCGACGTTATACTTGATGTTATGGTCATATGATGGACCTCTGCGAGGATAATGAATTGCATTCACCTGGGACGAGGCCAAAATGGAATGGATTGGCGTCTTTCTTGGACTCATTTTGGTAACATTTTAAATAATTGGCTTTCATTAGTAATTTCCCAGACCGTTCTAGTTTCGTTTAGAACAGATGGAATTTTCAGGCTGAGAAAATATGTTATGATAGCACAAATATACAATTACGCTAATTTAATAATCCAACCATTTATTCGGTGTAAAATATGTTGTTTTAGACACAGGGTCCAAGAATGTCCTACATGCATGTACGTTTAGTCAGATATAAGACCGAAATTGCCCCTTACTTATATTAGTTGGGGAATATATAGTCATATAATTGATACTTGGTTGGAATCTTTCGAAGGGTCTGGCAAGGGAATATTTATCCCAAGAACTCGGATATTTGTCTGGGTCTAATCCGGATGTATAGGTAGAAAAATTAAACTTTGTTAAATATAAAGGGTGTTTAATGGTACAATATTCATTATTTGGTTTGAATAAAGAGCGTTCAAGTTTGCTTCACTTGTATGCCAAACAAAGGAAACAGATAAAAGTCGCTCTGACGACGGTAAGATTGTGCCGAGTATGATGTGTGTGTATCAGTATTTTGTGTCACTATCGGCCACTACAAATATACAACAGTCTTGAGGTTCAAATGCGCCATGTCCGTTCAAATGTCAAATATCTATATTAAAATGAGAAATCAGTCACCACATAAGATATAATAACTGAACGGTTGTATTCAATCGTGTAACATATTCACGGTGTATTTATGCCCACGCACAAAGGGTCGATAGGGGACGTGGCGAGAGGGTTGGGGTGTTTCACCCCAACTTCTGTCAAATTGTTTAACAGTTGGAAATTATATATACCTAACACACCAAACATTCGTTGAAATTATTCCGTATGATTTTCCAAAAATGTATTAGTGGGGATTTTTTTTTTAGTTTTTGACCAACATTTGCAAATATACCTCGGGCTATATGACCAACAGTTATGTTGGAAATATCCAACAAATGTAAAGCTTGAGGAAAGTCTATAATTGATAAATTTTCATGTTCATATTTCAAAACGTTCTCCCACCAGACCGAACCATGGTCGACCCGGTATGTCCTGGTCTATCCACATTCAGTGGCTCGTCAAAACTGATAATGAATTTGTGAAAAACAATATAGGGCGTGAATTTGCCTGGTGTTAGACCACTAGATGTTATGATTTTGCAATTTCCAGGTTCATATCTACAAAATTGTTCTCGTTCTGGTCGGCGAGGTGGACCCTTCATTACATGACTTCTTTAACAAGACTACTAATCCATTTATAACAGACTAGAATAATATTCAGGACAGTGAAGGATCAGTTGGGGGGGAAATCAGAGCCCAACGGGGTGCATAATTGGAATTCCGCACAAACCTCTGTTTGGTGTGGCTCAATTGGTAGGGAATGTGAAGGTGGACACCCCTTCTCAACGCGGGGTCCCTGTGCCGAGACTGCGTATAGCACCATCAAATAACTCTCTTAATCATAGCATGTCATTACTTGAGTGAAGACCGTTGTCAGTAAACAAATCGGCGTTCCATAGTAATCTTAGCGATAGAAGCCGCCTCGACACTTTGAACATAAAACATGGCTTAAATGACAAATGTATCAATGAGATTTGGCCACGTAATCGTGCAATAAATATATTAATACATAGCTGACTGATATTTCATAGAACTAATGTACTTTTGACTGAGAAAACTTTAGTGAAAGACTACCAGTCAAAGGGATACATCTACCCGTTCCAAATCCCTATCGCTTTATGTTCTGCATTCAAAGTACGCAAATGACCGTGACGAATTTCACCAATCTAACAGAATCTACCGGTACCCGTACCCGTCGAACGGGTATCGCAAACTCGCTATTATCAGATTTGTTAAAATAAGGTTGCCAAGTCAAATAGTTACAAAGCCAGCACCACAGCTTTTTCCCATCATAGTAATTCTTAAAACAACTTCTAAAAAACCACCAGGCCTCTTCGGCTTATATTTGGTATGGAGGGTCCTTGGATGATAGGAGTAGACCCAGGGACATAACTCTTTAAAAAAATTAGATTGGAATCCTTGCTCAATTAAATGAAATAAAGTCTATATAAAGTTTTTTATTTTTAATTTGACTTTTTTTTGTTATAGAAGTTTAACTTTTTTTGGTCACACCACATCACCATCATCTCCCATTATCAACTATGTCCATCCAACCCCACCATATAGCCAGATCCCTGCCCAGCATATTAAATTCCTTCTGTTAACTACAGTTGTAGTTACAGGCTATTTGACATTCCAATGTGTGCATGTAGATATGGCAATACACTGGCTTTACTATATACAGGTGACACTCTGCGACACATTATAAACTAATTAGCTAGCAGATAGTGGGTTGGAACCTTTGGATGAATGCAGTTTAATCCAATGTTTTGACCACTGTCTAAAACAAATACAGTTTGACATTTTATTATTAGTATTGGTATGAACCCTTTCATAACAGGGTCTGTGTTGGTGTAGTATTAAAGGGACCCTCTCATATATATACGAGAATGAACTGATTTTGAAGGTCAAGGAAATTATGTTAGGTCAATGTATTCTCTTATATATGTGAGGCTACCTTATATATGTGAACATGCATTGGCACAGGGTTTTCTCAAAATTTCATGAAGCTCCAGTCATGGAAAGTGTGAGTCGGGTGACCCATATATTTCAGTTTTATTTGCTAAGTCCTGATTTATATGTTTATGTTTACTCACAACAGTGGGACACATATCTTGTTCCTAATTGAACACGGGGTGGAGTGTTATTTCCATATAGTAGTATAGTATAATGATATTAAATAGCGAGCGATAAACAAAACACTCAACACCGTGGTGATGAGTTGGTAGTCAAGCATCCAAATAAATCACAAATGTCCTATTCTCGCAGGGATGTCCCCACAGGGGTGGGTGCAGATTTGTTCAATAGGATGTAAAAAAAATCAATAACCCATCATACAAACTAAATTAAATACAAAATAATAGACCATTGATTAAGTTTTAGTATTTACCCAATACTTATTATTTTATAACAAGATATCATGGGTGGTTCGGCTTCTAATGAGAAAATAATAACACTGAAAAAACACTTTTTGGATAAATTTATTTAAACTTAGATGTTTGGTGTTTTCATCTGTTTTTATTCTACTTTTAAATTTGAGTATGAACTACCTGTAGAATCTGTTCCTGATTTTGAAGTAAACTTGACAAGTGCCTACTTTGTGACAGCTAGACAGCTGCTAACACAATTATTATGTGTACCCATACCATGTATGGTGCACATGATGCCGATGTCCGGATCAACCATCCGTCGCTCGTCTGACCTGTCTGCTCAACTTGGACCTGTCTGGCTAGCCTTCTGTCTGTCCGTCTCTATAGACACTTGCTATCCGATCCGATTACTCAAGTATTTTTTATCGGATCATGTTCAAATTTAATTGCGTGTTTATGATGACACACCCATCACCTGTATAGTTTTTGGTATCGATCGGTTGTTGGTTTAGAAATGATTAACACTTTCCATCCATACCTGGTCATGTTCTATCCGATGCCATAACTCATGTATTATTTTACCCATTGTGTTCATATATGCTGGTTTATGATGATACATGGCTCACCTGTATAGTTTTTTGTGTCGATTAGTTGATCAGTTTAGAAAATAACTAACACTGCACACAAATGCTATCTGATGCATCTAAGTCAAACAATTTTCTTCTGATCTGCCTGATATTTCATACCTACGTCTTTCTTAGCACGTTCTTTATCTGTATGGATTGGATTTTGGTAATGTTTAGTTAACCCTTTCCACTCTTGTTTTTAAATAGAATTCATCCAAGCCTGACGATGACTCTAACATTTTTCATCTGATAGACACCAAATTTGGTATATGAATTTCTGACAACTAAATACAGATCAAGTTCAAATATCGGTTTGATCCAATATATTTCAACAGAGTTATGGCCCTTTATAATTCATACCTGTTTGCCATGCACTGTGAAATTTGAAGAGAACATGACACAACAGGACTGTGGTTTGGAGTGAGACAATATATAGCTATGGACAACCATAGTACTTTGTAACTACTGATGACTGCAGACTTTTTTATCGTCTGTCACACTATGATTGAAAGCCCTTTATTCCAGTTCTGTGTTGAAACAGGTACGTACATGGCATTAATTGTTTACAAAGACACTGTTGTCATATCTTAGAAAAGAGTTATTCCACACATTCCTTACTTCCATCATATGATGTCATCGAAAATGATTAACCCTCTACACACATCATATGGTCTTCTCATGTTTTTTATTTGATCATTCTCCATTTTTTGATTAAAATCCAGTTGATAGACACATATCATCTGATAGATCGATATTAAATTATCGCCTTCACTTTGAGCCAGGTTCAGTCAGTGTTTCAATACATGACCAATTGAATATTCATCATTAGAGGAAATGTCTTATTTTGAAATTCCCTTAAATGCATTTGGGTTGCAGGATAATATTAACAGTGCTGGGATTCTTGAGACTGACTTAAAAATGCAATGACATGCTTTTTCTTGACTACTCTGTGTTTATCAGTTCATTAGTTTGGGTAAGACTAATCCCTTACTATCCAATTTGATAACTCAAATATTTCCATTGATTATGTTTATAGTTATGGCACAGTTTATGATAACACACCCCTGACCTGCATAGTGGTGGTCATTTGGTTTATTTGCTTAAATATATTAACTTCCTTCATCAATCCTGATGACACAATGTGATAGCTAAATATTTTGTACATGACCACTCTATAAATAATCACATCTGTGATAATCATGACACATTCTTCACCTGTATAGATTTTTGTATCGGATCGAATGGTTTTGAAAATATTAACCATAACTTTAATTATATTTAAACTGTTTACAAACATTGTATCTTTCCAATGATCAGCTTAGAAGAAAACTAACCTTTATAGCCAATCATTAGCAATCATATTTTATATCCAGGTCTATACATTCTATATAGTTGTTCAGGTATTAATTGTTTTTTTAGTTGTGGAATATTAATAGGTTGTTATGAATTTTTAATATGCAGCCGACACAAAACATAATAAAAAAAAAATAGCAATGATACTACATATATTAATAAAAATAACACAATATGTTATGTCTCATGTTCCATTGTAATAAACGGATAACATGAGTTGCTATGGTGTTTATCTACTTAATTTCTTAACTAGTTTGTATTTAACAGCTATCAACTGTCCCACTTTTAATTGAGTTTAATTAGCTTTATCACTCAAAAAGACATATCTGTGTTGGAGTCACTGATAGGTTGAAATCAAAGCCACATCTGCGTTAACATTGTGTTAATGTGAGCAAGGTGCACAATATGTGTTATTCCACTCGTGAACTTAATAGTAAGGCTTGAATTGTTGAAAGTTTTGCACTCATGGAAAGGATGGTGAAAGGTTTTATGAAAATAGCTCATAGCTGTCGCCAAGGTATGTGTTAAACATCTGCAGATCGTGATCCGCCTCTCGTTCACATTAGTTATTGTTGTATGTTTGAACACTATGCGCTTTTAATATCCGAAAAGGCCAATGTTACTGATACCTTAAGTGTTATCAGTAGTATTGCTATTAAAATAGCCATATTTGTTAACACTTCTGTAAACAAAAAGAATATTGTATCATAGACCACACTAAGTGACCATTGGTTAGAAAGGACACCAAACTGTTTACAATATACCGGTATAGTGCTTGTTAGTCCTCCCCACAAAAGATTCCAGTGCATAATCCCAATTCCAAGTTGAGCTGTAGTGTCACTGACACTTCCACTGTCAATAACACTGTGACTGAATATCTGGACTACTTGTTAATGTGGAGAAATAAATTCAAATTATATAATTACTCTGAAACATGCTCCATTTTATTTCAAAAAGTTGTAGAAGAGTGAAAATGCTTGCCAAGAATGGAACGTATAAGTTATAACTACAGAGAACATGATGTAACACCAAATCGCTTTCAAGTGTTTAGAGTTTGATTTTAATAACATAATTATGAATGCCATATACAATAGTCATAATTATTTTTCATCCATGCCATTAATTCTTAAATCAAATGGTGACTATCTATGCATGGTTATTGACCATTGGCAACAAAAACGCGGCATTCACTCCTGTAGTAAATTATCTGTGCTTGGTGATAAATGGTACATGTATTATTATCCAAACCTTAACTAACAAAAGCAAAAGCTGTCACATGATAATCTGGGGAAAATTCATATTGGAATTCCGAAATTCATATTGGACTCAATCGAGTCCAATACGATTTTTGTATTAGGACTCCATGATGTCACGAAGTAACTCTATTGCCAATGAATATGTGAAATTGTGATGGACGCAATACTCTATTGGATTTAGCAGACGTTTCAATTCTGCATTGAGTTTTATTTTTCACTTCCGTGTTCACTGTTCCAAATCATGCTTTCTGATTATCAAATACAGGTTTTTATATATGGAGAATCAAGTGCTGACAATTACAAAAAATAACCTCAACAGATTTATTCACAAAACAATGGATAAACATACAGATGGATAATAAAGTTTTTATTATATATTGTTGTGAAGAGTATGTGTTTTTCTTCTACTCATCCAGTTTGTAGTGAAAAGTCATTTTGGACTCAACACTGTGTCCAATATGACTTTTGACCACAACCTGCACTCATACAAGAAAAACTCATACTGTACACACTACAAAATATTGCATAATAACTGTATAAAATTATTTTGCTGAAACCAGCAACTGACAACTTAAGTATTAACCATCTAGATATCTAGGATCAAAGTGTGATGAATAGACCTCATGTGTAATGGTTTTGGTATGGATATATGACTTTAGCTCATCTTGACAAATTCAAGCACAAACATTGTCCGCCCATCATAAATTTCCATTAGTACAACAAACAGTTCACATCTCTCATCCGATTGTCACCAAAGTTTATATGGATTTTTCATGCATTGCCACAAGATGTGAATTTTGTTGATTTACATGGATACCAGATGCCATATTGTTGTTCTAATTGCACGACTAAATTCTTTGTCATATCCTACATGTCACATTCCTTATCATACCGCCCCTAAACTTCATATGGAACTGTGGGTTGACCATTAGATGGAAGCCTTCAAAGTTTTCCAAATTTAGTTAAACATGTTGGATTTCTTAATTGAATCCATTGCCACACTCTGCAGCCAACATTTATCGGAAAAATGTTTTTATATTTTACAGGCATTACCCCGATCATTTCTAGATGGGAGCTATCAAATTTGAACAATATTTGGTCAGAAACATGGCTGCTCTTTGAATAAATAAATACTTTGGCACACCCTTCATCCATCATGTTTATCCAATTGATCCCAAACTTTATATGGCTATTCAGGTAAACGTCTGGTATGACTTAAACTTTTCATAATAATTCAACCCATTGTAATGTATGACATTAACCTCTCTCCAAGCTGAGCTACATGGTCATTGACATTTTTGTCTGTGGTTTCTAATAGTGTCAATGTTTTCGACATGTATATTATCTACAAATAACTGAATGTGTTTATATATTTTTTTGTTTTCAATATTGTTTCAAAGCTTTGTGTGCTCATTGTTGATGTACTAAATATTTATTGTACATGCATATGTGTTCTGTTGATAAGACTATTATTATGATATAATAAATTAATAATAAAAGAATACAAATAGTCAAGAATTGCATTTCTTATGAACACTCTCCAATAATGGAATATATCTTAGTTGATGATGTCAGAAAACTAGGGGAAGACAATATTCTGGGTGAAAATTATCACTGGAAGGTGACCACCATCTGCACTGATTAATAAATATATTATGTGGGGAAACATTACTTTCTAGATCTGACTAGGCACTAGTGATGCGGACCGGACCGGTCTGGTTCGCAGTCCAGGGGTGGACCGCGGTCCGGACCGGGTGTCACTGGACCGGACCGGACCGCTTTTTGCCGCCGGTCCGGTACTCTCCGGTCCGGTCCACTATTTTACTTCAGTTATAATAAACTATCGCGAATATTATTGCGTATTTGCCGTCATATCAATTAGCAACGATGTATTGACGCATTCAAGTGGTTAATATCTTGTATATTGTAGACAAGACAGTCACATTAATCCAATAGTAGTTGTACATAGGTGTATAACTGTAATTGTCAGGACTATACAATCAGCCATCACAATCTCCAAGACTCCAATATTAATGTAGTAGTCATATTACAGTACACTTTTGTATAATTGTCATCAGTAGAGTTATTTCGTTTAAATTTCAATTTAATGAAAATAAGTCTGATACGAATCATGCACACGATCAGTTGAGTGCTATGTTAGATTGGTTATAACACATTATATGGCCCAAGCTATATATCTGTCCAATACACTTTATTAGTGCATGTTCGCATTACTAGAAATACTATTATCGTGCATCGTCCCCAGTGTATCCCACCAGAGACAGACAACGATGCATACAATCGGCAAACAATGTAAGTTTTGACATATATGGACTCATTGCAATGCACTGAACTCCGTAGTGAACTAGTGTGGTCGTGGTACGCAAAAAAAGGGGTTGACCCAGAAGAAATTGGTAAAGAAGCGATCTCGGTGTCATTCAACGCGGGACAATCTCTGCTACAACATATCCAAAGTCCGCTAAAATCCGCTTTGGGCAAAATTGAGGATCCAAGATGGCGTCCAACATGGCCTCCTTTAGTCAAAAGATATTCTGACTGAGATTAATTCGACATAATGAGAACATATGTTGCCATATTTATACAAATGTAAACATTTTTGCGAAGGTAAAGTATTATGCCACATATCTATAGAAAAAATGGAACCCCTCGCCCCAGATGGCTACCAAAACGGCGGTCTAAACTAAAAAAATTGAAGTTTTTGCCTAATATCTTAAATATTAATTCCTGTTGTTTGATAATGGTTCAGACTGGCGACATTGATCAGTCATATTCGTGTTAATTCAGCATTGGAGCAATGAAAGATACCATAAATGGGGTCCCAGACTCATATACACCCTCAAAAATTTGATTTTACAGAACGCGGTATAAAATTCCACAAAAATCGCAATTGGGATTCCAGTCATGTATCAACAAGAAATGGACAGAACTGTACAATGTAAGTTGGGCATACCATTATCTATAAATACTCCAATTCAATGAAAGCCAAATTGGCGCTTTGTCTTAAAATGGCTGCCAAAATATGGAAAATGGCAGATATTTAGAATGGTCGTCAGAGGGTTAGACACATAAGGAATTGGTAAAGAAGTGGTTTTGTTGTCATTCGACGCTGGATAATCTCGTGTATAACATATCCAAAATCAGAATTCATGATGGCGTCCAACAAGGTCGCCAATAATAATGAAAATGGCAAATATGTAGTTATTCACGAAAACCCATTCGACAAAACGCCAATTCGGCACCAATACACATCATTGATTGAAATCAATGTTTTTTGTGGGTATGAGTAGCCAATCACGATTCAAATTGCTAAGATGGCTACCAAAATGGCCACCGAAAATTGTCGAAATTTAAGTTCTGCTCAGAGGAAAGCCGAAACAACACTTCGGTTGTGAGCTAACGATGACAGACCTATTAAACATGTTGCCAATAATCTACTACCACAATCAGTTCAGCCCGTAATGTTCCAACTAAGCAGTATATACTGCAGGATCCAACACGATGTCCACTTATTACGAGGGACTATCTGGAAATTAATTAAAAAGAAATTAAATTGCTACGAATCTGGATTATTTGAAAACACAGTGTCAATATTTCTACTTATAACGACTATTCGGAACATCAAATATAGTCTAGTCCGGAATCATCAGGCTATAATGGGTTTTCCAGTGATGGCGAAAGTGTAAAGGACAGGAGGGAAAAGCGAATAATCTGGGGTTTACTTAATTGGTGGGCAAGTTGGTTATCGGAGCTGGGGAGTTTCAAAGTAAAATTATTTTCTTCAATATCAAGAGGAAAAATGAAAATTCGCACGTACATTGTATACCCTCCACACTCCATGTGACATTTCCGTGTCATGCGATTGTGGGTATATACATGTGGATAGACGCGCCGATATCTTCTACACATTTAGTGAATTTCATCAATGATATGTAGACACAATGTGCGCCACGGCTGGATCTGACCCGTATGCGTAAAGGTGTCAACCATTTAGCTTGATGAACTGGTATTTCAAGGTTGTCATTGGATAGAAATACAACATGAACATGGTGATTAACAACATGTTTGTCTAAGAAATGTGAACAATGAACATGATATTTTCCGGATGCTAGACAATCAAACTGCCACATAAGGCGTTCATCCATGCTAATCAGAGCACGAAATATGTGCAAATTAATTACACGAAAACTATTTCATGCGGACGACGTACTCTAGACCTACATCCAACGTCATCTCCTATTAACTTTTATTGTTTGTACGGACGGTTTCGAGGTTTGAAAATCCCGCTTGTCCAAGAAAACCTCCACATACTTACGGAGTCGATGTGTAAACAATGTATGCGGATAGTTTCTTCATACAGATATGTATTTGGTACACGTATTTTCTAGAGCATAAGAGATCACCATTTACCGGCGAGTTGATATCTGGGAAGAGATCAGAGTAAAACTACTTTCTTACATGTCGAAATGGGGAATCCATGGGCTACATTTAGTCCCAGCTTGAAACATGAAAATGATGGCCGAGCCCGAATAGTTAATATTTCGTCGCATCAGTGCTATAATGTAACCCACATTTTCAACTTTCCGAGAAAATGAAGGTTGAAGTTTTAGACAACATTTATCCTAATGTTGACAAAGCATCACGTATTGTTGTATTTATCCCAATGAAAACTGACATTAGCTGTTCATCGAACCACATATTGTTTTCTGTTTACTCCCTCGTTTTCTTTTAAAAAGCAATAGCTTGTTTGGAGTTATGACATTTTGCGTATGCCAGCGACGATTCGTTTCCGTGCTAAAATGAATTTGTGCTAATACATGCAGATTAAGCTAAATATGGTGGCAATCGCATGTGTCTATGAACTAAAGAGTGCCTATTCTACACTATGAAAATTCACCCATGTGCATCACCATACAGAAATGTGTGGAACAATCACAAAATTTAAATCACCAAATGATCACGTGACTAGCATGGAGATACTACCATATAGCACACATTTTAGAATTCACAAACACAAAACAGATGTCACGTGGACAACCTGAAGCGTCCGATTGGCTGCTGTTGGACATACGACCTCATAGCACGAATAATTGTAAAGATCGCTGGAGATATGACATTTGCTTCACTGGTTTGTGCGAATATTTGTCATCCAAATGCAAAGACAGTTTGGCCCATCGGATTGGATTTTTTCAATGGTATCAAATACTCCGTTCCCGCCATAATGGAGTTACGACATTATAGCACTGATGCGTCGAGATTTTGTCAACCCGCGGGAAGCCACCAAAAGATTGAAAATAAATAGTTTTGATGTATATGAGCCACATACATGTATATTAGCCAACTATCAACTGCATCCACCACTCACAACTTCCATTATATGATAAGCTGGCAGAGTCTACCATTTTCGTTTTGGAAGCCATATTAGATAACATTTATTGTTTATTTTGGTCTATTTGAGATGGAATGTTCACAAATAAAAGAAACGATCAATTATTTTGTAGACAAGATCTGCTCATCCCTCAATATCAAATGTGACCAGAACCCCAAAGTCGATTTTGGTTAAATTTCATACCACATTCGTTATAACTTATTAGTGAAGGACCGGAGTAAACTATTATCTAATCGATTAGACATGTCATTGCTGTAATGATCAGTTTACACGATCAATGAAAGAATATACCCATTGTTTCCCAGTTCAGACAGCAACAAGTGATAAACAGAATTGATAGAAAATAGTATTTTTCACATCGGGTGGCCATTTTGGCAGCATTTTTGGTACTGATTTTTAAGTTTTTACATAGAGCTAGCATAATGGCATCATAAAGAGGTATACATTCGTATTTATTTAGTCAATTTTACTCATCAACCACTACTTATAATGGATTGAATGACACTGTGATCAATATCCGCCATTTTCCATATTTTGACCGCCATTTTGGCAGCCATTTTGAGACAAAGCGCCAATTAAGGTTTCATTGAATTGGAGTATTCATAGATATTGGTATGCCCAATTTACATTGTACAGTTCTGTCCATTTCTTGTTGATATATGACTGTAATCACAATGGCGAGTTTTGTGGAATTTTATACCGCGTTCTGTAAAATCGAATTTTTGAGGGTGTAGATGAGTCTGGGACCCCATTTATGGTATCTTTCATTGCTCCAATGCTGAATTAACATGAATAAGCCTAATCAAAGTCGCCAGTCTGAACCATTATCAAACAACAGGAATTGATCTTTAAGATATTAGGCAAAAACTTCAAATGTTCGAGTTTAGGCCGCCATTTTGGCGGCCATCTGGGACGAGGGGTTCCATTTTGGCCCTAAACAGGTGGCACAATATTTTACCTTTGCAAAAATGTATACATTTGTATACATATGACATTTGTTCTCAGTATTATCGAATTAATCTCAGTCAGAGTATCTTTTGACTAACGGCAGCCATGTTGGACGCCATCTTGGATCCTGAATTTTGCCCAAAGCGGATTTTAGCGGATTTTAGATATGTTATACACGAGATTCTCCCTCGTCGAATGACACCAAAACCGCTTCTTTACCAATTTATTCTGGGTCTAACCCTCCGACGACCACACTAAACCTTATAGTTTGTTACTATACAGAGTAAAAACTTTGAGAAAACAGAGAATTCATTAACATATAGCCATAGGTGGACCGGACCGTTTTGGACCGGTCCAGGCATGTGTACTTGACTGGACCGCCTTGGCAGTGGACCGGATCACCCAAGGTGGTCCGGTCCGGTCCGGTCCGCATCACTACTAGGAACTATGTCGTGGTATGCCAAGATCCCACAAATTTGATTGGCATTATATGTGAAACTCTTGCTGACCCATCAGTGAAAACAATTGCATTTGAAAACCCCAGCAAACTGGACTGATGCAGAATATAAAGGAATCTTACATTTTAATTTTAATTTTTTATTGGTTACAATTCGTTCTGCCTTATAAGAAACCGAACTCTCAAATCAAAATCATTTGTAACCCAACAAAAAATGTTATATGTCTTAGATTTTGTATGTGAGATATCATTCCAAATATTTTTGTCAGCTTTTAATACTACAAAAAGGTGACATAAAAGTATTCACATTTATCTACTACTTTCAATTGACAACTATTTGTGGAGTTCAGAACATATATTTTAATTTATATATGATAAACCAGTTTACTGTCCCAGTGGTGATATTTGATCACAGCCATTTGGGGATTTTAGGTGAGATGGTCACCATCGATCATTCCCATAAAAGTGGCCGATGTATTTCGATGTCGCATGCACATATATATATATATATATATATATATATATATATATATATATATATATATATATATATATATATAGCCTATATATAAGTGACTGATTTTAAGGTAGCTGTGTTAGGTGTATTATAGATACGTTGGCACGCCTACGGCTGCATGTTATATGTATTTGTCTCCAAGACATGTCGAGCGTTACCCTGTGTACATGCCAGCTACCATATAATTATAACATAACACATAAAGCGCCGATGTAACAATGTGTATTTTTTTTTTGAATGGGTGGGATTCGAACCCAGGCATATAACTTGTACCTCTAACACAGCAACATTAATATGGGCATAATGATATTGTCCTAACTCCTAAGTGCATGTGACGTCGGTATACAGCGGCGAATTGAGCTTCATTTGTTTTGGGTAGCTTTGTGGTGGCCGTGCGGTATTGACGTCGCACTTCAAGCTCGGGGACGTGGCTAGATGATGTCCGTTGGGGAGGGTGTCCACCTTGCGAAATTTCAAATGCACCCCCGTGAATCATAAGGTTTTGCATAATTCCACTTGCACCCCGTTGTAGTACGGTTGTACACATAAGTGCTCAGGCCTCATAGCCTATGCATATACCCAGTATGAGATATTCATATATCTTAACATGAAAATTGCATAAATCATAACGCCCATAGTCGGCCCGGTCTGAGAGAACTAAACTAAGCAAGAAAATCGCGAAACCATTTCAGTTCAATTTTGACCAAATGTATTAAACTATTGTTTTCTTATACAAATAAGCAGTGTTTTATCTGGAATCGAAAATCGCGAAATCTTAGCATCTAGACTAGCCTCAAGCATTCCTAGAGTTTGGAAATTTTAAACCCGACACCCTACATAGGTTGGAAAAGTTCTGACTAATGACAATTTTTACCAAATGTAGGACAATATTGTATTCTTAAAATTAATATAAGTTTTTACTGGCCACGAGGGAGGGACCAGGACACAAACTTTCCAACATGACACCGCCTATAAGGTTGGAAATTTTGATGCCCATTTCAGTCCAAAATTTTGACAAAAAGAAGGAAAATATGCGAATATTGGTTGAACAACAATAAATTTCACCCAATAAATTGTTTGAAATCAAACTACAAGAACATTTTCAACCTATTGTTGATGTGAAATTTCCAGCTAATGTTGTGTCAGGTGTGAAATTCTTGTCTGTTGAATATTTTGACAAAGGTTTGGGAGTGAGACTGCATACAACCTCTCGTGCTTATAGCGGATTTTACAAAACGCCTCCAGTATATCAGGTCAGACCTAATATACTGGTCTTCTTTTTGGTAATTCGGCTATAAACTGGGGACCAGTTGTAGATCCTCTATTTTTACAGAATTATTGCTCATATCAATTATGATGCACAGCTCCTCTACATAATGTATATCATATCTATGGCCCATATGATGACACCATGCAACTAGACAACTTTATTAACACATTTAGCCCCCCCCCTATAGCCGAGGTGGGTAGATTCTGGATATATGTGATCGTCGTCTGCATGGGCTATGTATAGATGAGGTTGTCATGCATCGGATTAGAACCATAACATGTTCGAAATTTGGGATCGATTTCCAAGCTTGATATGAGTTGAGGAGCATCCCAAAGTGCTATTCCGATCGATGCATAACCATTTTGATAAAAAAAAACTTATTCACGCTCACTGAAACAATCACATTTGAAGCTATGAACACTCATGAACTGAGTCTGTGCGTCAATTTCTCTGACATATCTAAGATTGGGATGAAATTTGCGACATACCACTTCGCCAATTTGTTGACCCAGAACGGCGCCTCGTTGACAAATTTGAAATATACCAATATATATTGTTAACATAGAATATCATGAAATTCCGAAACGACTGGTGGAAATTTGCGTCAAAACAAGGACCTTTTTATTATTAATTTCAGTGGACCACCCCTCTCCCTTGCATGTCCAACTGTTTCTGTCTGTGTATATACATCATAGCGTATGTAAATGACGTTGTATTCATGAATTCACTAATTATAAATCATTGAGATGCCTTATTTAAAATATCAGAAGCGGCCAAGTAATCATTATTTTCAGTTTCTACCGCACCCCCCCCAACCCCGACCCTGGTCGTGATACTGGTGACCACAGTGAGCCACGTTAAAGCACCTGTCATGTTACCTATAAACTATTTCCTCTGCCTTCTAGATGGTAGGCCTTCATGTAAAACCCGTTTATTGTCTGCTACCAATTTTCGCTAAAGGAGATTTTTTAGTACGCTGCCCCAGTGCGGCCATATACTACCAATATGATAGCAATTCAGCAAAACCCACCAACATCATATCACATTAGCAGGACCACTTGGTCGGGGTGTTATACAACCGATATATATGTGACAACCGTTTAGCACCGCAATCATACAATGTATGCAAGGTGGTCATCTACATGTGCGCAAATAAAACTCAATGGTGTGCCGACAATATACATCTGTATACCAATGTATGCAACATTTAAACGAATATGCGCACTACAGGCTTAACATGCTCAATGTGTTACATACTACCCACTAAATCGTTGAGGTGTAGTCATTATTTTTAGTCCCCCTCCCCCACGACGTGGCCGTGACACCGGTGACGTCAGTGAGTAACTTTAAATAATATGTCAGATTCATCGTGAACTATTTACTCTGTCTGAAGCCTTCTTAGTGATACATGTATATATATTTTCTACTGCGATTTTCGAGGAGTGAAGCATCCTATCTATCCACCCTCTCGATCATCCCGGTCTGGCCCCCTTCCCCGAAACACTCACTACAAGACTGCCGGTGATCGATAAAGTATAATTTTGTCCGCTGCCCCTGTACGCAACCACCCCTGTCGCAATGCAAAATAAATACGGCCCTATTGAACTGAACATACTTTAATTTAGTCCGGGGCAAGCCCCCTCCCCGAAACACTCCCTATAACCTATTTGACTGCCGGTATTCGATAAAGGATAACTTTGTCCGCCGTCCCCGTACGCAACAGCCCTGTCACAATGCAACATCAATGTGTTCATGTTGACCCGAACATACTTTAATTTGGTCCGGGGCTAGCCCCCTTCCCCGAAACACTCACTATTTGACTACCGGTTTTCTATCAAGGATATTTTTGTCCGCCGCCCCTGTACGCAACCACCCCTGTCACAATGAAACATCAATACGTCCCTGTTGACCCGAAAATACTTTAATTTGGTCAGGGGCTAGTCCCCTTTCCCGAAACACTCCCTATTTGACTGCCGGTTTTCGACAAAGGATATTTTTGTCCGCCGCCCCTGTACACAACCACCCCTGTCACAATGCAACATCAATACGTCCCTGTTGACCCGAAAATACTTTAATTTGGTCAGGGGCTAGTCCCCTTTCCCGAAACACTCCCTATTTGACTGCCGGTTTTCGATAAAGGATATTTTTGTCCGCCGCCCCTGTACACAACCACCCCTGTCACAATGCAACATCAATACGTCCCTGTATACCCGAAAATACTTTAATTTGGTCCGGGGCTATATAGCCCCCTTCCACGAAACACTCCCTATTTGACTGCCGGTTTTCGACAAAGGATATTTTTGTCCGCCACCCCTCTACGCAACCACCCCTGTCACCATGAAACATCAATACGTCCCTTTCATTTAGTCCGACAATTTCGACCAATTTTCCCGGCGATAGCGACCGGAATATACAACAAATATATATGACAACCGTTTACGCACTGTCATATATTGATGCAATCTGGTCATATATATATGCAAAAATTTAACACAATAGTGTGCCGACAATTTATATCTGCATAACAATTTATGTAGTTTTTGAACAAATATGACAATCTACACACTTTACATACCTACTGTGTTCTATATTATCCAATACATCGTGTTATATTTTTGAACAAATAAATTAATGTCAGCACACTATTTGATGTATGTGACATATATATGTTATATTATTGAACAAATATATGCCACTACTCTCGTTTTATTGAACATATACATGACATCGACTTGTTTACGGGCACAGCATGTTCGATGTTTTAAACATACATGTGGTATTTTACAATACCAATGTGCTACCTTTTACAACACAAAGGTGCATTTTACACTACCAATGTACATTTGTGTTCAATCTTATCACACAGTGTTGTAAACTTTACATACACATGTGTGTACAACCGTTTACGCACTGTCATATATTTATGCAATGTGGTCATCTATATATGCAAAAATTGAATACAATGGTGTGTCGACAATTTATATTTGCATAACAATTTATGCAGTTTTTGAACAAATATGACAGTCTACAGACTTTACATGCTCAATGTATTCTATATTATCCAATACATAGTGTTGTATATTTGAACAAAGTCAAAACACTATTTGATGTTGGTCACACATATATGTTATAGTTTTGAATAAATATATGTCACCACTCAATTATTATTGAAACTATATACGACATCGACTTGTACACGGGAACTGGGTGTTCGATGTTTTGAAGATGCATGTGCTATTTTATAATGAATATGTGAGCAGTTTGAACTGCGTGTACTGTGTGTGATACCTGATAGCATTGGTGTTCGATCTTATCACACGGTGTTGTAAATATTGCATATATATGTGTATATAGTGTAATACATGGTTCGATGTGCATAGCACATTATGGTTTGCAACGACCAGAATATAGAACCCATACCCGGTATATAATATAGTTACAATAATAACACTATACTACAGACTTTACATGCTCAATGTATTCTATATTATCCAATACATAGTGTTGTATATTTGAACAAAGTCAAAACACTATTTGATGTTGGTCACACATATATGTTATAGTTTTGAATAAATATATGTCACCACTCAATTATTATTGAAACTATATACGACATCGACTTGTACACGGGAACTGGGTGTTCGATGTTTTGAAGATGCATGTGCTATTTTATAATGAATATGTGAGCAGTTTGAACTGCGTGTACTGTGTGTGATACCTGATAGCATTGGTGTTCGATCTTATCACACGGTGTTGTAAATATTGCATATATATGTGTATATAGTGTAATACATGGTTCGATGTGCATAGCACATTATGGTTTGCAACGACCAGAATATAGAACCCATACCCGGTATATAATATAGTTACAATAATAACACTATACAGAGGCTACAGAAGTGACGTGTTATCGAAACCTGAACTCTAGACCACAATTAACTCGGTATTAGCGTAAATATCAATTTCTTTGTTTTTCGTGGCGTATAAAATATGAAACGCATCCTGAAGACAAACACTGACTATAAAATATACCCGTGTTATTCTTCTGTAAAATAGCTGAGAAAGTATCCCGGTGGGGGTTGATAATTGGGAGCTGTGGCCTCCTAACCAACACGGGTGCGTGTTACGGTTCTATTTCAAACCAATCATGGCTGTGACGGTTCTGTACATGAGATTTATTCGAACGATTTCTGCACTTTGGTCCGAAAATCGTCTTGTGTATCTGACATTTTAAACCAGATAATGACTGTTGCTTATGTAATTTGCATAATAGAACAGGTATATTAAGAAATAACACAATAAATACCTAATACGGGAGATTAAGTGACATTAATAGGCAGAAATAAAATATTGAAAGTCCCGATGGGTATAGTATCATAATCATGCCCGCCTATATAAATGACCAATGGTAATATAAATATACTCTCAGGAAAATATGAGATGTTTTATTCATTTACTTAATCTGGGCATTATTGAAAGATCCAGGTGTGACAATATTTCAATGTCAGCTCCATCATACTTCCTCCTGAAGTCCGCCTGAGGGACATTTACACATGTTTGTCGCCCAGACATGAATATAACTTATGAAATCACGTTCAACTGAATCATTGATAGGTTATGACGTGATTGGGGTGGTGGGGTGGAAGGGGATGCTTAATTTGTGTCATCCCCAACTTTGTTCAAAATGTTCAACAGTTACAAATTTCTTATCTTACAATAGATTGGTTTGAAATTTAACACCAACAATATGTTGAAATTGTTCTCTTAGTTTGATTTGACAACAATTTAATAGTGGGGAATTTGTCGTTTTTAGACCAACATTTGCATACTTTCCTACACTGTAAACATGTAATCAACCATATTTGACATATACAAATGGACACCGCTTCTTTAGAGTTGATCCAAAACTCATGATGGGTGGACAGGAAGTAGGGAGCAGGTGTGATCTAGTTTTCTATATCACACCCCCCCCCAAATTGGCAAGAAACTGGTTTAATGGACAAAGAATCTAATTCCATTTAATTAATATGCTTTGTATTAAATAATGTATGCTCTTTTGCAAAATAAATCATCTCTCTCTCCATCTGTTGGGAACATTTCCAATTCGCTTACGATTACAATTAATTTTGATTTACATGATTACGATTATTGATTACATTTTTTTCAAATGTAATTGATTACGATTACAATTACTTTAGTAAAATGTAACTGATTACTTTTCGATTACATCTGATTACAATTTTTAGTTTCCAACCATTTTGATCCCATAGGAATAAATAATGAAATAAATCAAATTAAAATATCAAATGTTATTTAATAACTAAAAAACTATATAATACGTAAACAATGAACGACTGGAAAAATAAAACAACCAAGCAATAAGCAGATAATCTTTTTACATTAATTTGTGATGTTTTGTAATGGAGTTGTGCACCAACATATTTTTTTAGATCGGGTGGGGTTTGTGGTGACTCTTTAAGGCGTCTTGGGGAGGGGGCAACTTGCAGCACCATTTGTTTTACCTTAATATGTAAAGGACCGAGAAATGGCATGGGTCACCTATATGAACCCATCTGTATGGGCGGCGGCCATGTTCGAATAAGGAATGGAAGTCACGTGGTTCGTATAAGTTTAATACAAGCTGGAAAATGCGACTTTTTGAGAGAAAAAAACAGTGGCGGCCATTTTGAATAATAAAAGGGCGGCCATTTTGAATCAGTCGACCATTATTATTGGTTAGTTGGGGAAAAAATCAGTCTTCGCAGTTCGCATTGACCATTCATGTCAAATTACATGCTTTGCGTCACAATAAAGTGAACGATTCTGTTACTACTGTTGACGCATAATTATATATAAGAAGGCAGTGTAACTCACCGTAATTGATCATAAGTGGTGCAAATTCAACATAATTGGTATTTTGTTGTGCTCACTTGGTTATTTTCACGTATACTTCCAATTAATAGTCATCGTATTTCCCGGACAGAACCGATTAAATTGGGTGAGAACCGACTCGATCGGGAGAGAACCGATCGAGATATCACAATTCGCAGTTTTCGTCGTTGTTATTACTCGCACGATAGGATTTTCATTATTTTTACGTTATTTGGGACCATAGATTGTGAGGGGAATGGACAAACTAATCGAATTATCACCTAGATGGCTCAAAAGTTGCGTTTTAACTGTCAAAAACTCGCGAAAATGTATAATTTGGATCACCAGGATCCGTCACAAATCAGTCAAGAACCATCACAAATCGGCGATAGAACGATTTCCGATGTAACAGTTCCTACACAGTGGAAAATGGGAAACCCGACGAAACTTCAGAAAATTCGAGCCGGGGGAGCACGAACTGGACCAATGGAGCACCTCTCCCGCCAAAACCTGAAATTGGAATTTTAATAAAATTTTCTCAGTCGAATGTCGAACGCCTAACCAACTTCACGCGAATGTCAAACGAATGTCGAACGCCGGACGACAAACTAACTTCACACACCTTCAAACTGGTCAGGGTTTTGGAAATATAGTTACGTTTCTCTAAATTCAGAAAATATTTTGTGGATTTTTCTCCTTTTTCTCACTTTGCTCGGGACCTAATCATAGCATCACGATTGCTCTCTCTCTCTTCGTATTTTTCTAATCAAGATTCGGTTTTTTCCATGTCTTCAATGAGCTTCTGCTTACATTCGAGACTTAATATGCTGATTTTCTTTTCAGAGAGGAGTTGTTCTCTTTTAAGATGTTCTCGTTTACGGTTCGCACAGAACTTTATAGTTTCTCCCCTAATAGGAGGTAATTGAGTGATCGGATTTATATCCCGGTATTATTGCATATATGGCAGATTTTGGTGCAGAAAAACAATACGATTCATTTGTAACCAGTTACTGTGTTACATGTGCGCCCTATTTTTTTTTTGCATTTGCAGCTACATTAGGAAGTCCGACCAGCAACAAGTCGTGTGTCAGCTTTAAGAGTGAAGTCGTTTAAAAAACGTGTTTTTTTTAACGATATTCCAATCGCCGCACATTATAATCTTGGCATTCCCGATTTTGTCGAGTGTTTTTTTTCTTCAAGTTAGAGTAGAAGCCAGGGTTATCCTCGTTTGGGCCATACAGATTGACTAGACTTTATCTAAGATTTTTTTATAGTGATATCCAGTATAATGAAATTTCCACTTGGAACTCGCTGGAACTGATGCAGTTTGAGATAAAAAATATTTTGGAATAGAATAGCTACTCCTCTCGATTGAGAAGTAAAGGGAGCCATGATAGTTTTGTAGCACCATTCAGCTTCTATACATTTTTCCATTGATTTTGTGAAGTGTGTGTCTTCGGGACAGCATATTGAACCATCTAATGCACGTAAATGTCGACGTTTTTCTTTGTTTATATGTTGATATTGATCTGAACGCACGGATGTCTGAACAATGGGTCATCAGATCTCAATCTGAATGGAATTGGGTGGAGCTATTCATTAAAAGCACGGTTTCCTGTTATTTCTATTTTGGCTATGCCCATTTTAGACTCAATGCTACAATGTGGTTTGCACCGGGTGACAGACCAGCTCTAGTATGACACTAATTTGTAGGCTCCAGAATATAAAGTGTTTACTCTATTCACGTTATTAAGTCGGAGTGAAAACGAAGAGCGTTCTATTATTCACTATAGGCTACCCAAGATTTAAATGTTCCACTATATGCAGCGGTCGGACCAATAGCACATCTAATTTTATAGAACGACCGTAGCGATTTGTGGATCACTATCAACTTAGCTATCTTGATAAATAAACTTAGCTATCTTGATTTTTCAAGATAACTAAGTTGAGGGGAGGGCCAACACAATCGATGACATTTTTGTCGCCGATTTCCATCAAACGTCTGTATGTACATGGTATGAGTATAATGATGTAATTTAAATACGCAAAGGTGGCGCCGTTCGAGTCATGGGTGGGGGAGAGGGGCACCACAATTGATACACTGTGTCGTCGATTTCCGGTAAACTTAGTATATCATAATCTCCATGAAATAAGTAATCCAGACGAGTGGTTTAAAGACGGCGAATTGGTGCCGTTCCTGCCAGGGATCGGGGGGAGGTATCGGGGCAACAGAGTTTATAAAATATATATCTGTCGTTATTTTCACCAAACTTATATTTGTCATCTCTATGATACGAAACATATAATGGTGTGGTTTAAAGAATATGGCCATATACGAGTAATGGTGTGGGAGGGGAGTGGCACCAATAGTGAACAAATATTGTTGTAAATTTTCACGGACTCAGTATGAGTGCTCATTTCGTCAAATGTGCTTGCTTTGATCCGTGAGCGTGGACATATTATCATATCTTACCGACACGACCATGTAGCTGTCAGAATGTATCTAATTGCAAAACCTGAATCCAATAATAGGACATTTTATTTGCTACCTAAAATACATAAACCTTTGAGCTGTTGGACTAATCCATACACACTACCGGACGCCCCATTATCAGTGAAGTTGGTTCGGAATCGTACCACATTTCGGGGTTTATTGATTTCTATTTGAAACCAATTGCTACCCGCCATCCGAGCTATCTAAAAGACACGGAGGACTTCCTCATTAAATTGTCGAAAATTGAAGTCCCATCTTCTGCTTACCTAATTAGTCTCGACGTGGAATCTATGTATACTAATATTGGAATCGATGCCGGATTAAAGTCAATTAAGAATGCATTTAATTTCCACCATGATCCTCATAGACCTGGAGATGAAATACTTCAATTATTAGAACTTTCTCTTAAAGGGAATGACTTTGAATTTAATGGACAATATTATTTACAGGTCTCCGGCTGTAGTATGGGTAAGAAGTTTTAGTCCAAATTTTGCCTCAATTTGTGTTGCAGAGTGGGAGAAAGGCATCCTGGCCAAATCTGACAAACAACCATTAGCCTATTATAGATTCTTGGACGACATATTTATCATTTGGACTCATGGTCTGGATGAGTTTAGGGTGTTCTTGGACATCTTGAACAGTCGTGATGAATCAATCAAACTCAAATAATCAATATCGCAAACCAGCATTGATTTCCTTGATTTAACAATATTTAAGGGCCCACAATTTACATCATGCAACATTTTAGATACAAAACTTTTTACGAAACCAACGGATTCTCACCAGCTTCTTCATCGTAAATCTTTCCATCTGCCAAAACTGTTCAATGGATTGATTAAATCTCAAATCATTCGATACCACCGGAACTGCACGAACAGAAGCGACCTAAATCAAGCTTGTTCAGTGCTGTTCCAGCCTTTACGACCGCTCGGCTACTCTAGTAGATTACTGCGCCAAGTAAAGTCCGAAACTCTCAGAGAATTGGAATCGTTACGCCATGACCCAACATCGACTGAGCCCACAAGGATACGGCACAATCGGCCGGTGTTGGGTAATGGTCTAGCCCCATTTTGTCACCAAAAAAAAACGATGTTACATCAATACAATGGGATATCTCAATACTAGTAACACTTTCACCAGCGAACGAACTCGCATATCGTATCAAATGCATAGCGAACTTAATTGTGATTCTAAAAATGTAATTTACTTAATCACATGCAAACGATGCCGTATACAATATGTTGGACAAACACAAACCGCTCTCAAAGTTAGAATGTCTAATCATCTTTCCAGTGTTCGCAAAAAAACTCGAAATGCAAATTTCCGATCATTTCAACTCATCTAATCATGACATTAAATCCCATTTCGGCTTTCAGCCAATAGAACAGACACCGGCCAATTCTAGCCGACGAAGGCCAAACAAATGCAATACGCCTAGACGCGAAAATCATTGGATGGGCGTACTTAAAACATATCTTCCGTACGGACTTAACATTGACTACAAGGGTGTTTCTCGAAATTGCTTGTGCTTTCCTCTAATCTACAATCGTAGAAATCGCAAATATTTTCAGAAAAAACTTTGCATTATTAAACACTAAATTGACCGAGCCTCTCGACAAACGGGTGATTATTGCCTACAAGAAAAATCCCAGTTTGCGCGATATGCTCGTTCGATCGAGACTCAGACCTTGATTTACACGCAGTTTATTTAGCTTTTAGCAATTTCAACATCACTATCCTTTGTTTGTGCTCAACACAATATTTGATGTCAATTTCCGACACAACGTAACAAAATTTAGCTTGTTCCATCTAACATAGCATATGGCAACAATGCTCAAACGCAATTTCATGTCAATTTCCGACACAACCTAACAAAATTTAGCTAGTTCCATAGAAATAATTACATAAGAAATCGGATACGACCTGCGCCAGTGCTCTCCACACTTTCCAAATATATATAGAAGCTTCATGGAACAAGGAATATAATGGTGTGGTTTAAAGTCAGGGATTGCATCAGAATGAATACAATATTTTCTCTCTGATTATCGTCAACATATATAGTCTTCCCTAGCCTTCACATGAGTATAGTGATACATTTGGTTCAAAGTTGGCAGAGCAGTACCATACGTAAGGGATGGGTAGCTAGAAGCACCAGAATTGATATAACCATGTTGTTTCCGAAATTTCCTCTATTTAGGCATCCGCATACATATTTACCCACCCATGACAATACAGCAACTCCAGTTATACCCATAAACCACACCCATAACCATAAAACTCCTTCCCGTATACACGTGCCTTCATGTATACAAATACACCCCACATATCATCATACAGACGCGCCGTGAACACCCATACACCTCACCGATTTCATTGATTGACGTGTTTTCGAACCCGTGACCTGTTATCAATTTTTAAATACAGATTTGAATGTGGATATAAATATGACTTGCGTTCTGTGTGATGTATATATAATATACTCTCTAGATGGCTCCAAAGTGGTCTATCAGGGATACTTTTTCTTTGGGTATACAATCATAGTTTGTATGACCAAAGTTAGAAATGTGTGAAAATTATAATATTTCGATTATATATTTTACATACCCATCGCCATGTTGGCAGCCATCTTGGGCCTGGTGATTATTATTCAATTCGCCTTATATATTATTAGTTATCTTCGGCAACATCGGGGGTACATGGAGATTTAATACCTGGATGTCGATTTTGAACCCCGAGGCGGAGCCGAGTGGTTCAAAAAGAGACATCCAGGTATTAAATCTCCATGTACCCCACGATGTTGCCGGAGATAACGATTTTGTCCCCACAACAATAACCATGTCTCCTTAATTTAAGTGTGTTTTTCATAGGTTATCCGATTAATTCACACCAATAAGAATAATTCAGTAGCTGACCTAAGGACCCGGCGTCAGGTGACGTCAAATTCGGCGTGCGAGAGCAACGTCACGATTGGTGGAAACTGCCAGTTCAAGGGTCATTCATATACCCCCGATGTTTCACGTGCTCATATACCCCCGATGTTTGGCGCACGTTCTCTTATACCCCGCCGTCAAGGGTGACGGGGGACATGGTGATTTAAACGTGGCGTTGTAGCCAATCAGATTGCTAGTTACAACCGGATGTGGGGACAAAATTACTTATATCTATTTGTGCTTGTGTCCAAAACAGTATGATGTATTTCAAAGGCCATGTTTTTTGTTTAAATGAGACTAAAGATTAAAGACCTGATATAAAAATAAATGTGAGGGTAATACCCCTTTAGTATTCATCGCCTACAGTTGATTTTGACAGGTATTACGCGATTGTGACGTCGAGTAAAATTAGGTGATTTTATATTTTGCTAATTGTGCGAACTACTTGCCAACTGTCGTACCAAGATGCAGAGAATGATCACACATTGAAACGATTCTCATAATCTAATCAGTGGGTAACCTTGCTCATGCTCCCTTTTTAAAAAATTCGTGTTGCCATTTTGGACACCATCTTGGATTTGGATGAATATTCCTCAACTAGAATGTTTGGGAAATACTTGCCACAGTAACCCCATACACACATACTTTTGGATGGGGTCTTCGTAACAATAACACGCACTGGTTCAAAACAGCCATTGCGTGATTAGCGTAGTCATACGTGACAAGCTTATTCTGGCACTTGGGCCAACAAATTCGACACATGCAGGGTGCATATGATGGTCATATTCTGTGCGCTACTGATTCTTCCATCTGATATGTCGATAAAATTCACAAAGTTGTTAATGTTTTCCCACAACGAGCAACGGTGTTTGGTGACCTGTGTAAAGTGAAGAGTAAATTTCCACATGTGGGCAGCACGACCGCCAATGATAAGTTCTGTACTACACTGTCGATCTAAGAGAGCCGGTGCATATTACAAAAAAATGGCCGCCACGATGGACGCCATCATGTCTGGAGTTTATGCGGCCATTTTGTTCTTGTTAGCAAACGTGACAAAGTTAGAAGACATTAAGGAAAACAATTAGTGACATACGGGGTAAACTTATTTCATGTGGTGCAAATGTCGAACAATATATCCTGGACTAGTTGTACAGGTTCCGGAAACGGCTTTTCATTTTGCACTCTGACCCTTTGACCTGTTTGACTTGATGATGAGATATTCACAACCACGCATAATCTAGTGAATAGAAAAAATACACATCCTTTCGATTTGGTGTATAGCATGTCCTCGCTTTTCAAATACACTTCTTGTTGGGGTGTTTTAAATTTCCCCTACCCCTAAACAAATGCGCCGAAAACAACTATGGTCGTTGCGAGAAAAGATGGCAATTTCCATACTTTGCACACAGATCTTGCAGCGAACTTTTGATATGAGTTCAAGAAGGAGCCCATGCACACATTAAGAATAAATGTGCTGACAGTGCATAGTGCACGCAAGCGCGGGAACGAGCACATTCCAATGCCAGTTCAACCTTCATATGACCGAACAGGAAGGAACCTTGCTATGATACATTCCCGTTATATAAAATGTCTATTTGTTAACATCTACACCTCTGTGAGTAATGATTGTGTTGATTGTGCTCTCTAAAATCATGTTATTATATGATCATTAATTTTCTCCCGCAAACCCTATAGTAATTGATTGACGTGGCTGTGTTAGGATCTACAACTCGCCCTCCAGTTTATATGGCGGAATTTACAAAACGAGTCCAGACCTAATTTACTGGACGAGTTTTGTAAATTCCCCCTATAAACTGGGGAAGAGTTGGATATTATATTTATTACATGATCAAAAACCTCGACAAAACATACCTAAGTCAACAAATGGGACGCGAAACTAACATCGGCTTCTATAAGGCACGCGATAGAGTTTCACGTAACTATATATACGCATTGTTTGCTCGAGTAAAAGATAGTCCCAAATAAATAAAGACTCTTTGGCGTATTTAATGGCGTATATTTCATGACATAACTTTTCAAACTCTTCATTCATTATAGTTTGTTGAAAAACTATTGGAAGCCATAGTATTTTGAGACGTAGCGTACGGAATGTAAACAAACGACAAACCGGATGTCAAATGTCACATGGCACTATTTCCTGTTATTAAACGAATGTTTAATATCACAATTTATAGAATGGGTTTATTGAATGGAATAAGGGTAGGATCATGTAATAACTCACGATATTAACCGGCGCGGGGTTAGTTATAAAATATGTGCTACGTCATGCGTGAGAGGTCGCTGTCCAATCACAACACGCGTAACTTTTGCAACCAGATATCAACATTGCTTATACATAACTCATTTGTCGTTGATTTGCGGAAGAGAGTTTCATTAAATTTGTTTGTTTGTTGAACATATTTGTCCCTTCAGTTCCTACAGTAGTATACTCTAATGGGCTACACGGCAAAGAATATCGCTAGATCATATAATGAAACACTTGTTGCATGGTGTTGTTGTTTCGATGTTGACATTAGGATTTATCAACCATTGGAAGTTAATATCGGTGAATATTAACGTCCTCGGGTTGATAAATCCTCATGTCAACCTTGAAACCATGCAACACATGATGTCTGAGAATAAAGGCGCAAAATAAATTGCGTAATCTGAAAAGAATCTCGTGTCCTTTTATCTTTTATCCACCCATCACAACGCCATACATGTTTGTATTCTAGTTGGATGCCCATCCTCCCTCGGCTACATGATCTACGAGAACACTACAATCAATCAGCGAGTATGTATGAAGGCAAGCAAGACTGTGAAAATAAAAAGATCAGAAGCTGAGTCAAGATGTCAAATCGATGGTGGACACCTTCTGTTGTTCCAGAGTAGAGAAATGTTCTCGTGGATCATAGAAATCCTCATGCCGATATTTCCGGATGATTCAGGTATGATATTTGCTACAAACTCTAGAACATTTATCAATTCAATATATTTACATAGCCCATGTGTGTTACACTAAATCATGTTACGTAATTTGTCAACTGTCAATTGGGGCATACGTATCATATTCCAATAAAAAACACAAAAACACGGACCGATGTCACACATTGTTGATCTAGATGACTAAAGAAGTTAGATATAGATAGAATACATGTGCCTGAGTAGAATATTGTAATAACTGACAGTGATGCGTGGAGTAATATCTAAAGTGGAGACAGCTTTGAGAGAAAAAAATTAGCTGATATTAAAAAAAGAATAAGGAAAAAGCTATATAAATATATGATATGAATGTAGCTTTGAATGTATTTTATTGAAAGGCATAGCGCTGTGGCAGTTGGAGCACGTTAAGACAACGACCACAGTGCTATACCATGCAATAAAACACACTCAAACTACATCAATTTCTTAAATGAAGAAACTCACATGACTCCGTTGAGGCCGCGTTTATACACTTGTACATTTGTCTGGCATTTTGTGCAGGCATTTCGTCATAGAAAACCATATGGTGGCAGAATAGGCACGACAACAAAAGCTATGACACGAGAAATGACTTTTCTGTAGTCCCATTTGCAAAGGTGCCACTGACATTTGCCTTCAAAAGACCTGTATAATTGATTATGCGATATCGTTGAATGGTATTACTGCATGCAATATTTAGTGGCATCGTTACAGTTGGAACCACCGATATTTTACTTCTCATGTAGCTAACTGTGGTAGAGATGAATTTGACAAAAACTTTTGCGTTCGTTTTCTGGCACGTTACAGCTTTCCAGTGTGGAAACACGTCATTAGCTTGCGAGAAGCACTGTGGAATACGACGATTTAACCCTTTCTATACTAAATGGATTGTCACAGTAAGTTACAACAGTATACATTCGATTGACCTATTATTAATGTGGAGGGTTGTTAAGGATCGGTCCTACTAAAACACGACCGCACCCGACCGTACCCGATCGCACCGTCCCGAGGGGTCCGATCGAGATGGTTCGGGCACAATCGTGCATCATAGACCTGTATGTACCAAAGTTCCAATCCGCAAGTCGATATCTCAAGCGGAAACGGCCCTGTTAACCCCTGACTTGCGGTCGAATTCGCTATTCGTGTTCTCAAAACACAGAAAGTAAAACTGTCGACCGTACCGCCACCAGAGGACCGAGCGAGATGGGGCATGTACTATCGTGCAGAATCGACCTATATGTACCAAAGTTTCATTCCCCAAGTCGACTGAAAATTGGTCAATATATTGACTTCCGGTATAGCAAGCAACTTACACGATCGCCCATTGAATACAGAGGGGTATTTACTGCATGCTATGATGTCTCCCTTTCCGTGGTCCAACAGCTAGAAGAGGTGCGGTCGGTGCCTTTTTTATTTTGCGTACCTGCATGGCGGACCGACCGCAAGTTAGGGGTTAGCAGTGTCGTTTCCGCTTGAGATAACGACTGGCGGATTGGAACTTTGGTACATATAAGTCTATTCTACGCGATAGTACATACCCCATCTCGATCGGTCCCCTGGTGGCTGTACGGTCGGTGGGTGTTATTTTCTGTGTTTTTGCGTACATGAATAGCGAATTCGGCCGTACCGTATGTGTTAATATATTCACTTCCGGTATAGTTAGCAACTTGCCCGATCGGCCATGGACGCAGAGGGGTATTCGCTGCATGATATGATGTCCCTTTCCGTGGTCAGGCAGCTAGGAGAACTGCGGTCGGTGCCTTTTTTATCTTGCGTACCCGGTGGAATCGGCCGCAAGTTAGGCGTTAACAGTGCCGTTTCCGCTTGAGTTATCGACATGCGGATTGGAACTTTGGTACATACAGGTCTATTATGCACGACAGTGCCAGAACCATCTCGATCGGACCCCTCGGTGCGGTCGGATACGTCGTGTGCGGTAGGGTTTTTAGTAGGACCCTTAATGATATATGAGCAGATCGACGTCAACCAGACGAATATATAATACAAGTGCTGAAGAATTCAAATTCATTGGTGGGAAATGTTCAGATACTAAGTAAGTAACAAGTCCAAAATTGTTGCAAAAAATCTTGAAAGAGACGTGGTAAAACAACCAGATCAATTCAATGTGGTGACATGTATATTAACACAATCAACATGTAAAATTTTCCCTAATAGTTCAGGTTATTGCCCAAATATATGGGACAAATTGTTATGAAAATGTATTCTCTATCTAAAACCTGATCCACGGTCTAAATAATGACCACATGCATGGGTATAGTGGTGCGTTTGAATGAATGTCAATTAAAGGAACACTATTTAATAAATAACTCTTGTTTCGATTAAGGTTAAGCAGTTATAACCGAAAAGTTAGAAGACAAATTATATAACGCGTTATATTAGAGTTTTCTTCAAATGTTTAGGTTATTACTCAGTTATTTGTTATTTTTTATAATGTAATACGTAATTTCACAGAAGAACCACCATAAGTAGAACGTAGAAGAAAATCGAGCGAAAACGTTTTTGATTGGCTATTTGTCAGTATCCACGTATTTGTACGCTGTAGACACCTGCTCCTTGTATATTTCTGTTGTAACACTGAGTTGTCAGTTTCTTGGGAAATGTCAGCAAGAGTCTTGTTTATTTTCTATCGGTACTTTTGCACTGACGGTTAGCAATAGGCCCTATGGTTATCGACAGAGTCGTTATTTGGTGAGACAATCTGGATTCAGATTACAGATTAGTCCCCGTATGACGTGGTTCGGTAAACGAACAGACCAGAATCAGTAAACGAACAGACCGTAATCGTAATCTCGTGGTAATCCAGATTCAGATTCGGATTCCGATTACGGACTCAAATGTTCGTAATGGAAACAAACCGAGATTTCGCCACCTCGGAGTTTAAAAACACAATAAAACATAAGAATCCGTCTCTTGTGTACAAATTATTGCAGAATATAAACGATCTATATCAAAGAATTTTAAATGAGGAGACAAATTTGTTTTATCGAGTGTAAATTGGGAGAATATTACTGAAATTAGCCAAATAATAACGCTATTGGTAGTAACGCTGGGGGAGCACTTCTGTTGATGGCGATTTCATTGTCACTTGGTTTAAACATATTTATTACCAATAAGTATATAACAATACAGATTGGCATTGGGATTGGAGGACAAGTGCGATCCACTTATACATAACCCCCTCTCCCAATTGCCGTTATAACACTGATACATAATAATTGGGGTTGTCAACACAATAGGTATAACATATTTACAAGTGTATACATACAGTATATCATTGTATATTATTTGAAAAATAGTTTGTATAGTCTCACCACCCCACCAATTCTAAATAATTTCAATAATGATTTCAAGTAGCTGTTTTAAATGTGATACATGTACCTCATGGTGCATTGTTAACATTTTTACAATTTGCATTCAAATGATGCGAGCGTCTTAATAGAACTTTGTCGGATTTTCCTCTTGAGTTGTATCTCGTAAGTAATTTTGCACAGCTTTAAAGATGTCCATTTCATAATTCCATCCATAAAATACCGCCCGAACGCATGTCGATTTCAAATTCGGCGGATACGTCACCATTGACCGAATTCATGTGAACCTGCATCGATACGTGTTCTGCTTTGTTCGTTATTATAATGTTTCTTCTTATTCAAGAAATAGTAGGATTATATGATATCGATGGATTATCAGATATACGTATGTACTATCTAGTCTTATAGCAATTTCATGTTTAAAATGTTTTGTTTCGTTAAACGCAGTCGTTTTGCACAATAGTCTCTGTATAGTGCACAAACACAGGCATTTTTTGGCCAACGTGCTGTACAATAGTTGGAAAATAAAGCTTTGCTCATGAAGCTATTGTTGTGGTCTTGTGATCGCAGGTGAACTGCATCTCCCAATCGCACAAACACAAATGTAAAGCTTATTCTAGGATATCAGGACTAGATAATGGAAATGTCAGTCAATTTATTGATTAAGTACCCACACGTACAAGTTTAGGGACGTGGCTAGAGGTTTCCTCAAATTTCCGACCAACTGCACCCCCCCCCCCCCCCATTGAACCAAACATCAATCTCACAGGTTCGCAGAATTCCATTTGCACCCCCTTGGAAATATCCAACCTGACACACACTAAGATTGGAAAATTACCAACTTTTACTGGTTGAAAAAATCAAACAATGAGAACAATTCCAACCTATATATGGTGTCAAATTAATGTCCAAATAATGTTGTGTGATGCATGAAATTTCCAACTGCTGGAAATGTACCAAAGTTTAGTTTAAACATATTTATTTCAAATATTTGTCAAATTTAGATAACACATGATATATATAACACATACATTTGTTTATACATACAATGGGATTGGAGGACAAGTGCTGAAAAAATAAATAATTAGTAATGGCAAAGCAACATGACTACCAAAACAAGTTGAACATATATACAGATCACCGGTCACCCCCTCTCCCGAGTTAGTCATAAGTTTGTATATGTATTTATTTAAAATCGGGTTTGTTTGTTGCGTTTGGTGGCTTGTACGCATCATTATTTGGAACAGTTAGTCAAAAGAATCCTGATTTTCCTCACGTGTGAATGACTGCACAGCTAAGAAAATTGTACCAAAGTTCTGGGGGGGGGGGGGTCGGGACACCCAAATCCCTGTACAACTGACAAGTTTCGTGTGTTCTTCACAACATCTTCGGAATTTGATTCAGGAGACCTAGAGTTGTTAGAAATGCTCGCCCTCATCAATAAACACACTTTAACTTGAAAAATAAATTGCGATTAAGTCGGATTGGCAGCTAATTATGTGTCGTGTATATACACAATGAAGAAAAGAATGACTTTGACAACAAACATGAACTTTATAAATATAAGATACAAATGATACTTGTGTCAAATACATGAGCCATGTTTGACGCTGGGAGAACATTAAACATAGTATCGGAGACCACGTGGATTTCAAAATCTGACCTAAAATCAGGAATTAGCCCCGCCCCCGTAATCGGATTCGGATTCTGAATCCAGATTCCCACCAAATAACGACTCAGGGCAGTCCTATTCGATAGCCTTCTGATGGAACATCGAACTTCCCTTTAGATCGCAGGAAATGTTGAAACGTTTCCATGTACATTCTAGGAGCCCGGTATATAGGCGTGGTCACATCACCTGATGTTGCGGTCATATATGTAGCCGAATGTATACTCAAGAAATCTAGGTTATCGAGATATAACCTTAAATAAATTAAAAAAAATAACAGTTATGGACATCAACAAAAAAGTAGAACTATAAGTGAGACGTTATAAAAATTAAATACAGAAGCGAATAAAATAAAAAAATCGAAAAAATTATTAAAATGTCACTGATAAGTTGTGGGTGATAGTATGCTAAAAAATAATAGCGAAAAAATGGGGTAAAATGGCGAACAAGTAACATTCTAAAATTGACAGTGAAAAAATTTGTAAAATGGCCAACGGGTAACATGCTAATAATAACAGTGAAAAAGGAAGGGGATTAAAATGGCGGACGGGAGACGAGTAAAGTTGGTGTAAACAATATTTAATTTCGAACAGAACATGTAATACAACATACAAACAAATTGACATAAGTAATATAAATATTCAAAACGGGGATTAGACAACAAGCCTAAAAGGCTTTTATCAAGTCTTTTCCTCGGAGTAGGAAGTTTACCCTTGGTATCAGAGTAGATACCATATAGTGTAAATTTAGCAGACGGGGATAACATGTTAGATCCGAAAAAATATTGTTCAAGGAGGGGGTAGAGGGATAGAGTGCAGGAAGGAAGTATAAAGTTGAATAGAAAATTATTGATGAGACTAAGGTACTTAATTAGTGATCCGAATAGTATAAAAGATCGAATATTGTCAACAGGGAGTATTTACATTAGTATATTTTTGTTGGTATTTTAAGATAAAATGTCAACAGGGAGTATTTACATTAGTATATTTTTGTTGGTATTTTAAGATAAAATAGAAACAGTTATCAAACATATATGTACACGAGTTTAGTTCAGCTGGTGTTTTTCATGGTTGATGTGTATGGCGTTAGCTTTCACCTTAAAAGCTAAATGTGTGACAGTCAACTGTTTTACAGTATTCTGTGGATTGACAGATTACAAAACATGTATGCATGCACATATAGCCAATTGTGATCATGAGCTGCTCCTGGTGAGCACATTTGTATATTTATCAACCCGAACTTGCATGGTAGTTGGTATATCTATCAGCTTGTCGACTCAACTCACATTGTCAGACACATGCATATTCAATGTCTAAATGTTTGGGAGTGATACGGGCGCTCAGTAAACACATTGGTAATTGCAATAACATGGTTTATATTTTACCAGTTTTAATTTTCCCCATACAATGGCGATCACACTCATGTATAATTCCAATCAAATATGTATATATTTCTTGGGAGATATAAGCTAGTGTATTATGAGGAACTTATTTGTTTTCTTTTTATGTTTTGATGATTCTTATATTAATAACATGGTTCACTGTTTTTTGTTTTCAGACGACGTCTGGTTTGACGGCTACGAGACCTCAAACAACGGACAATTCTTCTCTCACACCGGCAACACAATACCGTGGGCGGAATGGAGATCAGGCAACCCTGGACCAACCGCTGGTGACTTCTACGTCTGGGCAAAACCTTCAAATGGACCAAGTGTATTCATCGGTGACGCGGTGGAAGCTTCTCCGTTCTACCCACTGTGTCAGATCGACGTCTGAATCATACAGACACCAGTCCGAGCAAAAAGTATTGAACAACACCCGTTGGTCATGATAGAGACTACATGCACATATAGGGATTATAGGGACCACAATGTGGACATATTATTCCACCCTCGCAGATATCGCAGCTCCCGTACATAATTGGAAACTGCAATTAATTGAGGACACTGATTATTATTGACAGAGTGTTGAGCCACATTCCGTTGGCGATGGAGACTACGTGCATATATATCTTACAGTCAGATTATGAAATCAGTCATTTCGTGAAATGACTAAAACTTTTAGTCATTTAACGAAACCACTGTGAGGGTCAGTCACTTCATCATGTGAAATGACTAAAAATTTCAGTCGTTTCGTGAAATGACTAGAATTTGAGCCCAGGCATTTAATGAAATGACTAAACTGTTTTGTGCCGTTTATTCATATAAATTTAACATAAAATGATAACATTTACAACTATTAGTATTCATGAAATGACTGAAACTTTTAGTCATTTCACGAAATGACTGATTTCAAGATCAAGGTATATACAGTTAATGCGTTGCTTGGGTTGACTTTACAAAATAGTGGTTCTAGACTATTCCTCCCCGAAGACAATCAGCTTGGTGTATAGTCAACGACAAGACATGCATTATTCATTATGTTATATCGAACACTGGTGTGAATTTTCACACAATAGCTTTGTTTGATTTTGACACATTTTTATTTGCCGCGAATGTTGGAAATCGGTTTAAGATTTAACAATTTACGGCAATCGTAAGGTGATGGCTGGGGACTATAACAATGTTATTAGTTACAATTAACATCATATCTTCGTGGTTCATCTATTTAATTATATTATTTCTATACATCCGTCGTCAAAAAAGACATTTCGGCAAAATTTGAGAAGCTAAATTGTTTTTCTTCGATGAAAACGGAAAAGGAGGTTATACCGTTCACTCAAAAATTAGGATCGTCCGCTTGCCAAACTAAATTGACAAACATTGGATAGCTATGGTTGGGCACTTGTATGTGTGTTCAGGTGACAATCCAATTTCGCGAAATATGTTCTGTTACTATAAACAGAAACAAAATAGTAAGCGAATAAGTTGGCATTTATCGCAAAACAGTTTAGCAGTGTGCAGCCAAACAGAACGCGGGAAAGTCGCGTGATATATAATTTATGCATATATATAGGGACTCAAAAGAAGCCTCAATGTGGACACATTACTCCACGCTCACAGAGAACGAAGCTACAATACAGAACTGGCAACACTGCAAATAGCCGAGGACAAAGAATTGTATTGATCGAAATTAAACAACATGCTCATGCATATATATATATGATCCACAGTTGTTTGGAAATTGTTATAAAAATCCGCCAATAAATACACATACCATTACTTTAAAAGGTACACAATCCGATTCGATGGTCCCCGTACCCAGGGCGTTGGTATTTGTAAACAAACGGATCTCGGCTGCTCCAAGACAAAAATCCACTTAAAATTATCTCTTGTATCTTATACAGAAGTGAAGACAGTATATTATCATCGACAACGCGGACGACATCCACTATGTTGTTTGAAATAAAAAAATTAAAAAAAAGTACGGAAGGCATAATTGACACTTTTTAATTTCTGACACCTACTTTCGTCGTAAATTTTTTACAAGTTACCCGCACAAGTACGCCCAACAAAATCCACGTGGCTAAAAACTGAGTGCTAAAGATGACCAGAAAATCCTAACCAAATCGACGAAAAATACTCCTCAGATATTCCTCAGCACGAAGAAAAGAGTTCACAAGGAAATATGTACATGTATTGAAGGTACTCAATCCGATTCGATGATCCCCATATCATCAAATTCCAACAACAACATTTTTTTTAAACTGCCGATTCAGTTATCAGAATCGATTAATTGCCCAAAAATAATGCTAACCACAGTCAACTACAGTATAAAATTTCCAAAACCTCTTATTTTGTCAAATATCTGACACAAAAAAAGCCACTTGATTTATCCATCTTCATCCGCAATTTAGTCCGAGACCGTCTACTCGTCGACTGTTTACTGGACCACTAAAAATTATCGGTGGTGACAAATAATAGATTTTTAAAATCGATATCTGATCACTCTTTGATGGGTGGGTTCCTCGACTCGAATGAAATATTTTTACCCACGAAGCCAAGGAAATAGTAATTATCTAGCGTTAATTCGGATTATGCATCTTTAAAATCCGCCGATAAATATACATAACATTACTTTAGTAATAGTAATAAAGATAAGTACGGACAGCTCTTGTGTGAGATTGAGGAGTCACTATCCAAGATTGTAGCGTCATAACCAACATGTGTTTCTAATTATAGCCTTTGACTCGGATGGTGACTCGTCCGATTTTCAATTCGGTGTTGTTGGGAATTAACGTCCCAAAAACCCGCAAATAATTTTCAGTGGTACATTTTGAGTGCTGAACTAGGACTTTAAACGAGTTGTGGTAGCGGCAATCCAGTTGACTTGGTCAGCTTTCCATACTTCTCTATACTGTCATTAAAGTGATATTATGTGTTTATCTGTGGATTTTGATAATAATTTCAAACGACTGTGATATAAGCTAAACGTGCATGTATATATCTCAGGGTAATTGTGCATGTATAAAGTATATTGCTAATTTTGTTTGCGGAATAAATACTGTTTATAAGAAAAGGCTGCACGCAGGGCTATATATATGTAATGCCAATAGTCATTGACAAAATGTCCCCCCCCCCCCCCGCACATATGGCGTTGAATTGGTATTTTATAAGCCACTCAGAAGATGATCTTCTGAAGATCTCTACTTTTATCGATAGGCACTCTCCCTCTGTGATAAGGGATTATCGAATACACGAAACAACCACACACGATGTTATTAAGCCTGCAAATATTGTGTCTGTCATTTGCAGAATGAGGTCCCCAGAGGGTGAATTTAGTGATGCTACCCCACACAGCGGGCTAGCATAACCAAATTCACCTGTCTGTGGACCAATTTAGACAAGAATGGTACGCCTCGATGGAATCATCGTCAAAGGGTCGTGCCTATAAACTTATAAAAGATAAATTTACAATGGAAAATTATCTAGGCTCATTGAACCACAAAGATATTTATACATTAGCAAGGTTTAGAACCGCGAATCATTTCCTGCCAGTGGAAATTGGTCGTTGGAACAACACATCGTACGTTAATCGGAAATGCACTTTTTGTACGAAGAAAGTCACTGGGAATGAATACCATGTTATTTTTGAATGCGAGTTTTTTGCCCGTGAAAGACATCTTTATTTACCAAAATCATATGTCAGAAATCACAATGAAAAGAAATTCAAAATTCTGTTATCTAATAGTAAGACACATATTATGAGAATGTTATGTAAGTTTATCCGACTTATTAATGAAACTGCAAACTGCTCTCCTGGATAACTTAATCCTTGCACTCCACGTCACTTTCTTTTCTATTTCAAAACTATTGTTGTGTACTGACCGTTATACTTATGATTATATATATTCTAATACCATTACATGTATATATCACTTATGTATGTACAATGGTGAATGAATAAAGACTTACCTGGACATCATTCTGCTTAGGCCTCATCTTATGGGAAGTAGTCTCAAATTTTCCCCATAATTGTAGAAGATAAGATGCAGAATCGAGGTGACCAATGGTTGAACATCACCAACTTCAAAGGGGAATTCAAATTGTCTTTCATAGCAGCTGAAGCAAGGTGCCGGTTGTAAAATTCAAAGTGGTGGAACTTGGGAATTTGGTCTGGTTAAAATGGTGAAGCTGGTGGAGATCCTGTAGCCACGTCCCTCGGCTGGAAATGACGGGTTCTGAATACTGATACTCGATGATTATTTATTGATCTCAACAAAAACAATTTTATACAACAATTAGCACAGTTATCTAATGACACGATGTTAAGTAGAAAATGATTCGGGCAAAATATACAATTGACGAATCAAGTAATCTACATGTGAGTAAGTACAATTACATCTTCATATAACAACGTAATAAATAGCAACAAACAGATATTCCATAAAAGCGAATCTGAATTTCAATAAAGTGTGCTCTTTTAGCTTTTCTGCAATAAATCTAAACCAATAGTCTTAGTTATTAACCATTATGTTATTTCAAATATTTGATATGAAATAAATTTTATGTAAAATAGTAGACATGTACCAATCATGCTGGAAGACCTACAGTCTAGTACAGTGGGTTTCCACTTTGTGTTGGTGAAATTGTCGTGTTGTACATTTAGCAATTATGGAATATCATACATCAATACCATGTTTCATGAATACTTAACAGAATTTAAGCAATAAGGTGACTGTAAATCACTGGAATGAGCACTGTTAACATATAGTTCGTTGTGAGAAGATTGGAACGACGGCGCCGACACTGTAGCTTCCATAACAGGAGGAGTGCTGGTGTAGTATGGAGAACCGAAGTGGTATGGATGTTGATAGCCGTGTCCATACTGCTGGTAACCGCTGAAGCTGTATGTGGGATTGAACTGATAAGGCACTGATGGATAACTGTATGTAGTTGTAGGATGAGAAAATGTTCGTATTTAGAGCTTGACTGCGGTTGCACATGAGCTGATGCGTCGACTGGTTCAATCGTACGTAGTGGCGGACTGCTCGGAAGATCACTGATATACGATGAGTCCAATTTATAGTCAGTGAGCCGTCTTTTGACATCGAACTCTGGACTGGAATCCAACAGTGTCTCATAACCACTATCCACACTAATGTTTGGTGACGAGTAACTAACAGGACTTGTTGAAGCACACGGGGACATAACCGGGGAGTTGGCTGGCGAAGAAGGATCACTTGCGACGAATGGTTGAACGGGTGACGCGATTGACGGGAGCCGGTCGGTAAACTGTTGCTCGATCGTTGTTGGTTTAATTGACGTCGCGGTGCCATCACGTGGTGATATAGATCGCAGATCTGCATCTCGAAGACTTTTCGTGGCTCAGCTGACATGCAGAGCTGGTGCTTGAATGTCTCCATCCTATGTAACAACGCTGCGGAAACACGGTCCCAGAACTGGCCGGCGTTCACTCGATAGTAGCCCCAACGCAGGGTGTTTGTGCCGCTCTCTCGGTCGACGTTAGATCGATAGTCTCCCTTGGCGAATGTGGGAAGGCTGCTGGGGACGATGGTCCAGAGGAATGTAGCTCTGCCGAGAGGTCCGGACTGGGGCTGACCGCGACCGACGCCGATCTTAGTGAAGCATTTGGTCTTGGAGAGGCTGTGTCTGACGGCGTTCTTCCAGTGTTCTCTCGTCGAATGTCGGAAGAACGAGAAGCGATGCTTGATGTAGCGGTAGATCTCGGTGATTGGCAGGCAGAAGTTTGGAGATATCAGAACGGCGATGTAAATGAGCTCGGTGTATGAGTAGTTGGGCTTGACGTTGATGTCATCGCTGACGTCAAGTCGTTCGTAGAGGGCGATAAAGTTGTCGACCACTTTGCGGAGATCTATGTCCGTTTCTTGTGAAAATTGAGTCTGCGTTTGTTGTTCGTAGGCACCTGGAAGCAGAAGACGGTTCGATTAAAAACAATAATGGGCGTGTTGTGGTCAGAGGCTGTTAGATAATACCATGAGACAGGACGTTGTCTTATTACCTAACATCAAATCATTTAAAGCTGTACCCAGACTTCAACACATAGAGACCGGATACATACCACACAGTATTGCGTGTATTTTGTTTAAACATATTTTATTGTAATATAATATTACACAAGGGATCGGGGCACAAGTTTTAACAACTTAAATCCGCCCCTCTCCCATATACATTTTAACAAATACAAAGTAGATGACGAACATAACATATATACAGGGTGATGTATGGTGTGGTTGTGATTGCTGTCAGTCCTATCCTGCTTTTGAAATTTCATCTGAGGTAGTCAACATTTGTAACGCAAAGGAGGATCTCGCCTATATTTGTTAGCGGAGGGGGCCTAATTAAAACGTTTCGTTGATGAAATGTATGAATAAACAAAATGGAAAAGAATTTCATTGCGTCGATTCGATTCTGATGATATCCCTGTGAGTAAGGAGGAAATGTTAGATATTATAAATTGGTGGGCTGCAATCTTATTGAAGAGTTCGCATCTTTCGGTAGCATACAGGGGGCACTCAAAGAAATAATGAAAGGCATCTTCGACTTCGTATCCACATGTGCATTTAGAGGTATCAGAGATAAAATTGTTGCACATATCTGATTTTAATTCACTACAATAGTTGCGAATTCTGCAGTGTAAAATGCTTAGTTTTCTTGGGCCATTAATAAAGAATTGGGGAGGTTTCGTGGGCGGGTCAATTAATTTCAAATTCATCTTAAATTCAGGAAGAGTACTTACATTTGTAATAGGCTTTGGTAGTTTATTCCAGGATAACGTACTTTTAGGTAAATAAGAGTTTCTGAAATGTTCTGTATGCGAACGGTATGAATAGAATTTGTCAGGTTCGCGCATATCATATCGATTACTGGCAACTTGTCTTGATCGGGGTGGCAACATGAGGGTGAGGTAATTGGGGACTTGGTTGTTTATTATTTTAAACATGGTGTGCAACTCGTGGAGTTCGCGTCGAATTTCAAGCCTTGACCATCCTACTTCGTCAAACAAGCGATTTATATCTACGGAACGCGTTAATCCTGTTACTATTCTTGCAGCATCCTTGTGTATGTCATCGAACTTTTTAAATAAGTAATCTGTTGCTGTGCCCCACACTACATCGGCATAGTCTATAATTGGTAATATATATGCTGTGTATATTTTTTCAAGCGACTTTCGGTCTAGGTCGTACTTCAGTCTTCTTAATTGTGAGAGACGAGATGTTGCTTTGTTTGCTATTGTATTTATATGAGTGTTCCAGTTTAGATTAGATTGTATTTCAAGTCCAAGATGTTTGTGTGAGTTTGTAAATAATACATTTTCTTGTTCGAATTTTAAATTCGGGGTCACGTTGTTATTTGTAAGGGAAAAGGAAATTGCCCTAGTTTTCGTTGGGTTAAATTTAACTAGCCATTTATTTGCCCAGTCTGCGACTCTTTCAAGGTCATCGTTCATGTTCTTGGTTAGGATATCGATGTCATAATGGGTAGTCATAAGGCAAGTATCGTCCGCGTACATTCTTGTGGTTGCATTAATGTGATCAGGGAGGTTGTTTATGTAAACTAAAAATAGGAAAGGGCCAATAATTGAGCCTTGAGGGACACCCGCTGGGATAACTTCAAAATTTGAGAAGGAGTTGTTCACTAAGACCCTTTGTTTGCGATTGAACAGATAATCTTTTAGCCATTCTAAGAGATTTCCAGAGACTCCATATTGTTCCAATTTATATAGCAGCCCCCTGTGCCATACTCTCTCGAATGCCTTTGATATATCAAAAAATACTGCACTTGTATAGAGGCTGTTGTCGAGACTATGGCACAGGTTGTGATATAGTTCTATTAACTGGTATGTTGTACTATGGCCAGGGAGGAAGCCAGACTGGTGATTATATAACAAATTATTTTCCGTGAAGTATGTCATAATATGTTGTATGACCACTTTTTCGAAGATTTTGCCTAATGTCGGAAGGAGAGATATTGGACGGTAATTTGCGGAATCGGCTGGGTCGCCTTTTTTGAAGATAGGGATGACGTTTGCCTTTTTCCAGGTCATTGGAAACTTACCAAGATCCAATGATTTTTTATATAAATTATTAATAGGGGGATTGCGATATTTTCGGCAGTACTATGCAACATTTTTGGGCTGATGCTATCGTGACCATACGCCTTATTTAAATTTAATGATTTTATAGCGCACACGATACTTTGATATGTGATTGGGATTTCGGATAGTATGTTATTGGATCTACGAGGGAAATAAGGGAGATTTTTGGCATCGTCTTGTATAGTGGCATTAGAAATGAATCTTGCGTTGAGACACCTAGCTTTTTCATAATCATCGGTTGCATATGATTTCCCTTCCATTGATACGTTGCCATTGGGGCTATACAGAGGTGGGGTATTCGTAGATTTCTTTTTGTTAAGTAGATAATTCATAATATGCCAGAAATCGCGGGGAGTGGGGGTTTCATTTATTTTCTCCTCAAGTTTAGTTTCGAATTGCGATTTTGCATACTTTTTCATGTTGTTAACTTTATTTCTAATATCCTTGTATTTTCTCCAAGTGTGCTCTGAATTTCGTTTGAGTGCTATTGATCTGAGTCTATCGCGACGTCGTATTTCTCTCCGTATGTCGGAATTAAACCAGAATTTGTCCTTTGTCCTTATCGTCACTGTCATTTTGGGGATTGATTGTTCCATTATTTTAATAAATCTCTCGGTAAATAAGCTTACTGCATCGTTTATGTCATTTACTGGTTGCAGCAATTCATGCCATTTGCTTTCATTTATTAAGATATTCGCTTTTTGAAAATCTGCATTTTTATAGTTCCAGATAGTTCTTGTGAAAGAGGTCGCATGCAATTGATCAAATGAAATTGTCGCGTAAACAGCGTAATGATCAGACAATTCAAGATTTAGAACGTCAGCGTCCCGGACACTCAAGTTATTACTCACGATTATAGGATCGAGTAGGGTGCTGGTTCTAGTGGTAACTCTAGTTGGGGTTTTTATTACGTCCTTGAGTGTATAGAAATCAATAATATTTTTGAGTTTGGAAGTGGGGCATAGTAGATTGGAGTTAAAATCTCCAAGTAGAATTATATTTTGGGAGACATCTAGTGCCTTAGATATGGACAAATCTAGCAGATCCCAATAGTTCGATCGGCAATATTGATCTGATCGATACGATAAGCATAGCAAAATATGTTGTGATTTTGAGACAATGTCAAACCATAGCATTGAAGAAGTATCGGTTTCTAAATCGTTTCTCCTTTTGAAGACCAGATGAGAGGAGACGTATACGCATAGTCCACCGCCGTAGGAATCTCGATCAAGTCGGATAGGGGGACTGAAATTATCAATCTCTAGTCTATCGGAGGGGTAAGAGGGGTCAAGGTGAGTTTCGGTGAAACATAGGATATCGAAGTCATTTATCATATCGGCTATCTTTTCCAGTTTATGTCTTATGCTCCGTACATTATAATGGAATACTGTTAATGTGTTGCCTTCGTGTACAGTTTTATGGCTTGGGCTGGGCCCTGGGTTGCTGTGTACCGATCCGGAGCATAACAAAAGCATTGATATGACCAGAAGAATTAGAGGGAGATTTATTCTTAATCCTTGAGGTATCTTATAAATTCTATGGGTTTTCGTACTTAATGGTGAGTGGCGAGTAGAAAGCCTCCCTGAATTGAATACGCCAGTCGCGATGCGGTGCTGCAGTGGCGATATTCCCATTTAGGTTGGAAAAAGGAACAGTTTCGGCGGCACCGGAGCGAGACTGGCGTACATTGGATACAAATATTTAAATATGTCGTGTTGGAGCGGATGGGAGGATGACAGCGCAAAGTGGAAAATGTGATTGTCGGATATCAGTATCGGCCTATTGTTGATAGAAAACATGATGAAAACATGAACAAACATGAGAGAAACATGAGAATAATAACTGTACATAATAATGGTGTGAATTATGAGGTGAAGATGTATCAATAACATGTGAAGTATGCATAGACCGGGTCGAGTATTTCGTTTTGGAACGGGAAGGAGAAAGTTATTGTGTCGCTTTGGGTCTCGTATTTTGAAAGATCGAGGCCTATAATTGAGCTTCGTATGCTGAGCCATTGATATATAAAATGCGATGTACAGAGGCGGCCGAGTATGGCAGAATACATTAATATGCATAGGCCTACCCGGACTTGTCCGCAAAGCATACGTTAGTTCAGACCGCGAAGATAATTTTTCATGAGCATTCCATTTTGACGAGGCTAGTGTTTGTTTGTGCTTCTGGGCTCCCGTAGTTTTGTCTACTCGGCTGTTAAATTGGCTGAAAGAGTGATCATGCCACACCACTGTGCCAACGACCTTGGCCTTGGTATAGAGTGCCGAATTACACTCACATATTAGATTTAATGTTTTGCAAAAAGTATTACTAGGTATTTCAGCATATGCCATGCTTCAAACGCATAGACAAACGTTGAAGACAAACTTGTCGATCAGTACTAATTGATGTGCTGATCTTTCGATCCAAGCTCACGTGGCGAGGGGACTGAACTCTGTTTGCAGCTTGCTTTCGATCACTATACCGTACCAAGGGGAAAACTCTATCTTACATGTCTGAAAGTTGGTAGTGTGGCAAGATCCTACTGTCAGCGTTAATTTGTTGTGACTTTTACCACGTGATTTCAAAGTTCACGAGTGCTGGACCATTGTTGGATTTCTTTGAAATGTTAAAAAAGCTCAGGTCGAGTAAGTAATTCAGGCCTGGATATTAAGTAATGTTTATTGCTGACCTCACACGTATTACATGTGACGCAAGTGTGTGCCTCTGTAGCAAGTATACTATATGTTAGAGAGCCCAAAGCGACTTAAAATTTGTAGGTTTCTGTGCGATAGAAAATGGATGAATACATTATGCAGTGGAAATTGTTGGCGTGGTGACTTTGTCGCGGGGGTGTTGTGACTTGTAGTCAGCTGCAGGTCAATCAATCTTTGCCAATCAGCTGATGTCAGTATTGATTTTGTGATTGATTGAGGAGTGAGAGATAGGATTGAATGAATGAGGCAAGTTTAAAATTTAATAGTGGGGGAAGGGTCAGGAGACCTCAAAGTTTTCTTGAAAGTACTGAAATATTATTATTATTATTTTTTTAATTTTTTATTTTTAATTTTTTTTAATGAATTTGGTCGTTATTATATAAACCACATATATGTGACTGGATTGTCTGAAATAACCAGCATAGAAATGGGATTTTCATATAGAATATGTGTTTGGACTGTTAATATTATGTTTTTCAGAAAACTTTCAGGTCTCGGGATCCATTTACCACTATAATTATATTAATATATACAATAATACATTTACGATGATCAATGAAGTGAAGTTAGTCACTGGTAAGTTCGTCGGTCAGTCAGGGCCACATTTGTGCTCTTATAGATGGTAAAGATGTATTCAGAATTCCAAGTGATCAACTTGCCATATTATATTCAGTAATAGGTCTGAATTATTATTTTAGTATCCTAGAACATGGGTCAAAATGAAATCTCAAGGGATATGTGAAAGAGTAAATAATGTAATTGACATTTGATGGAGTTGTGTCATACATGTATTTATGTGACTGGTAAGGTACTGCATAGTAGTCAAGTAAATGATAAGTCAGAGCCTGTTGTATTTAGAATATTTCATTTGGTAAGTTAATATTCAAGCTTATGACTATTTCTGACACTCAAACAATAGACCTTATATGTGGGAATGAATAGAGCGTCGCCCCTTCTGTGTAGCAGTCTAAGGCAATTTAGAGTTAATTTGGATCCCTGAGTACATCTTTAACTATACTACTAGTAGCCTGTGAGTAATGGATAAATTATATTTACTATTATACTATTAAATTCTCAATAAAAACTAAAGTGGTATCCATCTAATATCCCATTGAATGCAAGATGAAGGTAATATAATAAACATCTCTCAGGATGCGAACCAAATCCTACATTTAGCAATCAGCTATTTGAGTATTTTGTGGAATTCATATTGTCTGTGTGACATGAAAACCACGAACATGTAGTCCAAGTAGAGCCCGAAGCCGCCATCGCACGCCGCCGCCGCCAGCCATATTGGCCACAAGCCGCCGCCAGCCATATTATATCTAACGCCAGCCACATTTAAAAATCTCCGCCGCCGGAATTGTAAAATGGCTGAGCCGTGTGCATGGGCTTATATGTCAAGCACAACTGTATTGTGAATCGCAAAGAACTAAACCGCATTGCCTAATATTGGCATACTCGCATGTACACGGCATGGTTGTTATATTATCAGAACACATGGCCCCTTAATGTGGAATAGACTATCCCAATGCATGCTTTCATACAACTGAATGGGCGCATCCATTCGGTATTGAAAGGGTTAAAATATAAATTGTTTATATCGACCACACCCAGTCTCAGACATCACTGTCTAAGACCTGTTGGGAAACACAAAATTCAAACTGTTATTGAAGCGCCGCAGGCGCGTTAAGCAACGTCACCCCTTTTTCAAATTGATATCGAGGCAGTCAGGTTGCGCCAGCGACCGCTGCCGCGGGGGCCTGATGGCTCATAAAAACAACTCTATATATAAGCGCCCGCGGCTACCACTTTATAGCATCAAGGGTAGACTGAGCAAATCGAGACGGGATGCTGGTCCCGCCAAACTCTCCAGACGGCATCGACATATCAAAACGCATGCGATTCTCGCCTATCGTATCTGTATTTGGACGGGATTGTGTGCGGATGCGCTGGTTCACCACAAACGCTAAACAAAACGGCGTCTATAACCGGTAACAGGGGATTAGGAACATTTCGGAAACGAAAATACGCTGAACGATAACATCTCAGCCGGCTGAGCCGCCATATTTCGTCAGCCACGAACGTCGTGACTGAGCCGGCTTAGCTAGCTAACCAGCCACGAAAATCGGTTGAGCCAGCCATGAAAACTATTCGTCGTGGCTTCGGGGTCTAAGTCCAAGTAGTGCAAGTCCAAGTATGCAAAAGCATGAATATACCTTCACCTATGTCCAGATGCAAGGATGATTCTACTTCCTAAAATTAGTCTGGGGTGTCTCAAGATAGGTGGCAGATGGGGATAGTGCCCCTCCTGCCCAATCAAATTTGAAATTAGTGATGTACTCTAAGCAAAATTGAGGAAAACAGGAGATAAACCGTCACCAGTCAACAGCCAGAAAATAGATATGTTTTTATTTATTCTTGTTATTTATACATTTGTTTTGTTATTTAGTTAATTTTCATATTTAATTTTAAATTTATTTATTTATTATTATTGTTATTTTTTTTTTATTTTTATTTTTTTTTTATTTTTAAATTGATAATTTTCAGCATTTGGGCTGTCTTCTGGCTGAATAAATTTCAATTGAAAGTCCCCTGGTATCGGTTTTCTCCTGATATATAATAAAAAGATACTTAAATTATGCTGTCAGGAACTCCAAATGCAAGACATGAACACCTACCAAAGTCGGATCACACCTGATGGTTAACTTTATTTATTTAGTATAATGTGTAATTATCTGATCTCCACCTTTCATTTACCTTGGAATATGCGATTGTCAATAGATACACCGACAAGACTGATCCGGCTTTGGCAGTTATCCATGCGTATATGAGTAATATATAATATCTCTTTGGCAGTTGTGTGTATCTACCAACTGGACATATGAAATAAAATATAAATTCAATTGTAAGAGACTAATAATCAGTGTGTGTGAAGTTAATATAAATAATACATACTATGCCATTGGTAATTGCGTATACCTACATGTACCAGCAAAAACAGATTATATAAGTTATAAATTCAGATATAATAGTTTGATGTTCAGTAGATTTGAGGTTGACTCATTTCTTCAGACCTCAGACACACTAAACTTTGCTGAGACTTTCTTCCGAGACGGGACAAATTCTAATGTTTCTAAAACTTAATTGCTTTTTTCATTATATGAAAAATAAAAAGAAGCATGCAGTTTAATCAGAGTAGACATATGTCTATTCCGGGAGTACTTGTAATTTCAAAGTTGCTTTTTAGTGTAAGTATATTTAGCGCTCTTTATCATATAGTACACCTACAAATAGTTATTGCAAAATGCACATTGCAAGGGCACATAGGTTTTCTTGTACACAAGCATATTATCATATTAAAAAGTATATATAGGAATAAATATTTCAACATTCCTTAAAATGTACAAATTTCATTACTTTTAAGCCACGCATGGTTTTCACCAAAGTGTGTTAAATTTAGGGTCGGAATATATGATTGAAGTTTTAGTTCATAGGTCTTTCCACTTTTAGTTTGATTCATGCCAGATGGCAGACAGACATCGGGCACACCAAACTTTGAGTCTTTCTTCCAAAATGGGACAAATTCTAATGGTTTCTAAAATTTAGTTGCTTTTTCATTATATGAGACATGAAAAGAAGCTTGCAGTTTAATAAGAATAGACATATGTCTATTTGGATCCCAGGGGTACCTGCAAGTGCATATTTACATATTTTTAGTATAAGTATATTTAGTGCTCTTGAGCATATAGCATACCTACAAATAGTTACTGTACAACGCACATTGCAAGGTCACATAGGTTTTCTTATAGACAGGCATATTGTCATAAGTAGATGCAGGAATATACATTTCAACATGCAGGAATATTCATTTCAACATTCCTTAAGATGTACAAATTTCATTAGTTTTAAGCACACCTACAAATAGTTATTGCACAACGCACATTGCAAGGACACATAGGTTTTCTTATAGACGGCATATTGTCATAAGTAAATGTAGGAATATACATTTCAACATGCAGGAATATACATTTCAACATTCCCTAAAATGTACAAATTTCATTAGTTTTAAGCCACACATGGTTTTCACCAAAGTGTGTTAAATATAGGGTCGGAATGTATGCCAGAAGTTTTAATTCATTGTTCTTTCCACTTGTAATCAATGCCAGATGGCAGACAGACTTCAGGCACTCCAAACTTTGCGGAGTCTTTCTTCCAAAATGGGACAGATTCTAATGGTGTCTAAAAATTAATTACTTTTTTCATTATATGAAAAAAGAAAAGAAGCTTGCAGTTTAACAAGAGTAATTCCATCCTCTATTTGGGTTCCAGGGGTACTTGTAAGTACAAATTTGCATTATAATATAAGTATATTTAGTGCCCTGAAGCATAGTACACCTACCGGTATAAATAGTTATTGCACAATGCACATTTCAAGACACATGGGTTTTCTTGTGCACAAGCATATTATCATAAATATGCATAGGAAAATATATATCAACGTTCTTTGAAATGTACAAATATCATTACTGTTAAGCCACACATGGTTTACACCAAGGAGTGTTAAATTTAGGGTCGGAATATATGCTTGAAGTTTTAATTCATTATTATTACCATTTTGATATTCTATCTTTGTATAATATACTATGGTTATCGAGAAATGTCGATTTCATGACAGTAGGTGTTGGACATTGATTTTTATCTATAATTGTAGATGTATAATGCAGACATTTAGCACCTGTGGACCTGGTTGAATTTTTCTGTGGTTCGATGGATCACATCCATCCTCGAGCAAATTATGTCATTTACTGGCATTTGTTTATAATGTGTAGGGGTAGATTGCTTGAGACCCCACCACAGATTAATTCACACCAGGTTCCCAGCTTCAGATTATGTTGGCCATGTAATTTTACGATTAAACCTTAAATTCACATTACGATGATGTTGTAATTTTACGATGGTTTTTCTGTCATAATATTACGATCATTTTGTAAATATTTGATCAAATTTGTAAATGTCAGATTACGTTGATATTTTACGATGGTTTTTCTGTCATAATATTACGATCATTTTGTAAATATACGATCAAATTTGTAAATGTCAGATCACGTTGATATCTCAATTTTACAACAGTTACTGATGGTCCAATTGCTGCCAACAGTTTCTGTCGTAATACTACGATGAAATTTTTTTTTTTTTTTTTTTAGTGTAGGTAACATACATGTACTCATTAAGACACATTCTTATAAATATGCATATAAATATGTACTCATTAAGACACATTCTTATAAATATGCATATATGTACACACACACATACATATGTATGTACCTATATACATGCATATGGACATATACACATAAAAATATCCTTTATCTTTGGCACCGAGCTTGAGAATTGTTTTGTGAAACACATGTGAGGCTCTGGTAATTTTAAATGACATTGAATACTCATGGAAGAGAGAGGTTTATTCACATTTCAATAGATGTTTTTAGTTTGTGAATGTAGTTGTCAATAGACATTACTGTGAACTATTGTATTTGACCAGGTATTACCATTGTTCACTTACATTCATCTATATATTAAAGGGATAAACATATATCCATATTGAGGAATCAGCACTTATATAGAAAAGAACAGTAATGAGATTCAGAGAATATCATTATAACAGTGACATGAGGTGTTTAGCATTGTTTTGTTGACCAGGATTGATCAATGATCAGGTAATGTAAATTAAATTGTTTAAGAAAATAATTAGGGGGCTCAACATAATGAACAGTTGAGTTTGGGAAGTATGTTGTCTTGCAAAATCCAAAGATGGTGAAGCTGAGTTGAATTTACATGATGATATTCAGCTTCAAGGAGAAATGGTATCTTAAGTGGATTAGTTAAGGCGCTCTGCCTCCTCAAGGGTATTCAATGTCAGTTTGGCCCCATCCTCTGATTTCTTGTAAAAGATTCGTCCGTCAAATGTCCAGTAGGAATTGATTTTTTTGTCCTTTTTTAGACTGGACAGTTCCTGGACAATTGACTGACGCATCTTCGTCAAGTCTTCAGTGATGAAAACTGGGCCTTTACCTTTCAAGTTCTTTTTATTCATGAACACATTAAATTTTGTTATCCACAGTTTAAATCTGGCTATGATCTGGACTGTTCTGATTGTTACTGGTTGACTTGCAGGTTTTTTTTTGAATTGTATGACTTTGATTCCTCCTAAAGGGTGTGCTCTGCTTATATCTGATGAGTGCAGCTTTAGTCCAACATCTGTATTTATCAGATTGTTAACCAAACCTATCCAGTCAAATTTCTTGAATCCATTAACATTGAGGTTGTCTGGAATGGGGACATTGTGGAAACGTAGGCAGTCCCTCCTACTATATTGCTCGGTTCCTTCGATTTTAGTGTCGGTGTAGTCCTTGGCTTCCTTGAACTTTGAATCTATTAGGTCAAGAATATTATCAGGTATAATGTTAATTTTTTGTGTACTTTGTTTTACCTGCTTCTTCAGATCATTATTCTCATCTGTTAGCTTCTTCATTTCTGCCTTTAATGTGATGAATTCAGATCTGACATCTTTTATTTCCGCCTTTACCTCTTGGACCTCCTTTTTTGTTTCAGCTATGCTTTTATTCACAGCTTTATCCACGGCATCCTCAACAGTGACATTTAAGCTGCTAAACATGGTTGTTAGTTGGTTTGTCAGCTGATCTTTGATCAAGCCAAGCTCTTCTTTTAGTGATTTACACATTTGTTCTTTTATTGAATTATTTATTAGTTCTTCGGTACTTTCATCAACACCGGTTTTCCTCCTAGTTGTTCGAGTGGGAGACTGGTCATCAATATTTCTTTTCTTTGAGTTGCTTTTCCTCAGGGTTTGAAGTCTGAGTGATGTGGTATTGAAATCTTGAAGGAAATTGGCTTGGGAATTTGTTGGAGAATTTAGTGGCGAGTCTTGACTTGAAGGGGTGTACTGTTCATTTGCTACTAGGTTTATTGTTTCTAATACTGTATCTGGTGTTAAAATTGAATTTCCCCCACTCTGTGCCTCAAAATCCATAGTTTGCAGTGTCGGTTCTGGGGTTACCTTTATTCGAGGTAAGTCATCTTTGTTAACTTTAGTCGGTGTAATATCACCATTTGGGCTTGAATGGGTATTAATGCCATTGATTTGAGAATCCGGCTGTTGACCTGTCTTTGTCGAATTTTGAAAAGTTTGAATTTCAGTGGCGTCCGCCATCTTGTCGGTATTCAGTTTTTGGTCGAGAAAATCGCAGAAAAAGCTTACTTTATTTGAGTGTTGATCGCCAACAAGTTCCTAATATTGTGCTTTGTAGTTTATTGCATCTGGTTAACAAGTAGTTGAGTTTCAGAAACCATTGAAATTCGTCCCGTTTTGTAAGAAAGACTCAGCGAAGTTTAGTGTGTCTGAGGTCTGTCCGCCATCTTATTGCGTGTATAGCTGTATATATTACATATGTTAAAGGCAAGGATGGCCTTCGTGTTGGGTATTTCTGTTAATAATGGTCACTCCCGTTAAAACCTCCATAAACAGAAATGGGATTAAAATATAGACAGACATTGTTCTAATACCAATAATAAATATCGCGTAAATAGTATGTTATTATCAAGATCGTACGATTTGGTATGTAAACATACGCCAAAACTGTTAGAGAACCTGACTTTTGTTTACATAACAAAGCGTACAAACTTGACAATAGCATACTATTTACACGATATTTATGACTGGTTTAAGAATAAAATATGTCTATATTTTAATATTCTTTCTGTTTATTGCAGTTTTAACTGGTGTGACAATGTTAACAGCATAACCACATCGAAGGCCATCCGTGCCTTTAATGCCCTTGGTATTACGTGATTAAAGGTAGCCATAGATGATTGTATAACTATGCACATCATCAAATCCACCGGACAAACATTAGAATCATAGTCAACAATATAATCAGCAAAAACGGGCATATCTTCATCAAAAATAGGTTAGAACTATCTAGTGAGTAGTGTAAACAGTATCTATTCTCTCCAAATATACATATGTGCCATTTAATCAGTGTTACAATGCAGCCTTGTATTAACAAACTGAAAGGTTGTGTTGGTGATCTGGACATTTGATATGCCTTTAATGAACAAAAAATAGTGTGTTTTGCGACGATACACAGGATACCCTTAAGTTTAAAGAGGACAACACACAGTTCGAAGTCCGGGATTACTGTGATCACCCAACCTTATCACGGTACAGCCATTTTACATGTGTATTCAGTTTACAGTGCGGATATGATTTTAAGGAAGAAGTGAACAAAATGGTTGTGATGGTACTCTGGATACCCTTTCATCGATAGAGGAACATGCGCAGTATTAAATAGTTAAATTAAGCAAAAAATAGATGAGAATAAATAAGTGAGTGAAGGATGGAAATGATGGGAAGAGATGATTTGACAACACGCATTGAAGTGATACAAAATACAACATTATTTGGCCAGCCATTTGCCGGTATATCAATATTGCGTGTATCTGTTAACCTCCTTTCAAATAGACAATATTTGGAAGCTCAACTTGGAAGCTTGTCCATTTAAGAACTATACATGGCATAAATAAAGAGCGTCTGTGCGCAAAAAAGAACTATCTCGTACATAGACAAACTTTTATGATGAAGGGAAATATTGTTCCAATTAAGATCGAAGATATGCTGCAAAACAAAAAAACATTAAGAGTTCACATGCGATAAATAGCTATTATGGTTACGTTGTCCAATAACGAACATCAATAATGGTCAGGGATCCCAATATTGACGATGGAATTTGGTAACTTGTCGCATATGGACCTTATGACACCCGCAAAGCTGTTTGTTTGTTGTACAGGATGTACATATTTTATCGCACATTATTACATTCACTTATGTAAACTGTTTTACAATTATATGGAATTAATTATTGTTGTCTTGTAATATATGTCAACGATAACACTCGACACTGTAAGGATTGGCGGGAAAGGAATTTAGCGATATATGATTTTGAAAGACTGTGACGGAAATGAACATACCTGGTCGGTGCTGGAGACGACGATGAAATTTTTGCAGAATGATCATCGTGGATGGCGAATTCGTCGGAAACTTTACGCTTCATAATTGTCTGACGGCGTGTTGGTTGTTTGTCGTTGCTTGTGGCGAAACTAAGACTGAATGAAAGAGTAGAATGAGTGGTTCGGGGGGCTAGCCCGGGATTGTCGGAAGGACCGAATGGTCCTCCCCTTAATCCCTCATGTTGTTGCCTTTATTTGTGATCATAAAAAAAAAAAAAAAAATGGTAAGCATTTTGTGATGGTGATTATTTTATATTTTTTCTTTTCTTCTTTGCATTTGGTTTTTCGGTTGATGACTGAGGTGAAGGATGTCTCTGATGATACTGTTGGATGATACGCTGTAGTTCCGCTTCTTGCTTCGCTTCTTGCTCTTTTAAGTAGCGTTGGAAGTTTTCTGATTGTTCATTGCTGTGTCTATCAGCATTAGCGATGGCGTTATCTGCAAGCCGGATGGTTTCTTCTACAGACTGAACAGACCGAGTGCTGTTGTTGTTGCTGGTGATGGAGCTGGGGGACACCGGGATGTTCTGGTAATCCGTGTCCGTGGTGGCAAGCTGTCCAGTTCCACCTCGAAGCAGGCGGCAGGAACAGCAGGGGTGGTTTCCTGCTCCCTTGTTCCGCTTGCCTCGACGACGACAGCAGGAACCTCCGGAAGATCAACGGAGTCCCTGCTAGCTGGTGCGATGTCGCCTGTCTCCATGCAGGTCGGGTCGTCTGGGCGTCTCTCAGACAACTCAGACCTGCCGGCTGTGACATTGGACGTCGGCTGAACCACAAGGGGAGGGGTGACTGGCAGATCAACAGTCACCCCCCTCTTCTTCCATTTGGCTCGTCTGGCGGCGTCCCTTCTTTTCCTCGCAGGCGTCTTTTTCTTGGGCGACCCTTCTTCTTCCCACTCAGGTGACAGGAGGCAGTCTTGGAGTTGGTGTCCCGGGTCTGTGATTTCTGGATGCCAGCATCTTCGGTCCGGAACTCCAGGCAAAGGGTCAGGTATCCCCTGCTAGACTGGAGACTCCAGTTAGCAATGTCCAATACCCGACACCTTTGCACTGCCAACACGGCGTCTGGGATTAGATCCATAAGCCTAATCCAAAACCGTCTCACTGGCGTTAAGCACGGTGGCAGCTGCACACGGAGGCGCGACCACACGACTCACCCGTGCTCAACGCTCCGACAGAAGAGGAACTAATAAGGATCGAAGCAATCACGACCGTTTCGCTCCACTCTCCTGCCAGAGACACGATTGGTGTACTGACCACGTGATTACTGAAGGGACGTAGACTGGTGAACATCGTTCCTGTGCCGTTTTCAGTCTGAATATGTGTTGACACCAATGTTGCCGATTTGTAACAGTGTTCAACGGAGACGCGTCATGATTTTGTTTTCGAAATTAATATTTTCTGAATAATTATGACACCTGATACTCCGGCTTCATGAAGGTTATAGATCAGACGTTAGGTTAATATGACACAACAATTTATGTTGTAGTGAGTAACTGGTTTTGTGTGTGAGGGTGTGTGTGGGTGTGTGAGAGAGAGGGTGTAGGGTGTGTGTGTGTGTGTATGTATGTGAGAGGGGGTGTGTGTGTGGTGAGGGTGGGTGTGTGTGAGGGAGGGTGTGAGGGTGTGTGTGTGTGTGTGTGTGAATAGTAATATACTGAACTGGACCAAATCCACGCTTAAAGATCCCCTGTTCAATTTGACACACAAAAAACGACCTTATGTTTTTTATACCAAAAAAATAATTAGACAGGAGTCATATGTCCTTTAATAGAATGTTTGATTGCCAGATATTGATTTTCAAAATAGGAAATTTAAGTTTTGAATTCAGTTTTGAATGTCAGTCTAGCAAACATTCTCATTGACGCTTCTGGTAAAGACGATCGATGGTTCCGTCGCCCAGAAGCGGTAGATAATAAAGATACAACTTCGAATACCCTGGAAAAAACTTACCGAAATGTTTTTTTCCAAATATGCATAAATAGAAGAGATAACGTATGGAAATGAGGATCAGACAACAAGCCCGAGGGCTTATATGAAGTCTTCTCCTCTTTGGCGACATGCCCCTTCCCCAATAAGTGAGGGAGGGGTATCGATCAGACGGGAAAGGATAGAAATAATGTTTTTTAAAGGAGAAGTAACTAAGTTTGAGTTGGGGATGGAAACAGCGGGAAGATAGTGTTAGGGATAGCAGGAGCAGCGAGAGAGAGAGAGAGAGAGAGAGAGGGGGGGGGTGAGAAAGTAGATGGGGACAGAGTTTTCAATAATTGAATTGTTGCGTGATAAAAATTATGCTCGTAGTAATATGCATGCGCCAGGCTCCATGGGAGGGGGTCAATCGCAATGGCCAATTCCTATTTCAATGGGGTTCACTGTGAATATCGCTGCATTCTTCATGTGGAATCATTTCACGCATAATATATACAGGATAGTGACAAGTAAGTAACTTACAAAATAATCCTTATCAGAAGACATTTAGTATTACATATATAATGGGGAACATCGAGCTGCCGCATAACGCGGCCAGAATCCAAAGCAATTTGTTACCCATACAGATCATGGAAATCTTTTTGTTCTCATAATATATGTCTGTACTGCATTAAATATTTGTTTGTTTTCGCGAAGACTAAGCTCCCTTGACCCCCGCATTAGTGTATTCTCAGATAAGGCAACATTTGTTAGTTTAAACAGTATTTATTTTTCCCTCTATGGACATTCAGATAAATAATTACAATAGATACAAATTTAGAAGAAAAATGGGATTAGGCAACAAGCCATAGGCTTATTTGAAGCCCTCTCCCTTGACAATGGCACAGCCCTACTTGACTGCAAGTCAAGTAGGGGTAAATAATAGAGGCATAAAAAAGATCCATAGAAAGAAGAAATATGAGGTGGAGGCGAGACAAAGGGACAGAAGATAATGTCAGAATTTTAGAGAGAAGGTCAGAGAGTACAGAGTGTGAGGTGTAATTATATATCTGAACATGCATATAATTAATTTCAAATAAACCAAAAAGATATATAATAACACATTTCAAGGAAATAAAAAGTATTTATACATAATTTGTGATTGAAAAATAACCATGTGAACATCTGCAGTGGTCCATCGACCCGACGACCCACGTTGGAGAGATCAATAGCATCTCGGTTTATGATGTACCATGCGAGTTCAATATTGCAATTTTGGAACAGCTTAAGAGAAGAATCGTTGAAAGCGATTACTGGTTATTATAAATTTCTGAGCTGCCATGAAGATTTTCTTATTAGTTTCATAGGATAATTCATCAGATCCCCATAGTAATAATTCACTAGTTATTGTTAAATCAGATAGGGTATTAAGGAGTTCTTCTCTGTGAGAGGTATATTGCGCGCATTCCAGAAAAAAATGTCTAGCAGTTTCAATGCAACCACACATGCAATAAGGCAAGTCTTTGATGTGGTTATCTTTTAGATCGCTGTTAAGATTGCTACATCTTAATCTCAGCCTGGTGTGGTAAATTTGAGCTGTCCTAGAATAGCTGGTAAAGTAGTATTTAGGCTTTAATATATCAGGTTTAAGATTGCGTTTGAAATCGCCTATTGAAGTTGCTTCTTTAACAGAGTCTGGGAGTACATTCCACGAACGGACAGACGACGGAAGAAAGGATTGCATATAGTAATCATTATTACTATCAGGGGGGCGTTTCATTGTATTTCTAGTGTTGTGGTCATGTAATGAGTTACTTTCTGGGGGTACCATATTACTAATATAAGGTGGTGCCCTACCGGTTTTCATTTTGAAGAATTGGATCAATTTATGCTGCTTGCGTCTATCGTCAAGATATTCCCACCCGGCCTCATCTATCAACTTGGCATTACTAACACTTCGGGTTGCACCGGTAACTATTCTCGCCATTTCATATTGGATGTCTTCAATATCATCTCGTAAGTAGTCCGGACAATTATCCCAAACGGGGGAGGCATATTCTAAAATTGGTCGAATGAAAGTGAAATAAATTTTTTCGAGAGACTTTCTGCTCAGCCTATATTTAAAACGTTTGATCATATTTAATTTTTTCCAGGCTTTCTCGGTTATTGAATTAATGTGTGTATTCCAAGTGCCACGATCGTCAAATGTTAAACCTAAATGTTTATGCGCTTGCACATCGGTGATTATGGAATTTCCCATAAATAAAATGGGGTGAAACGGTTGATCATTCTTGCGCGAAACTAGTAGTGTTTCAGTCTTGAGAGGATTAAATTTAACAAGCCATTTTACAGACCAACTGACTATCGTTTCAATATCTCGGTTGATTACACCAGCGGCTATATTAGGATTTTCAACTGTAAGAAAGATAGAGGTGTCATCAGCAAAAAGACGAATGTTGCACACGAGATTTTCAGTTATGTCATTTATATATATTAAGAATAACAGGGGTCCTAAAATTGACCCCTGAGGGACACCAGCAGTAGTTGCACGCCATTCAGATAGTTCATTGTCAGCTGACACCCTCTGCTTTCTAAATTCCAAGTAGGAAACGAGAAGATTATACACATTTTCCGTAATGCCAATTTTTTTTAGTTTGAGAAAAAGCCCTTTATGCCACACCTTGTCAAAGGCCTTGCTCATATCACAAAATACGCAACGAACCTCTTTGCCTTCATCTAGTGATCTACATATAGAATCATAAACTTCAGTCAACTGGTACACAGTCGAATCACCTCTTTTAAAACCAGACTGGTACATAGAAAGTAACCCGTTTTTATCAAGAAACGTCCACAAATGTTTATATATGCATTTCTCGAAAACTTTCGATAAACAGCTTAACAATGAAATTGGGCGGTAATTCGATAGAATGCTTGGATCTCCACTTTTAAAAACTGGACATACATTCGACAGCTTCCACTCAGAAGGATAATAACAGTTTTCACTAAATGCATTGCATAACAGTGTTATAGGTTCACAGAGTGATTTGGCACATTGTTTTAGGACCCTAGGATTTATCATATCTGGACCGCACGCCTTAGATGGTTTCATACCATTTAGAGCATCATAAACGTCAATTGTCGTTATTTTGAGCTCACCCAGCGTAGGGTTGCCCGTTACTAGTAGAGTTTGTATGGGAAGATCATGTACAGAATCATCTATGCTGGATATATCACAAAAGTATGAATTTAAAGCATTAACTTTATCTACAGTAGAAATAATGTGCTCGCCATTGAGTTGGAGAGGGGGTAGTGAATTGCGCTTACCATTTGAGATTAATTTCTGAAATTGTTTCCACCATGTTGAGTTGTCGGAGTCATTAATAAGTATTGCATCAAGTTTGTTATCATAATCCAATTTGGCTTTCCGGACTGCGCTAATGACTTCGTTTCGTTTCGCCCGAAATTTACTCCATGTATTAGGTGTGTTTTTGATTTTAGCACTTTTATGCAATCTATTTCGTTGTCTCATTAGTTGTCTTAAACCGCAAGTAAGCCATTCTGGAACGTCCCTTCTAATATGTACAACCTTACTTGGTATAAGTTCCTGGCAAACTTGGTGGATTTTATCAGTATAGTGAGTTACGAGAGCAGACACGGGAGTGGTGCGGACAATATCCCGGTAATCCCAAGCAGAAAACGTATGATTCATTGCCTCGAAGTTAGCTCTATCGAAATTCCATATTCGTCGAGTAATTATTGACGCACGTTCAATGTGGAAGTTTAGTGTAATTTTTATGGGACAATGGTACCGTATCATTTCTGGAAAGAAAGGGGACATAACTTCAGTTTTATCAATAATATCACCATAATTTGTTAAAAACAGATCCAGAGTGGTTTCTGAAGACTCCGTGAAATGAGTGCATTCATTAACTAACTGGATTAATCCACATCTAGTTTTTAGACCATTTATTTTTGAGGCGCAGCTCGCGGAATTGTAGTTTTCATTGAAGTCACCTCCAATAATAACCTTATGCACATCATCAATAGCATTTGTTAGGGAGCCATATAGTTCTCTTCTGGGCTCTTGATAAAATGTACATTCAAAGAGATAGTGGTAAGTTGTCTCAAATTCCCCACATAAACAGAAGGGGGAAATTTTACATGGTTATCTGTCAGGTCACCACTCAGGTGGCTGCAGTTCAATCTTAACCGGGTATGGAGGATATGAGATTTACGACATTTACTATGATAAAAATATGCCGGTGGACGTATATTGTCACTGTTCAGTTCCCTTTGAAGTCTTCGATTGTACTGCTGCTCTTTGTAGTTACTGACAGTTTGTCCCATTCGGTAATTGCAGATGGTAAGAAAGAATCCATATAATAGTCATAATTAATATTCGAGGGTAGTCTTATATGTTCAAATCTGAAGTTATATCTGGAATTATTTGCCTGAATTGGTCGTACATAATTTCTTAAAATTGATGGAGCAGTTCCACGTATCATTTTCAAAAAATTGGCATAGCTTGTGTTTTCTACGACGTGAAGAGAGGAGTTCCCAGCCAGTTTCTGACAAAAGGCACGCATAACTCGTACTGATGGTTGCACCTGTTACTATTCGGGCCATTTCGTAATGTACCTTTTCAATATCGTCACTAAGATAATCAGGGCAGTTATCCCACACAGGGGAGGCATATTCAAGTATTGGTCGGATAAATGTGTAATTTTTTTTTTCAAGCGTTACTCTGCATAGCCTGTATCTATGTTTACGTACTAAATTCACTCGACCCCATGAGCCTATGTTATCGAAAGTAAGTCCCAGATGTTTATGGCTGTCAACCTCGACAATTGTCGCGGCTCCCATGGTCAGATGGGGGTGATATACTGATGTTTCTTCCCTGGAGATTAAAAGAGCTTCCGTTTTCAGGTGGTTGAATTTTACAAGCCATTCTGATGCCCAACACATGAGAATTTCGAGGTCATCATTGATTAGTTTTGCGGCCATAGTAGGGTCTTCAATTGTGAGAAATAGAGAGGTGTCATCAGCAAATAGTCGAATGTTATACCGTATGTTTTCGGTTATATCATTAATATATATTAAAAACAGAAGTGGACCTAATACTGAGCCTTGTGGGACACCTGCTGTTACATCTTGTAATTCCGAGTGTGTGCCGTCTATGACAACCTGTTGTTGCCTACATTCAAGATACGATTTCATTAAGTTATACAAGTTTCCACGTATACCCATTTTCGTTAATTTGTTCAAGAGGCCACGGTGCCAGACTTTATCGAACGCTTTACTTATGTCGCAGAATATAGACCGGACCTCTTTTCCGTCGTCTAGTGATCGACATATATTGTCATATATTTTTTGCCAAACTGCCAAAGAAATTTTCCAAATGTTTTCAATATTTCACACATATATGATTGTAGGCTACACTCTTTATTTTCACATATCATTAATATAGTAGCATTGAATGCCCTTTATTTATTCAATGTTGATGACAAGTAGGGACCCGACGTTTTAAATTCTAGGGCATATACAGTCCGCATAAAAGTATTTGATATGATGTGGAACACTCCATTATTATGCGTTCATGATAGAATAGCAAATAATCAATGCCAAACATTTATTATTTCCATAAATATAATATCCAAATCGGCAGAACATATATAGTGGCATGTTATGAACAAATTACATGCATGGATTTCAGTTTGTATATCACCCGATAATTCGTCCAGAATAAAGTAGTAAATATTACATTTGTGCACAGTTCAAACGTTGTTTTCTCTGAAATGGTACAGTCGATGTGGTTGGAATTATCGTCAATCTTAGTTGATTGCTATATTTTTCCACTGGAGATAGTGTTTGTTTCCAGACCGCGGCCTTTTTCATATTTTCCCAAATATTGTATGCCGTTGCCATGGAAACCAGAAATTATCGTAAACCATGACCCGGATCTCGGCACCCCCTCCAAAATTGTTTCCCATTTTACATATCACCAAATTTTCATGCTTTATTCCGGTCTGTCACGATTTTGCTAAAATTTGGCCCTAAGCCTTTGGACTATCAAGATTGTATTGCGGAACACAATGCATAGTATAACAGCTAACATTGCTGATGGAGTATGTCTCAGTTGGAAAGTAGACTAAAGGTCGTGTTACGAAGTATCGGGGAGTATTTAACCTACAATGTTACGCTGTAGTTGTAATAATATGAAGGATTAGTTGTTTTAACCGAATTCTGCGGTGGTGCATTCATGAAAACAGTATATTATATATTTTTATATGCCTAATAATATGATCTTGAGGGCGTTACCATTTCTGACTAAGTTATAATTGTTGTTTGCTTCGACAGTGTACGCGACTTGCTTGATTGAGTGCTGTTGAAAGTGACACCTCTCTCTTTTGAGTAATTTCATGTCTCCTATAGGGTGTCCAAGGATTACCTAATTACTTAATTGGTGTAGCCGTGCGACAATCAATATATCATTATATGCTGATTTACACAACTAATTAGACACAAGCTACCAGATTACGTGATGGGATCGGGGACAGAAAAGTGGGAGAAGCAACAAAATCGATTACTGTTTTTGTTGTTGACTGCCGCCAGACTTATTATTTTTAATACAGTTTATTACATCGCACCGGACCAGATTTTTTAGGACAAACTTTATCATAAAGGAGGTTTATGTGGGTATCCCATGAGTCACTTATATGAATATTCAATCCCAGGCGCTCATGCTCATCCACTCTTTTATTAATTAATATTTACATAGCCCGTCTGTGTTACACTAAATCGTGTTTGGTGATTGGTCAACTGCCAATTGGGTCACCGTTTCATACCCAAATAACACACAGACCGTAACACGAATACCACGTCACATATTTGTGATATTATCGGACCTAATCACTAAAATGGGTCAGTAGAATAACTGGACGTGCTTTTCAAAGTTCAGCCGAATTGCATCTGAAGCCAGTTATTTATATCGATCACGTTATCGTTACTAAGTGATTGGAAATGTTATATTCTGTTGACTCAATGTGCTGCATGGTCTAGTCTCAAATTTTCGGCAGATAGCACAGCATTTCTTTTCAACAACCATATACGCGCATTTCCATACATTATCTCTTATATGTTGTATATTTATGTCATTTGTGTATTATGTGTATTATGTTTGGATTTGGAAATAAAAATATGTTTACACTAAATCGAGAAATGACCGAATAACTCAGCCAGACAATAGCTCGAACAAGCAATATCATAAGTTGTGCAATAACAGTACCGATATATGCATACACATAGTTATTAATATATAATTATAAATAAGTATATGTAAGCATATACAATAAATCTATTTAGTTGTATATGCTTATATATATTGGCAATATTCATATACATGTTACAGTGTTATACATATATGTAGCGATGAAGGTTATGTAATGTAATCCATGTATACAACATTTGTCACCCGGAAGTTCACATGCCTATGTACATATTGTATATATTTAACTGTTATTATCTACATACCTATGTATGTATAGGTTTATGAGAAATAAACTGATTGATTTGAAAAACCGGAGCATGCAATGTGTCGATAGGAAGCGATTTTGACGTCATAAAAGTATTTCATATTCACACGAAATCCTAACTTTTGTCATTTATTTGTATTTATATTTATGTATCTCAAATGCCATGTATATTGGTTTATCGAGATTAAAGAATTGAACTGTTGCCAAAGTTTTTTGCCAAACTGCCAAAGAAATTTTCCAAATGTTTTCAATATTCCACACATATATGATTGTAGGCTGCACTCTTTATTTTCACATATCAATATATAGTAGCATTGAATGCTCTTTATTTATTCAATGTTGATGACAAGTAGGGACCCGACGTTTTAAATTCTATGGCATATACAGTCCGCATAAAAGTATTTGATATGATGTGGAACACTCCGTTATGATGCGTTCATGATGGAATAGCAAATAATCAATGCCAAAAATTAATTATTTCCATAAATATAATATCCAAATCGGCAGAACATATACAGTGGCATGTTATGAACAAATTACATGCATGGATTTCAGTTTGTATATCACCCGATAATTCGTCCAGAATAAAGTAGTAAATATTACATTTGTGCGCAGTTCAAACGTTGTTTTCTCTGAAATGGTACAGTCGATGTGGTTGGAATTATCGTCAATCTTAGTTGATTGCTATATTCTTCCACTGGAGATTGTGTTTGTTTCCAGACCGCGGCCTTTTTCATATTTTCCCAAATATTGTATGCCGTTGTCATGGAAACCAGTATAGTTAATCTATAGTTTTAAAATATAAAAGACTACCATTGACAAAAGACTTAGAGTGTGGGGTTTTCGTGGTTATACTCATAACAGTTAAAGTGCAAGTTAAGATAACAATCAAGGGGAAATCTCAAACATTGGTCAAGGACTATTTGTATGATGATCTAATGCAGCTCATATCTTGATTGTGACATTTGACCATTTTAATAAACATTTGTTAGCACAAGTAGCAATATTGACTGTGGAAATATAAAAATGTACATTTGTGACACGTGAAAATCAAGTTAGAAACGTGCGATATGATGCTAAATGGCCGTAAAAGTGTGTAATCGAAATGTTACCGTGTGTTCAATATAAATAAGCAAAAAAATACCGGGCGTTCAATGTTTTTTTGTCAGATCTTACCGTGCGTTCAATTCTGTTGGAGCACCACGCTTTGAAATCGTGCTCGTATGTCGAGAAAACACAGGAAACAGGGGACAAACGCTAAGCGTGGCAATACACCACTATATGTAATTATGTTCTTGTGTTATCACATTATCCGTATTGTGTGCTCTGGTGGGGTCGACTCGTCACTTCTCAATTTTAATAAAATTTAAAAATTTACAATCGTGGGCCAATCATTCTCCGTGTCACTGGGCCACTCTCCATGGAATTAAGTCATTGTTTTATCATATTCCATTACATAATGCCAAGTACGCTTCTAACCAATTATTTTAATTATTTTAATAATTAAATTAATTAACAGTACAAGTAGGTTGACTGTTACTTCGCTTTTTCGCATTTCCTCCATGTGGGCCGCGATGCGTTTCGCTTTGATCTTGATTTTTTGTTCATGGTTCTTAAATAAATAATATATGTTATAAATATCAAAGTTGTGTAACTAAAATATATACGGTACTTTTACAAAGTTTTATTATTTCTTTTTGTTATGCCGTGGTCATATCTTGACGCACAGAGGTGATTCATTTATGCCCTTTTATAGAATGAAACTTAAAATCGTGCTTTGAAATCGTGCTCGTATGTCGAGAAAACACAGGAAACAGGGGACAAACGCTAAGCGTGGCAATACACCACTATATGTAATTATGTTCTTGTGTTATCACATTATCCGTATTGTGTGCTCTGGTGGGGTCGACTCGTCACTTCTCAATTTTAATAAAATTTAAAAATTTACAATCGTGGGCCAATCATTCTCCGTGTCACTGGGCCACTCTCCATGGAATTAAGTCATTGTTTTATCATATTCCATTATATAATGCCAAGTACGCTTCTAACCAATTATTTTAATATTAATTAACAGTACAAGTAGGTTGACTGTTACTTCGCTTTTTCGCATTTCCTCCATGTGGGCCGCGATGCGTTTCGCTTTGATCTTGATTTTTTTGTTCATGGTTCTTAATTAAATAATATATGTTATAAATATCAAAGTTGTGTAACTAAAATATATACGGTACTTTTACAAAGTTTTATTGTTTCTTTTTGTTATGCCGTGGTCATATCTTGACGCACAGAGGTGATTCATTTATGCCCTTTTATAGAATGAAACTTAATGAGTGCACCCATGATTCTCAGGGGGTCGGCTGAGTTTGGATTTCCGGGAAAACGCCGATACGGGTTTCTCTATGGACCCTTGCTCAGTTACCCCCCTTCGTGTTTAAACATATGCACCTATGATCCTCAGGGGGTGGGCCAAGTTTGGATTTCCGGTAATCACCGAGATGGGTTTCTTTGGGGACCCATGCCTGGTTAACCCCTTTATACAACTTGATAACACTTGCAGTATAATTTAATGTTTATCAAATGATCTCATGTATGAATATTTAGACTCCACCTCACTATATTACCACGGCATATCAAAATAGAGATAATCATTATTGAAGTCGCTTCACTCCCATCTTTCGTTTTGGCTGATGCACGGTATGCAATACCAATTAACTTGACAAACGTTCTTTCCTTCCTGCACTCGATCCCTCTATACCCCCTCCTTGAACAATATTTTTCGGATCTAACATGTTTTCCCCGTCTGCTAAACTTACCCTATATGGTATATATTCTGATACCAAGGGTAAACTTTCCTTCTCCGGGGAAAAGACTTGATAAAAGCCTTTGGGCTTGTTGTCTAATCGCCGTTTTGAACTCTATTATTATTTATGTCAAATTGTTTGTATGTATTACATGTTTTGTTCGAAATTAAATATTGTTTACACCAAGCGTGGCTTTCAATGGGATATCAAGGCATCCAAAACATGTCTTTGTTTCAAAATAAGACATGGTATAGTTTGATCGCAGACGTGACATGTTTTTAGCACGAAAATAGGAGGTTTAACCTTGATTTACTGAAACGAAATTAGTACGAACATTGTAGCGGAACACACCCCTCATCGAGGCAGATTGGCACCCAGGCTGGGATGTTTACACAATTGGAGGGAAAGACGAAAATATACGTACCGTAGTCAAGCTGAGGCGATCGACTTTTATTTTATTCCGTTCATACACAGTGGGATCGGGGACAGAACAGTTGTTGACTGCCGCCAGACTTATTATTTTAAATACAGTTTATTACATCGCACCGGGACCAGATTTATTAGGACAAACTTTATCATAAAGGGGGTTTATGTGGGTATCACATGAGTCACTTATATGAATATTCACATCCCACGCGCTCATGCTCATCCACTCTTTTATTAATTAATATTTACATAGCCCGTCTGTGTTACACTAAATCGTGTTTGGTGATTGGTCAACTGCCAATTGGGTCACTGTTTCATACACAAATAACACACATATCGTAACACAAATACCACACCACACACATTGCTGATATTATCGGACCTAATCACTAAAAAGGGTCAGTAGAATAACTGGACGTGCTTTACAAAGTTCAGCCGAATTGCATCTGAAGCCAGTTATTTATATCGACCACTCTATCGTTACAAAGTGCTTTGAACTGTTATATTGTGCTGACTCAATGTGCTGCAAGGTCTATTCTCAATTTCTCGGCAGAGTTTGTAAAAGAATACGCACATCTTTTTTTGTGGGAATAAATCATCAAAAAGCTATATAAGTATAAGAAACGAATGTAGATTGCGTTATTGGGGTATACGTCACTGTAGTCCTTGTGAGCTCGTCGCCGTATCCCACAATAACACCCCACCAACTACATTTATACTTTAATTAAACGATATAATGGATGGGAATAAAGAATACTTGGGCCAATTGTTAGTATGCGTGATTTCTTATAGATAATCATCCCCATGACACGAGGAGTCTAAATTGTGGTTTAAAGATGATTAACCAATAAGCAACTAAATAAATAGTGATCTAAACACAGTTGTGGAATGGCCAAAACAATAGTTACTTTTAATTCATCAAAATAGAAAACCTTCTTATGGAGGAAGCTACACATCCATCTATACTTCTTTGTCAAACGCTCTCACAGAAGAGGCGAATGGGTTTCACATATTGCGGACATAACATCTAAATCGCTAATGAGGAGAAAAAAATACAGCCTGCACAGAAAACACGTCAGGGACGTGACAACATGATGAATTATCTAACAATTTAATGCCTGACATACGTTGGACACTTCACACTTATGTTGAAAGGTATCCCATAGTGAGGAAACTTGTTGGTTTTAGACCAACAGTCGCACATATCAATTGGAAACTGGGGTGGGGGTGAAATGTTTGACATTCTCAACAGTTTTGAGGTACCGGTTGTAAAATCAAATTCTTCAAAAGGGGTGGAACTTTGGTATGGTCAATGTTGTGCAGCTGAACATTTATGGGTGGAGACACTCTAGCCACGTCCCTGGGCTGGATATGCCGAGTTCTGACTATTGATACTCGAAGAAAGTGTATTATCATTTATTGATCTCAACAAAAACAGTTTTATACAACAATAAAATTAGCACAGTTTTCTAATAACACGACTTTAAGCAGACAATGATTCAGGTAATATATACAATCGACGAATCAAGTAATCTACATGCTAGTAAGTACAATTACATCTGTCATCGTAACTATAACAACGTAATAAATAACAACAAACAGATATTCCATAAAAGCTGATCTGAATTCTAAAAAAGGATGTTCTTTTAGCTTTTCTGCAATGAATCTAAACCAACATTCTTAGTTGTCAATAATGGTTAACAACTAAGGATATTGGTTTAGATTCATTGCAGAAAAGCTGATATATTTGATATAACATGATTTTGATATGTCGTGTTGTACATTTGGCAATTATGGAATATCATACATCAATAACATGATTCATGAATACTTAACAGAATCTAAGCAATAAGGTGACTGAAAATCACTGGAATGAGCACTGTTAGCATATAGTTCGTTGTGAGAAGATTGGAACGACAGCGCCGACACTGTAGCTTCCATAACAGGAGGAGTGCTGGTGTAGTATGGAGAACCGAAGTGGTATGGATGTTGATATCCGTGTCCATACTGCTGGTAACCGCTGAAGCTGTATGTGGGGTTGAACTGATACGGCACTGATGGATAACTGTATGTAGTTGTAGGGTGAGAACACTGTTCGTATTTAGAGCTTGACTGCGGTTGCGCATAAGCTGATGCGTCGACTGGTTGAATCGTACGTAGTGGCGGACTGCTCGGAAGATCACTGATATACGATGAGTCCAATTTATAGTCAGTGAGCCGTCTTTTGACATCGAACTCTGGACTGGAATCCAACAGTGTCTCATAACCACTATCCACACTAATGTTTGGTGACGAGTAACTAACAGGGATTGTTGAAGCACACGGGGACATAACCGGGGAGTCGGATGGCGAAGAAGGATCACTGGCGACGAATGGTTGAACTGGTGACGCGATTGACGGGAGCCGGTCGGTAAACTGTTGCTCGATCGTTGTTGGTTTAACTGACGTCGTGGTGCCATCACGTGGTGATAGATCGCAGATCTGCATCTCGAAGACTTTTCACGGCTCAGCTGACATGCAGAGCTGGTGCTTGAATGTCTCCATCCTATGTAACAACGCTGCGGAAACACGGTCCCAGAACTGGCCGGCGTTCACTCGATAATAGCCCCAACGCAGGGTGTTTGTGCCGCTCTCTCTGTCGACGTTAGATCGATAGTCTCCCTTGGCGAATGTGGGAAGGCTGCTGGGGACGATGGTCCAGAGGAATGTAGCTCTGCCGAGAGGTCCGGACTGAGGCTGACCGCGACCGACGCCGATCTTGGTGAAGCATTTGGTCTTGGAGAGGCTGTGTCTGACGGCGTTCTTCCAGTGTTCTCTCGTCGAATGTCGGAAGAACGAGAAGCGATGCTTGATGTAGCGGTAGATCTCGGTGATTGGTAGGCAGAAGTTTTGAGATCTCAGGACGGCGATGTAAATGAGCTCGGTGTATGAGTAGTTGGGCTTGACGTTGATGTCATCGCTGACGTCAAGTCGTTCGTAGAGGGCGATGAAGTTGTCGACGACTTTGCGGAGATCTATGTCCGTTTCTTGTGAAAATTGAGTCTGTGTTTGTTGTTCGTAGGCACCTGGAAGCAGAAGACGGTTCGATTAAGAAACAATAATGGGCGTGCTGTGGTCAGAAGCTGTTAGATAACACCATGAGACAGGGCGTTGTCTTATTACCTAACATAAAATCATTTAAAGCTGTACCCAGAATTCAACACATAGAGACCGGATACATACTACACGGTATTGTGTGTATAGCTGTATATATTAACAGGATGGCCTTCGTGTTGGGTATTTCTGTTAATAATGGTCACTCCCGTTAAAACCTCCATAAACATAAATGGGATTAAAATATAGACAGACATTGTTCTTATACCATTAATAAATATCGCGTAAATAGTATGTTATTATCAAGATCGTACGATTTGGTATGTAAACATACGCCAAAACTGTTAGAGAACCTGACTTTTGTTTATATAACAAAGCGTACAAACTTGACAATAGCATACTATTTACACGATATTTATGACTGGTTTAAGAATAAAATATGTCTATATTTTAATATTCTTTCTGTTTATTGCAGTTTTAACTAGTGTGACTGTGTTAACGGCATAACCATGACGAAGACCATCCGTGCCTTTAATGCCCTTAGTATTACGTGATTGAAGGTAGCCATGGATGATTGTATAACTATTAACCATATGCACATCATCAAATCCACCGGACAAACATTAGAATCACAGTCAACAATATATTCAGCAACAATGGGCATAACTTCATCAAAAATAAGAACTAGAACTATCTAGTGAGTAGTCTAAACAGTATTTATTCTCCCCAAAAAATACATATGTGCCATTTAATCAGTGTTACAATGCAGCCTTGTATTAACAAACTGAAAGGTTGTGTTGGTGCTCTGGACATTTGATATGCCTTTAACGAACAAAAAATAAGGATTGCGACGATACGCAGGATACCCTTAAGTTTAAAGAGGACAACACACAGTTCGAAGTCCGGGATTACTGTGATAATCCAACCTTATCACGGTACCGCCATTTTACGTGTGTATTCCGTTTTACATTGCGGATATGATTTTAAGGAAGAAGTTAACAAAAGGGTTGTGGTGGTACTCTGGATACCCTTTCATCGATAGAGGGACAAGCGCAGCACAACATAGTTAAATTAAGAAAAAAATAGATGAGTGAAGGATGGAAATGATGGGAAGAGAGGATTTGACAACACGCATTGAAGTCATACAAAATACAACATTATTTGGCCAGCCATTTGCCGGTATATCAATATTTCGTCACAATTTTCGTGTATCTGCTCCGTTCAAAGTAGACAATATTTGGAAGCTCAACTTGGAAGCTTGTCCATTTAAGAACTATACATGGCATAAATAAAGAGCGTCTGTGCATAGACACACTTTTATGATGAAGGGAAATATTGTTCCAATTAAGATCGAAGATATGCTGCAAACCAAAAAACATTAAGAGTTCACATGCGATAAATAGCTATTATGGTTGCGTTGTCCAATAACGAACATCAATAATGGTCAGGGATCCCAATATTGACGATGGAATTTGGTAACTTGTCGCATGGACCTTATATGACACCCGCAAAACTGTTTGTTTGTTGTACAGGATGTACATATTTTATCGCACATGATTACATTCACTTATGTAAACTGTTTTACAATTATATGGAATTAATTATTGTTGTCTTGTAATATGTCAACGATAACACTCGACACTGTAAGGATTGGCGGGCAAGGAATTTAGCGGTATATGATTTTGAAAAGACTATGACGGAAATGAACATACCTGGTCGGTGCTGGAGAAGACGACGAACTTTTTCAGAATGATCATCGTGGATGGCGAATTCGTCGGAAACTTTACGCTTCATAATTGTCTGACGGCGTGTGGGTTGTTTGTCGTTGTTTGTGGCGAAAGTAAGACTGAATGAAAGAGCCGATAATCTGGGCACATTTAAACATATCTATTGTTTTTACAATGAGTTCAACTGACACCCATTTGGAAGCCCTCGAGAAAACTGCACGCGTCATTGTTTAAATAATATTGACCAATCGCGTTGCAGTAACGAAACCATGCCTTGTACTCACTAACGGAAAGTTCAACTCAATTAACGCAGTCAGTGATCACAACTAATTAGGAGACACGATTATGGTACTGACCACGTGATTACTGAAGGGTCGTAGACTGGTGAACATCGTTCCTGTGCCGTTTTCAGTCTGAATATGTGTTGACACTGATGTTGCTGATTCGTAACAGTGTTCAACGGAGACGCGTCATGATTTTTTTTTTTGAAATGAAAATTTTCTGAATCATGACTGAATAATTATAACACTGATACTCCGGCTTCATGAAGGTTATAGATCAGACGTTAGGTTAGTATGACACAACAATTTATGTTGTAGTGGGTAACTTTAAACGTGGATCTGTTCTGGTTTTGTGTGTATGTGTGTGTGTGTGTGTAAGGGTGAGAGGGTGTGTGAGGGTGTGTGTGGAGGGGGGTGGTGCAGGTGTGTGTGTGAATAGTAATATACTGAACTGGACCAAATCCACGCTTAAAGATCCCCTGTTCAATTTGACACACAAAAAACGACCATATATTTTTTATACAAAAAAAAATAATTAGACAGGAGCCATATGTCTATTAATAGGGTGTTTGATTACCAGATATTGATGTTCAAAATAGGAAATTTAAGTTTTGAATTCAGTTTTGAATGTCAGTCTAGCAAACATTCTCATTAACGCTTCTTGTAAAGACGATCGATGGTTCCGTCGCCCAGAAGCTGTAGATAATAAAGATACAACTTCGCATACCCTGGAAAAAACTTACCGAAAAACACGACTCGTGACATGGCTCCCTGCAAAACAGACATAAAGCCTATCTATTCAGCATGGTGAGAAAATTGATAAACGCTATTTATTGTAACAACGGGAGATGAAAATATGCGATCTTTAGTTATGGGCTCTTTCGGGATGCGGAAAAACCGGAGCATGCAATGTGTCGTTAGGAAGCGATTTTGACGTCCATAAAAGTTCTTTCATATTCACACGAAATCCTAACTGTTGCCAAAGATTTTGCCAAACTGCCAAAACAAATTTAAATGGTACAGTCGATGTGGTTGGAATTATCGTCAATCCTAGTTGATTGCTATATTCTTCCATTGGAGATAATGTTTCCAGACCGCGGCCTTTTTCATATTTTCCCAAATATTGTATGTCATTGCCATGGTAACCAGAAATTCTCGTAAACCATGACCCGCGTCTCGGCACCCCCTCCAAAATGATTTCCCATTTTACATATCGCCAAATTTTCATTCTTTATTCCGGTCTGTCACGATTTTGCTAAAATTTGGCCCTAAGCCTTTGGACTATCAAAACTGTATTGCGGAACACAATGCATAATATAACAGCTAACATTGCCGATGGAGTATGTCTCAGTTGGAAAGTAGACTAAAGGTCGCGTTGCGAAGTATCGGGGAGTATTTAATCCGATTAGCAGATTTATGGTCTGCATTTCATTCATCATTCCTTGGTTATAGCCGTTGAGCGGACAAGTCGCAAAGATTTTCGCTCTGCGTCTTGTCGCTGTTCCGGCCAGCTGAACCCGGATCGCTTGTGAGTTGTGTGGCCGTTCTGAAAAGAACTTAGCCGCCCGAGCGATTCGGAGTAAACTGTTTTGGACTTGGCAGAGGATTATGCAGCTAATCCCCTCTGCCGTGGTCGCGGCTGGATAGATTGCGCATTGTGGACACCTTTAGCTGGACTCTAACCCAGGCTAAAGGGGGCTTTGTGCATCTATCCTTTGAGTACCGGATTGCTCCAGCAGTACCCTCTGCATGCGGTACCTCTGAAGCTGGACCTCACCAGCTACCTACCATCCGGTACGGAGACTGGGACCAGAATCCGAAGAAGAGGCGGAAGAAGAAGACCCCCTCCAGGAAGAGAAGGGACGCCGAAAGAAGAGCCAAGTGGAGACATGGGCGAGCTGAGTGACGTCCAGCTCCCCCACTTGGCTGCTGAAGCGGTCGTCGACGACATCACACCAGCTAGCAGGGACGCCGTTGATCTGCTGGAGGTCCCTGCTGTCATCATCGAGGCAAGCGGAGACAGGGACGCGGACACAACCCCCGATGTTCCTGCCGCCAGCTCCGATGTGGAGATGGACACTCTACCACATCGGACACCGGAATTCCATCTAAACCCGGTGTCCCCCATCCCCACGGGCAGCAATAATAACAACATCACTAGCTCCACCCGTACCCTTGAAGAGGTAGTAGGATATAATCACAGACGCGTAATTATTCACCCTCCAAATTGTAACAGAAATAAATATATGGATACGTTCTTACCGTCAGCAATGCGCGCATGGAATAATATACCTGTCTCAATAAAAGCATCATCAACCGTGGAAGAATTCAAGCGTCTTCTGAAGGTCGGTCATACTAATTTAGCTAAGTTTTATTATCATAGTCACTCTCGTAGAGGCCAAGTATATCACACAAGAATGAGACTGGGGTGCAGCCATCTGAACAAAGATCTTGTTGTAAATTACGTAAGAGATTCCCCATTTTGGTCTTGTGGAGAATTTGTAGTTGAATCCGCGTACCACTTTCTTTTGCAATGTCCCCAATATAGTCAAATTAGAGCTGATATGATAGCCGCTCTACCATTTTCGCGAGCAGATGTGAACATTGATGTCCTATTATATGGGTCTAATGAGATGTCCGATGAAACAAATTCTATAATATTTGAAGCTGTGCAACTGTTTATTATCCAAAGTCGACGTTTCGATAATGTGTGAGCTCCGTGCGCAGGGGGTCGTGTATGTGAACATGATGTGCATAACTTGTATGTATAAATATGAAAGTCGCGTTTCTGCACATTGTGTTCGGGCATATCGGTCTGTCTGCCCACGGAGTGCATGCTCAACCGTGCTGACCTTGGCATATTAATGGACTTACTACTGATTGTACTTACATGTACTAATTGTATCTAGATTATATTGATACGCACTACAAGTATAACAATTATTCTAATATATACTTATTTCCATGCATCATCTCTCCTGGGTGCCGAGACGTATTTGGGGTCTAATTCCGTTTCTATATTGGACAATCCACCATGATTTAACGCCATAATGTAAAATTTATATTATGACTGAGGGATTATTGTATACAGCATTTATCACACTTCTTTTCTACCTACTTTATTATCTTTCTTGTCTATTTCATAATCTTCTCCCTTCTATCACTCCTCCATCTTTCTGATCCATGCACTCGCTTAACTAACTTCCCAACATTTATTTGAAAACACAGAACAATATTAAAATTCCCGTCCTCTTTACCCTGTAGCTGTCTGTATTGACACTCGGGGTAACATTTTTGGAGGAAAAGATTTTTATAAAAGCCATAGGCTCATGGCTTGTTATCTAATCCTCATTTGAACTATGTTTTTTTCTCAATATGTATAATTGTCAATGTGATGTTCTGTTCTTTTGTTCAAATAAATATTGTTTACACTAAGAGGTAGTTAGAAGTGCGGTGGAGACTCAGGCAGAATCCAACAGGTTAATCGCAGAGGTCGCGGCTGACCGCCTGAGATACCAACAACAAGGACAACAAGAGCAACAACAACAACAACAACGACGAGAAGAATAACTGAGATGCCACGGAGTGGAGCTCCCTAAAACCACAACAACAGAAACACAGCATCGAAAGAAAAAGAAACCAAAAAAATAAAATAATGCCTAGATCATTTTTTCACGATTCACTGTTATTTCATAACTCATCACATCACTTCCAAGTGGGTTGTAGGAGAGGGGTTTCGCCCCTCTCAAATCCTCCCTGTGCCTAGTCCCAAAACTCCCAATAATAAAAAAATAAATAAATATGGTCTACATTTAGAGGCTTTCTGGTGTGGTGATTGACAAACCAACAATGTTACGCCGTAGTTGTAATAATATGAAGGATAAGTTGGTTTAACCGAATTCTGAGGTGGTTGATTGATACTTGATTATAAATGAATATTGAGAAATACAGAGTGATATGAAGATATATACACATACTATATACATGTCTCCGGTGCAATGGGGATATCAAGATTACACTAAACAATTTCGTTTTGTTTGCTTCTTTTTTTTGGACGAAGATTTTACAGTAAGTTTTTCTACGCGAATTCATGAGTCGAGTTGGATTCGAAATACGACGGTAATTGTGTATTTAATTACGTTAATCGTCTATAAACAGATGTGAGTTATATACCAGTCTGTTAATTAACTGTTGTCCCTGGTAGTATTCATCAAATTTGGCATAATGATTATATTCACTCAGTGTATATACTCGGTGAGTGTAGCTGCATGGAATTACATTTCGCCTGCATTCATGAAAACAGTATATTTTATATTTTTGTATGCTTAACAATATGATCTTGAGGGCGTTACCATTTCTGACTACGATATAATTGTTGTTTGCTTCGACAGTGTAAGCGATTTGCTTGATTGAGTGCTGTTGAAAATGACACCTTTCTCTTTTGAGTAATTTCATGTCTCCTATAGGGTGTCCAAGGATGACCTAATTACTTAATTGGTGTAGCCGTGCAACAATCAATATATCATTATATGCTGATTTACGCAACTAATTAGACACAAGCTATCAGATTATGTGATGGGATCGGGGACAGAAAAGTGGGAGAAGCAACAAAATCGATTACTGTTTTTGTTGTTGACTGCCGCCAGACTTATTATTTTAAATACAGTTTATTACATCGCACCGGACCAGATTTTTTAGGACAAACTTTATCATAAAGGAGGTTTATGTGGGTATCCCATGAGTCACTTATATGAATATTCAATCCCAGGCGCTCATGCTCATCCACTCTTTTAGTAATTAATATTTACATAGCCCGTCTGTGTTACACTAAATCGTGTTTGGTGATTGGTCAACTGCCAATTGGGTCACCAGTTTCATACCCAAATAACACACAGACCGTAACACGAATACTACGTCACATATTTGTGATATTATCGGACATACTCACTAAAATGGGTCAGCAGAATAACTGGACGTGCTGTTCAAAGTTCAGCCGAATTGCATCTGAAGCTAGTTATTTATATCGATCACGTTATCGTTACTAAGTGCTTGGAAATGTTATATTGTGCTGACTCAATGTGCTGCATGGTCTAGTCTCAAATTCTCGGCAGATCGCACAGCATTTCTTTTCAACAACTATATACGCGTATTTATGTTACAGTCTGTGCACAATTTGTTCTATATAAGATGTCAAACAATGATTGGATCAATTTTTTGATGGTGCAGCTGGACATTTCAAGGTGGAGACCCCCTAGCCACGTCCCTGGGCTGGAGTGACGAGTTCTGACTATTGATACTCGAAGAAAGTGTATGATCATTTATTAATCTCAACAAAAACAATTTTATACAACAGTATAATTAGCACAGTTATCTAATGACACGACTGTAAGCAGAAAATGATTCGGGTAATATATACAATTGACGAATCAAGAAATCTACATGCTAGTAAGTACAATTACACCTGTCATCGTAACTATAACAACGTAATAAATAACAACAAACAGATATTCCATAAAAGGCGAATATGAATTTCAAGAGAAAGTATGCTCTTTCAGCTTTTCTGCAATGAATCTAAACCAATATTCTTAGTTGTCAATAATGGTTAACAACTAAGAATATTGGTTTAGATTCATTGCAGAAAAGCTAATATATTTGATATGACATGATTTTGATATGTCGTGTTGTATATTTGGCAATTATGGAATATCATACATCAATAACATGATTCATGAATACTTAACAGAATTTAAGCAATAAGGTGACTGAATATCACTGGAATGAGCACTAGCAACATATAGTTCGTTGGGAGGCGATTGGAACGACGGCGCCGACACTGGGGATTCCATAACAGGAGGAGTGCTGGTGTAGTATGGAGAACCGAAGTGGTATGGATGTTGATAGCCGTGTCCATACTGCTGGTAACCGCTGAAGCTGTATCTGGGGTTGAACTGATACGGCACTGATGGATAACTGTATGTAGTTGTAGGGTGAGAACACTGTTCGTATTTAGAGCTTGACTGCGGTTGCGCATAAGCTGATGCGTCGACTGGTTGAATCGTACATAGTGGCGGACTGCTCGGAAGATCACTGATATACGATGAGTCCAATTTATAGTCAGTGAGCCGTCTTTTGACATCGAACTCTGGACTGGAATCCAACAGTGTCTCATAACCACTATCCACACTAATGTTTGGTGACGAGTAACTAACAGGGCTTGTTGAAGCACACGGGGACATAACCGGGGAGTCGGATGGCGAAGAAGGATCACTGGCGACGAATGGTTGAACTGGTGACGCGATTGACGGGAGCCGGTCGGTAAACTGTTGCTCGATCGTTGTTGGTTTAACTGACGTCGCGGTGCCATCACGTGGTGATAGATCGCAGATCTGCATCTCGAAGACTTTTCGCGGCTCAGCTGACATGCAGAGCTGGTGCTTGAATGTCTCCATCCTATGTAACAACGCTGCGGAAACACGGTCCCAGAACTGGCCGGCGTTCACTCGATAATAGCCCCAACGCAGGGTGTTTGTGCCGCTCTCTCTGTCGACGTTAGATCGATAGTCTCCCTTGGCGAATGTGGGAAGGCTGCTGGGGACGATGGTCCAGAGGAATGTAGCTCTGCCGAGAGGTCCGGACTGAGGCTGACCGCGACCGACGCCGATCTTGGTGAAGCATTTGGTCTTGGAGAGGCTGTGTCTGACGGCGTTCTTCCAGTGTTCTCTCGTCGAATGTCGGAAGAACGAGAAGCGATGCTTGATGTAGCGGTAGATCTCGGTGATTGGTAGGCAGAAGTTTTGAGATCTCAGGACGGCGATGTAAATGAGCTCGGTGTATGAGTAGTTGGGCTTGACGTTGATGTCATCGCTGACGTCAAGTCGTTCGTAGAGGGCGATGAAGTTGTCGACGACTTTGCGGAGATCTATGTCCGTTTCTTGTGAAAATTGAGTCTGTGTTTGTTGTTCGTAGGCACCTGGAAGCAGAAGACGGTTCGATTAAGAAACAATAATGGATCAGAAGCTGTTAGATAACACCATGAGACAGGGCGTTGTCTTATTACCTAACATAAAATCATTTAAAGCTGTACCCAGACTTCAACACACAGAGACCGGATACATACTACACGGTATTGCGTGTATAGCTGTATATATTAACAGGATGGCCTTCGTGTTGGGTATTTCTGTTAATAATGGTCACTCCCGTTAAAACCTCCATAAACAGAAATGGGATTAAAATATAGACAGACATTGTTCTTATACCAATAATAAATATCGCGTAAATAGTATGTTATTATCAAGATCGTACGATTTGGTATGTAAACATACGCCAAAACTGTTAGAGAACCTGACTTTTGTTTACATAACAAAGCGTACAAACTTGACAATAGCATACTATTTACACGATATTTATGACTGGTTTAAGAATAAAATATGTCTATATTTTAATATTCTTTCTGTTTATTGCAGTTTTAACTAGTGTGACTGTGTTAACGGCATAACCATGACGAAGGCCATCCGTGCCTTTAATGCCCTTAGTATTACGTGATTGAAGGTAGCCATGGATGATTGTATAACTATTAACCATATGCACATCATCAAATCCACCGGACAAACATTAGAATCACAGTCAACAATATATTCAGCAACAATGGGCATAACTTCATCAAAAATAAGAATTAGAACTATCTAGTGAGTAGTCTAAACAGTATTTATTCTCCCCAAAAAATACATATGTGCCATTTAATCAGTGTTACAATGCAGCCTTGTATTAACAAACTGAAAGGTTGTGTTGGTGCTCTGGACATTTGATATGCCTTTAACGAACAAAAAATAAGGATTGCGACGATACGCAGGATACCCTTAAGTTTAAAGAGGACAACACACAGTTCGAAGTCCGGGATTACTGTGATAATCCAACCTTATCACGGTACCGCCATTTTACGTGTGTATTCCGTTTTACATTGCGGATATGATTTTAAGGAAGAAGTTAACAAAAGGGTTGTGGTGGTACTCTGGATACCCTTTCATCGATAGAGGGACAAGCGCAGCACAACATAGTTAAATTAAGAAAAAAATAGATGAGTGAAGGATGGAAATGATGGGAAGAGAGGATTTGACAACACGCATTGAAGTCATACAAAATACAACATTATTTGGCCAGCCATTTGCCGGTATATCAATATTTCGTCACAATTTTCGTGTATCTGCTCCGTTCAAAGTAGACAATATTTGGAAGCTCAACTTGGAAGCTTGTCCATTTAAGAACTATACATGGCATAAATAAAGAGCGTCTGTGCATAGACACACTTTTATGATGAAGGGAAATATTGTTCCAATTAAGATCGAAGATATGCTGCAAACCAAAAAACATTAAGAGTTCACATGCGATAAATAGCTATTATGGTTGCGTTGTCCAATAACGAACATCAATAATGGTCAGGGATCCCAATATTGACGATGGAATTTGGTAACTTGTCGCATGGACCTTATATGACACCCGCAAAACTGTTTGTTTGTTGTACAGGATGTACATATTTTATCGCACATGATTACATTCACTTATGTAAACTGTTTTACAATTATATGGAATTAATTATTGTTGTCTTGTAATATGTCAACGATAACACTCGACACTGTAAGGATTGGCGGGCAAGGAATTTAGCGGTATATGATTTTGAAAAGACTATGACGGAAATGAACATACCTGGTCGGTGCTGGAGAAGACGACGAACTTTTTCAGAATGATCATCGTGGATGGCGAATTCGTCGGAAACTTTACGCTTCATAATTGTCTGACGGCGTGTGGGTTGTTTGTCGTTGTTTGTGGCGAAAGTAAGACTGAATGAAAGAGCCGATAATCTGGGCACATTTAAACATATCTATTGTTTTTACAATGAGTTCAACTGACACCCATTTGGAAGCCCTCGAGAAAACTGCACGCGTCATTGTTTAAATAATATTGACCAATCGCGTTGCAGTAACGAAACCATGCCTTGTACTCACTAACGGAAAGTTCAACTCAATTAACGCAGTCAGTGATCACAACTAATTAGGAGACACGATTATGGTACTGACCACGTGATTACTGAAGGGTCGTAGACTGGTGAACATTGTTCCTGTGCCGTTTTCAGTCTGAATATGTGTTGACACTGATGTTGCTGATTCGTAACAGTGTTCAACGGAGACGCGTCATGATTTTTTTTTTTTAAATGAAAATTTTCTGAATCATGACTGAATAATTATGACACTGATACTCCGGCTTCATGAAGGTTATAGATCAGACGTTAGGTTAGTATGACACAACAATTGATGTTGTAGTGGGTAACTTTAAACGTGGATCTGTTCTGGTTTTGTGTGTATGTGTGTGTGTGTGTAAGGGTGAGAGGGTGTGTGAGGGTGTGTGTGGAGGGGGGTGGTGCAGGTGTGTGTGTGAATAGTAATATACTGAACTGGACCAAATCTACGCTTAAAGATCCCCTGTTCAATTTGACACACAAAAAACGACCATATATTTTTTATACAAAAAAAAATAATTAGACAGGAGCCATATGTCTATTAATAGGGTGTTTGATTACCAGATATTGATGTTCAAAATAGGAAATTTAAGTTTTGAATTCAGTTTTGAATGTCAGTCTAGCAAACATTCTCATTAACGCTTCTTGTAAAGACGATCGATGGTTCCGTCGCCCAGAAGCTGTAGATAATAAATATACAACTTCGCATACCCTGGAAAAAACTTACCGAAATGTTTTTTTTCAACACGACTCGTGACATGGCTCCCTGCAAAACAGACATAAAGCCTATCTATTCAGCATGGTGAGAAAATTGATAAACGCTATTTATTGTAACAACGGGAGATGAAAATATGCGATCTTTAGTTATGGGCTCTTTCGGGATGCGGAAAAACCGGAGCATGCAATGTGTCGTTAGGAAGCGATTTTGACGTCCATAAAAGTTCTTTCATATTCACACGAAATCCTAACTGTTGCCAAAGATTTTTCCAAACTGCCAAAACAAATTTAAATGGTACAGTCGATGTGGTTGGAATTATCGTCAATCCTAGTTGATTGCTATATTCTTCCATTGGAGATAATGTTTCCAGACCGCGGCCTTTTTCATATTTTCCCAAATATTGTATGTCATTGCCATGGTAACCAGAAATTCTCGTAAACCATGACCCGCGTCTCGGCACCCCCTCCAAAATGATTTCCCATTTTACATATCGCCAAATTTTCATTCTTTATTCCGGTCTGTCACGATTTTGCTAAAATTTGGCCCTAAGCCTTTGGACTATCAAAACTGTATTGCGGAACACAATGCATAATATAACAGCTAACATTGCCGATGGAGTATGTCTCAGTTGGAAAGTAGACTAAAGGTCGCGTTGCGAAGTATCGGGGAGTATTTAATCCGATTAGCAGATTTATGGTCTGCATTTCATTCATCATTCCTTGGTTATAGCCGTTGAGCGGACAAGTCGCAAAGATTTTCGCTCTGCGTCTTGTCGCTGTTCCGGCCAGCTGAACCCGGATCGCTTGTGAGTTGTGTGGCCGTTCTGAAAAGAACTTAGCCGCCCGAGCGATTCGGAGTAAACTGTTTTGGACTTGGCAGAGGATTATGCAGCTAATCCCCTCTGCCGTGGTCGCGGCTGGATAGATTGCGCATTGTGGACACCTTTAGCTGGACTCTAACCCAGGCTAAAGGGGGCTTTGTGCATCTATCCTTTGAGTACCGGATTGCTCCAGCAGTACCCTCTGCATGCGGTACCTCTGAAGCTGGACCTCACCAGCTACCTACCATCCGGTACGGAGACTGGGACCAGAATCCGAAGAAGAGGCGGAAGAAGAAGACCCCCTCCAGGAAGAGAAGGGACGCCGAAAGAAGAGCCAAGTGGAGACATGGGCGAGCTGAGTGACGTCCAGCTCCCCCACTTGGCTGCTGAAGCGGTCGTCGACGACATCACACCAGCTATCAGGGACGCCGTTGATCTGCCGGAGGTCCCTGCTGTCATCATCGAGGCAAGCGGAGACAGGGACGCGGACACAACCCCCGATGTTCCTGCCGCCAGCTCCGATGTGGAGATGGACACTCTAACACATCGGACACCGGAATTCCATCTAAACCCGGTGTCCCCCATCCCCACGGGCAGCAATAATAACAACATCACTAGCTCCACCCGTACCCTTGAAGAGGTAGTAGGATATAATCACAGACGCGTAATTATTCACCCTCCAAATTGTAACAGAAATAAATATATGGATACGTTCTTACCGTCAGCAATGCGCGCATGGAATAATATACCTGTCTCAATAAAAGCATCATCAACCGTGGAAGAATTCAAGCGTCTTCTGAAGGTCGGTCATACTAATTTAGCTAAGTTTTATTATCATAGTCACTCTCGTAGAGGCCAAGAATGAGACTGGGGTGCAGCCATCTGAACAAAGATCTTGTTGTAAATTACGTAAGAGATTCCCCATTTTGGTCTTGTGGAGAATTTGTAGTTGAATCCGCGTACCACTTTCTTTTGCAATGTCCCCAATATAGTCAAATTAGAGCTGATATGATAGCCGCTCTACCATTTTCGCGAGCAGATGTGAACATTGATGTCCTATTATATGGGTCTAATGAGATGTCCGATGAAACAAATTCTATAATATTTGAAGCTGTGCAACTGTTTATTATCCAAAGTCGACGTTTCGATAATGTGTGAGCTCCGTGCGCAGGGGGTCGTGTATGTGAACATGATGTGCATAACTTGTATGTATAAATATGAAAGTCGCGTTTCTGCACATTGTGTTCGGGCATATCGGTCTGTCTGCCCACGGAGTGCATGCTCAACCGTGCTGACCTTGGCATATTAATGGACTTACTACTGATTGTACTTACATGTACTAATTGTATCTAGATTATATTGATACGCACTACAAGTATAACAATTATTCTAATATATACTTATTTCCATGCATCATCTCTCCTGGGTGCCGAGACGTATTTGGGGTCTAATTCCGTTTCTATATTGGACAATCCACCATGATTTAACGCCATAATGTAAAATTTATATTATGACTGAGGGATTATTGTATACAGCATTTATCACACTTCTTTTCTACCTACTTTATTATCTTTCTTGTCTATTTCATAATCTTCTCCCTTCTATCACTCCTCCATCTTTCTGATCCATGCACTCGCTTAACTAACTTCCCAACATTTATTTGAAAACACAGAACAATATTAAAATTCCCGTCCTCTTTACCCTGTAGCTGTCTGTATTGACACTCGGGGTAACATTTTTGGAGGAAAAGATTTTTATAAAAGCCATAGGCTCATGGCTTGTTATCTAATCCTCATTTGAACTATGTTTTTTTCTCAATATGTATAAATGTCAATGTGATGTTCTGTTCTTTTGTTCAAATAAATATTGTTTACACTAAGAGGTAGTTAGAAGTGCGGTGGAGACTCAGGCAGAATCCAACAGGTTAATCGCAGAGGTCGCGGCTGACCGCCTGAGATACCAACAACAAGGACAACAAGAGCAACAACAACAACAACAACGACGAGAAGAATAACTGAGATGCCACGGAGTGGAGCTCCCTAAAACCACAACAACAGAAACACAGCATCGAAAGAAAAAGAAACCAAAAAAATAAAATAATGCCTAGATCATTTTTTCACGATTCACTGTTATTTCATAACTCATCACATCACTTCCAAGTGGGTTGTAGGAGAGGGGTTTCGCCCCTCTCAAATCCTCCCTGTGCCTAGTCCCAAAACTCCCAATAATAAAAAAATAAATAAATATGGTCTACATTTAGAGGCTTTCTGGTGTGGTGATTGACAAACCAACAATGTTACGCCGTAGTTGTAATAATATGAAGGATAAGTTGGTTTAACCGAATTCTGAGGTGGTTGATTGATACTTGATTATAAATGAATATTGAGAAATACAGAGTGATATGAAGATATATACACATACTATATACATGTCTCCGGTGCAATGGGGATATCAAGATTACACTAAACAATTTCGTTTTGTTTGCTTTTTTTTTTTGGACGAAGATTTTACAGTAAGTTTTTCTACGCGAATTCATGAGTCGAGTTGGATTCGAAATACGACGGTAATTGTGTATTTAATTACGTTAATCGTCTATAAACAGATGTGAGTTATATACCAGTCTGTTAATTAACTGTTGTCCCTGGTAGTATTCATCAAATTTGGCATAATGATTATATTCACTCAGTGTATATACTCGGTGAGTGTAGCTGCATGGAATTACATTTCGCCTGCATTCATGAAAACAGTATATTTTATATTTTTATATGCTTAACAATATGATCTTGAGGGCGTTACCATTTCTGACTACGGTATAATTGTTGTTTGCTTCGACAGTGTAAGCGATTTGCTTGATTGAGTGCTGTTGAAAATGACACCTTTCTCTTTTGAGTAATTTCATGTCTCCTATAGGGTGTCAAGGATTACCTAATTACTTAATTGGTGTAGCGTGCAACAATCAATATATCATTATATGCTGATTTACGCAACTAATTAGACACAAGCTATCAGATTATGTGATGGGATCGGGGACAGAAAAGTGGGAGAAGCAACAAAATCGATTACTGTTTTTGTTGTTGACTGCCGCCAGACTTATTATTTTAAATACAGTTTATTACATCGCACCGGACCAGATTTTTTAGGACAAACTTTATCATAAAGGAGGTTTATGTGGGTATCCCATGAGTCACTTATATGAATATTCAATCCCAGGCGCTCATGCTCATCCACTCTTTTAGTAATTAATATTTACATAGCCCGTCTGTGTTACACTAAATCGTGTTTGGTGATTGGTCAACTGCCAATTGGGTCACCAGTTTCATACCCAAATAACACACAGACCGTAACACGAATACTACGTCACATATTTGTGATATTATCGGACATACTCACTAAAATGGGTCAGCAGAATAACTGGACGTGCTGTTCAAAGTTCAGCCGAATTGCATCTGAAGCTAGTTATTTATATCGATCACGTTATCGTTACTAAGTGCTTGGAAATGTTATATTGTGCTGACTCAATGTGCTGCATGGTCTAGTCTCAAATTCTCGGCAGATCGCACAGCATTTCTTTTCAACAACTATATACGCGTATTTATGTTACAGTCTGGGCACAATTTGTTCTATATAAGATGTCAAACAATGATTGGATCAATTTTTTTATGGTGCAGCTGGACATTTCAAGGTGGAGACCCCCTAGCCACGTCCCTGGGCTGGAGTGACGAGTTCTGACTATTGATACTCGAAGAAAGTGTATGATCATTTATTAATCTCAACAAAAACAATTTTATACAACAGTATAATTAGCACAGTTATCTAATGACACGACTGTAAGCAGAAAATGATTCGGGTAATATATACAATTGACGAATCAAGAAATCTACATGCTAGTAAGTACAATTACACCTGTCATCGTAACTATAACAACGTAATAAATAACAACAAACAGATATTCCATAAAAGGCGAATATGAATTTCAAGAGAAAGTATGCTCTTTCAGCTTTTCTGCAATGAATCTAAACCAATATTCTTAGTTGTCAATAATGGTTAACAACTAAGAATATTGGTTTAGATTCATTGCAGAAAAGCTAATATATTTGATATATTTGATGTGGAGAATTTGTAGTTGAATCCGCGTACCACTTTCTTTTGCAATGTCCCCAATATAGTCAAATTAGAGCTGATATGATAGCCGCTCTACCATTTTCGCGAGCAGATGTGAACATTGATGTCCTATTATATGGGTCTAATGAGATGTCCGATGAAACAAATTCTATAATATTTGAAGCTGTGCAACTGTTTATTATCCAAAGTCGACGTTTCGATAATGTGTGAGCTCCGTGCGCAGGGGGTCGTGTATGTGAACATGATGTGCATAACTTGTATGTATAAATATGAAAGTCGCGTTTCTGCACATTGTGTTCGGGCATATCGGTCTGTCTGCCCACGGAGTGCATGCTCAACCGTGCTGACCTTGGCATATTAATGGACTTACTACTGATTGTACTTACATGTACTAATTGTATCTAGATTATATTGATACGCACTACAAGTATAACAATTATTCTAATATATACTTATTTCCATGCATCATCTCTCCTGGGTGCCGAGACGTATTTGGGGTCTAATTCCGTTTCTATATTGGACAATCCACCATGATTTAACGCCATAATGTAAAATTTATATTATGACTGAGGGATTATTGTATACAGCATTTATCACACTTCTTTTCTACCTACTTTATTATCTTTCTTGTCTATTTCATAATCTTCTCCCTTCTATCACTCCTCCATCTTTCTGATCCATGCACTCGCTTAACTAACTTCCCAACATTTATTTGAAAACACAGAACAATATTAAAATTCCCGTCCTCTTTACCCTGTAGCTGTCTGTATTGACACTCGGGGTAACATTTTTGGAGGAAAAGATTTTTATAAAAGCCATAGGCTCATGGCTTGTTATCTAATCCTCATTTGAACTATGTTTTTTTCTCAATATGTATAAATGTCAATGTGATGTTCTGTTCTTTTGTTCAAATAAATATTGTTTACACTAAGAGGTAGTTAGAAGTGCGGTGGAGACTCAGGCAGAATCCAACAGGTTAATCGCAGAGGTCGCGGCTGACCGCCTGAGATACCAACAACAAGGACAACAAGAGCAACAACAACAACAACAACGACGAGAAGAATAACTGAGATGCCACGGAGTGGAGCTCCCTAAAACCACAACAACAGAAACACAGCATCGAAAGAAAAAGAAACCAAAAAAATAAAATAATGCCTAGATCATTTTTTCACGATTCACTGTTATTTCATAACTCATCACATCACTTCCAAGTGGGTTGTAGGAGAGGGGTTTCGCCCCTCTCAAATCCTCCCTGTGCCTAGTCCCAAAACTCCCAATAATAAAAAAATAAATAAATATGGTCTACATTTAGAGGCTTTCTGGTGTGGTGATTGACAAACCAACAATGTTACGCCGTAGTTGTAATAATATGAAGGATAAGTTGGTTTAACCGAATTCTGAGGTGGTTGATTGATACTTGATTATAAATGAATATTGAGAAATACAGAGTGATATGAAGATATATACACATACTATATACATGTCTCCGGTGCAATGGGGATATCAAGATTACACTAAACAATTTCGTTTTGTTTGCTTTTTTTTTTTGGACGAAGATTTTACAGTAAGTTTTTCTACGCGAATTCATGAGTCGAGTTGGATTCGAAATACGACGGTAATTGTGTATTTAATTACGTTAATCGTCTATAAACAGATGTGAGTTATATACCAGTCTGTTAATTAACTGTTGTCCCTGGTAGTATTCATCAAATTTGGCATAATGATTATATTCACTCAGTGTATATACTCGGTGAGTGTAGCTGCATGGAATTACATTTCGCCTGCATTCATGAAAATAGTATATTTTATATTTTTATATGCTTAACAATATGATCTTGAGGGCGTTACCATTTCTGACTACGGTATAATTGTTGTTTGATTCGACAGTGTAAGCGATTTGCTTGATTGAGTGCTGTTGAAAATGACACCTTTCTCTTTTGAGTAATTTCATGTCTCCTATAGGGTGTCAAGGATTACCTAATTACTTAATTGGTGTAGCCGTGCAACAATCAATATATCATTATATGCTGATTTACGCAACTAATTAGACACAAGCTATCAGATTATGTGATGGGATCGGGGACAGAAAAGTGGGAGAAGCAACAAAATCGATTACTGTTTTTGTTGTTGACTGCCGCCAGACTTATTATTTTAAATACAGTTTATTACATCGCACCGGACCAGATTTTTTAGGACAAACTTTATCATAAAGGAGGTTTATGTGGGTATCCCATGAGTCACTTATATGAATATTCAATCCCAGGCGCTCATGCTCATCCACTCTTTTAGTAATTAATATTTACATAGCCCGTCTGTGTTACACTAAATCGTGTTTGGTGATTGGTCAACTGCCAATTGGGTCACCAGTTTCATACCCAAATAACACACAGACCGTAACACGAATACTACGTCACATATTTGTGATATTATCGGACATACTCACTAAAATGGGTCAGCAGAATAACTGGACGTGCTGTTCAAAGTTCAGCCGAATTGCATCTGAAGCTAGTTATTTATATCGATCACGTTATCGTTACTAAGTGCTTGGAAATGTTATATTGTGCTGACTCAATGTGCTGCATGGTCTAGTCTCAAATTCTCGGCAGATCGCACAGCATTTCTTTTCAACAACTATATACGCGTATTTATGTTACAGTCTGGGCACAATTTGTTCTATATAAGATGTCAAACAATGATTGGATCAATTTTTTTATGGTGCAGCTGGACATTTCAAGGTGGAGACCCCCTAGCCACGTCCCTGGGCTGGAGTGACGAGTTCTGACTATTGATACTCGAAGAAAGTGTATGATCATTTATTAATCTCAACAAAAACAATTTTATACAACAGTATAATTAGCACAGTTATCTAATGACACGACTGTAAGCAGAAAATGATTCGGGTAATATATACAATTGACGAATCAAGAAATCTACATGCTAGTAAGTACAATTACACCTGTCATCGTAACTATAACAACGTAATAAATAACAACAAACAGATATTCCATAAAAGGCGAATATGAATTTCAAGAGAAAGTATGCTCTTTCAGCTTTTCTGCAATGAATCTAAACCAATATTCTTAGTTGTCAATAATGGTTAACAACTAAGAATATTGGTTTAGATTCATTGCAGAAAAGCTAATATATTTGATATGACATGATTTTGATATGTCGTGTTGTATATTTGGCAATTATGGAATATCATACATCAATAACATGATTCATGAATACTTAACAGAATTTAAGCAATAAGGTGACTGAATATCACTGGAATGAGCACTAGCAACATATAGTTCGTTGGGAGGCGATTGGAACGACGGCGCCGACACTGGGGATTCCATAACAGGAGGAGTGCTGGTGTAGTATGGAGAACCGAAGTGGTATGGATGTTGATAGCCGTGTCCATACTGCTGGTAACCGCTGAAGCTGTATGTGGGGTTGAACTGATACGGCACTGATGGATAACTGTATGTAGTTGTAGGGTGAGAACACTGTTCGTATTTAGAGCTTGACTGCGGTTGCGCATAAGCTGATGCGTCGACTGGTTGAATCGTACGTAGTGGCGGACTGCTCGGAAGATCACTGATATACGATGAGTCCAATTTATAGTCAGTGAGCCGTCTTTTGACATCGAACTCTGGACTGGAATCCAACAGTGTCTCATAACCACTATCCACACTAATGTTTGGTGACGAGTAACTAACAGGGCTTGTTGAAGCACACGGGGACATAACCGGGGAGTCGGATGGCGAAGAAGGATCACTGGCGACGAATGGTTGAACTGGTGACGCGATTGACGGGAGCCGGTCGGTAAACTGTTGCTCGATCGTTGTTGGTTTAACTGACGTCGCGGTGCCATCACGTGGTGATAGATCGCAGATCTGCATCTCGAAGACTTTTCGCGGCTCAGCTGACATGCAGAGCTGGTGCTTGAATGTCTCCATCCTATGTAACAACGCTGCGGAAACACGGTCCCAGAACTGGCCGGCGTTCACTCGATAATAGCCCCAACGCAGGGTGTTTGTGCCGCTCTCTCTGTCGACGTTAGATCGATAGTCTCCCTTGGCGAATGTGGGAAGGCTGCTGGGGACGATGGTCCAGAGGAATGTAGCTCTGCCGAGAGGTCCGGACTGAGGCTGACCGCGACCGACGCCGATCTTGGTGAAGCATTTGGTCTTGGAGAGGCTGTGTCTGACGGCGTTCTTCCAGTGTTCTCTCGTCGAATGTCGGAAGAACGAGAAGCGATGCTTGATGTAGCGGTAGATCTCGGTGATTGGTAGGCAGAAGTTTTGAGATCTCAGGACGGCGATGTAAATGAGCTCGGTGTATGAGTAGTTGGGCTTGACGTTGATGTCATCGCTGACGTCAAGTCGTTCGTAGAGGGCGATGAAGTTGTCGACGACTTTGCGGAGATCTATGTCCGTTTCTTGTGAAAATTGAGTCTGTGTTTGTTGTTCGTAGGCACCTGGAAGCAGAAGACGGTTCGATTAAGAAACAATAATGGATCAGAAGCTGTTAGATAACACCATGAGACAGGGCGTTGTCTTATTACCTAACATAAAATCATTTAAAGCTGTACCCAGACTTCAACACACAGAGACCGGATACATACTACACGGTATTGCGTGTATAGCTGTATATATTAACAGGATGGCCTTCGTGTTGGGTATTTCTGTTAATAATGGTCACTCCCGTTAAAACCTCCATAAACAGAAATGGGATTAAAATATAGACAGACATTGTTCTTATACCAATAATAAATATCGCGTAAATAGTATGTTATTATCAAGATCGTACGATTTGGTATGTAAACATACGCCAAAACTGTTAGAGAACCTGACTTTTGTTTACATAACAAAGCGTACAAACTTGACAATAGCATACTATTTACACGATATTTATGACTGGTTTAAGAATAAAATATGTCTATATTTTAATATTCTTTCTGTTTATTGCAGTTTTAACTAGTGTGACTGTGTTAACGGCATAACCATGACGAAGGCCATCCGTGCCTTTAATGCCCTTAGTATTACGTGATTGAAGGTAGCCATGGATGATTGTATAACTATTAACCATATGCACATCATCAAATCCACCGGACAAACATTAGAATCACAGTCAACAATATATTCAGCAACAATGGGCATAACTTCATCAAAAATAAGAATTAGAACTATCTAGTGAGTAGTCTAAACAGTATTTATTCTCCCCAAAAAATACATATGTGCCATTTAATCAGTGTTACAATGCAGCCTTGTATTAACAAACTGAAAGGTTGTGTTGGTGCTCTGGACATTTGATATGCCTTTAACGAACAAAAAATAAGGATTGCGACGATACGCAGGATACCCTTAAGTTTAAAGAGGACAACACACAGTTCGAAGTCCGGGATTACTGTGATAATCCAACCTTATCACGGTACCGCCATTTTACGTGTGTATTCCGTTTTACATTGCGGATATGATTTTAAGGAAGAAGTTAACAAAAGGGTTGTGGTGGTACTCTGGATACCCTTTCATCGATAGAGGGACAAGCGCAGCACAACATAGTTAAATTAAGAAAAAAATAGATGAGTGAAGGATGGAAATGATGGGAAGAGAGGATTTGACAACACGCATTGAAGTCATACAAAATACAACATTATTTGGCCAGCCATTTGCCGGTATATCAATATTTCGTCACAATTTTCGTGTATCTGCTCCGTTCAAAGTAGACAATATTTGGAAGCTCAACTTGGAAGCTTGTCCATTTAAGAACTATACATGGCATAAATAAAGAGCGTCTGTGCATAGACACACTTTTATGATGAAGGGAAATATTGTTCCAATTAAGATCGAAGATATGCTGCAAACCAAAAAACATTAAGAGTTCACATGCGATAAATAGCTATTATGGTTGCGTTGTCCAATAACGAACATCAATAATGGTCAGGGATCCCAATATTGACGATGGAATTTGGTAACTTGTCGCATGGACCTTATATGACACCCGCAAAACTGTTTGTTTGTTGTACAGGATGTACATATTTTATCGCACATGATTACATTCACTTATGTAAACTGTTTTACAATTATATGGAATTAATTATTGTTGTCTTGTAATATGTCAACGATAACACTCGACACTGTAAGGATTGGCGGGCAAGGAATTTAGCGGTATATGATTTTGAAAAGACTATGACGGAAATGAACATACCTGGTCGGTGCTGGAGAAGACGACGAACTTTTTCAGAATGATCATCGTGGATGGCGAATTCGCCGGAAACTTTACGCTTCATAATTGTCTGACGGCGTGTGGGTTGTTTGTCGTTGTTTGTGGCGAAAGTAAGACTGAATGAAAGAGCTTAATGAGTGGTTCGGGGGGCTAGCCCGGGATTGTCGGAAGCACCGAATGGTCCTCCCCTTAATCCCTCATATTATTGCCTTTATTGGTGAGAAAAAAAAAAGAAAGAAAAAAAAGGGTGAGCATTTTTATGATAGATGATTATTTCTTCTTTTTTCGTTTCTTTTTTGGGTTTGGCTTTTCTGTTGATGACTGAGGAGATGATGTAGGTGAAGGATTTCTCTGCTGATACTGCTGTATGATATGTTGAACTTTCGCTTCTTGCTCTTGTATGTAGCGTTGAACTGACTCTTCTTGTTCTTTCTGGTATCTTTTAGATTGAGCGATGGCGTTATCAGCAGACAGGATGACGTCTTCAACAGACCGAGTGGTGTCTGTGCTGTTGTTGTTGGTGCTGGTGGAGCTGGAGGACACCGGGATGTTCTGGTAGTCCGGTGTCCGAGGTGTATAACTGTCCAGTTCCACGTCGAAGCTGGCGGCAGGAACATCTGGGGTGGAATCCACGTCCCTGTCTCCGCTAGCCTCGACGACGACAGCAGGGACCTCCGGCAGATCCACGGAGTCCCTGCTAGCTGGTACTATGTCGTCCGTCTCCATGCGGGTCGAGTCGTCTGGGCGTCTCTCAGACAACTTCGACCCGCCGGCTATGACTGTAGACGGCTGAACCACAAGGGGAGGGGTGACTGGCAAATCAACAGTCACCCCCCTCTTCTTCCATTTGGCTCGTCTAGCGGCGTCCCTTCTTTTTCTCGCAGGCGTCTTTTTCTTGGGCGGCCCCTTCTTCTTCCCACTCAGGTGACAGGAGGCAGTCTTGGAGTTGGTGTCCCGGGTCTGTGATTTCTGGTGTCCAGCATCTTCGACTCGGAACTCCAGGCAAAGAGTCAGATATCCCCGGCTAGACTGGAGAGACCAGTTAGCGATGTCCAATATCCGACTTCTTTGCACTGCGGCCAACACGGCGTCTGGGATTAAATCCATAAGCCTAATCCAAAACCGTCTCACTGGCGTTAAGCACGAGGGCAGCTGCACCCGGAGGCGCGACCACACGACTCACCCGTGCTCAACGCTCTGACCGAAGAGGAACTAATAAGGATCGAAGCAATCACGACCGTTTCGCTCCACTCTCAGGCCAGAGGAATGAAAGAGCCGATAATCTGGGCACATTTAAACATATCTATTGTTTTTACAATGAGTTCAACTGACACCCATTTGGAAGCCCTCGAGAAAACTGCACGCGTCATTGTTTAAATAATATTGACCAATCGCGTTGCAGTAACGAAACCATGCCTTGTACTCACTAACGGAAAGTTCAACTCAATTAACGCAGTCAGTGATCACAACTAATTAGGAGACACGATTATGGTACTGACCACGTGATTACTGAAGGGTCGTAGACTGGTGAACATTGTTCCTGTGCCGTTTTCAGTCTGAATATGTGTTGACACTGATGTTGCTGATTCGTAACAGTGTTCAACGGAGACGCGTCATGATTTTTTTTTTTTAAATGAAAATTTTCTGAATCATGACTGAATAATTATGACACTGATACTCCGGCTTCATGAAGGTTATAGATCAGACGTTAGGTTAGTATGACACAACAATTGATGTTGTAGTGGGTAACTTTAAACGTGGATCTGTTCTGGTTTTGTGTGTATGTGTGTGTGTGTGTGTAAGGGTGAGAGGGTGTGTGAGGGTGTGTGTGGAGGGGGGTGGTGCAGGTGTGTGTGTGAATAGTAATATACTGAACTGGACCAAATCCACGCTTAAAGATCCCCTGTTCAATTTGACACACAAAAAACGACCATATATTTTTTATACAAAAAAAAAAATAATTAGACAGGAGCCATATGTCTATTAATAGGGTGTTTGATTACCAGATATTGATGTTCAAAATAGGAAATTTAAGTTTTGAATTCAGTTTTGAATGTCAGTCTAGCAAACAATTCTCATTAACGCTTCTTGTAAAGACGATCGATGGTTCCGTCGCCCAGAAGCTGTAGATAATAAATATACAACTTCGCATACCCTGGAAAAAACTTACCGAAATGTTTTTTTTCAACACGACTCGTGACATGGCTCCCTGTAAAACACACATAAAGCCTATCTATTCAGCATGGTGAGAAAATTGATAAACGCTATTTATTGTAACAACGGGAGATGAAAATATGCGATCTTTAGTTATGGGCTCTTTCGGGATGCGGAAAAACCGGAGCATGCAATGTGTCGTTAGGAAGCGATTTTGACGTCCATAAAAGTTCTTTCATATTCACACGAAATCCTAACTGTTGCCAAAGATTTTTCCAAACTGCCAAAACAAATTTAAATGGCACAGTCGATGTGGTTGGAATTATCGTCAATCCTAGTTGATTGCTATATTCTTCCATTGGAGATAATGTTTCCAGACCGCGGCCTTTTTCATATTTTCCCAAATATTGTATGTCATTGCCATGGTAACCAGAAATTCTCGTAAACCATGACCCGCGTCTCGGCACCCCCTCCAAAATGATTTCCCATTTTACATATCGCCAAATTTTCATTCTTTATTCCGGTCTGTCACGATTTTGCTAAAATTTGGCCCTAAGCCTTTGGACTATCAAAACTTTATTGCGGAACACAATGCATAATATAACAGCTAACATTGCCGATGGAGTATGTCTCAGTTGGAAAGTAGACTAAAGGTCGCGTTGCGAAGTATCGGGGAGTATTTAATCCGATTAGCAGATTTATGGTCTGCATTTCATTCATCATTCCTTGGTTATAGCCGTTGAGCGGACAAGTCACAAAGATTTTCGCTCTGCGTCTTGTCGCTGTTCCGGCCAGCTGAACCCGGATCGCTTGTGAGTTGTGTGGCCGTTCTGAAATGAACTTAGCCGCCCGAGCGATTCGGAGTAAACTGTTTTGGACTTGGCAGAGGATTATGCAGCTAATCCCCTCTGCCGTGGTCGCGGCTGGATAGATTGCGCATTGTGGACACCTTTAGCTGGACTCTAAACGAGGCTAAAGGGGGCTTTGTGCATCTATCCTTTGAGTACCGGATTGCTCCAGCAGTACCCTCTGAATGCGGTACCTCTGAAGCTGGACCTCACCAGCTACCTACCATCCGGTACGGAGACTGGGACCAGAATCCGAAGAAGAGGCGGAAGAAGAAGACCCCCTCCAGGAAGAGAAGGGACGCCGAAAGAAGAGCCAAGTGGAGACATGGGCGAGCTGAGTGACGTCCAGCTCCCCCACTTGGCTGCTGAAGCGGTCGTCGACGACATCACACCAGCTAGCAGGGACGCCGTTGATCTACCGGAGGTCCCTGCTGTCATCATCGAGGCAAGCGGAGACAGGGACGCGGACACAACCCCCGATGTTCCTGCCGCCAGCTCCGATGTGGAGATGGACACTCTACCACATCGGACACCGGAATTCCATCTAAACCCGGTGTCCCCCATCCCCACGGGCAGCAACAATAACAACATCACTAGCTCCACCCGTACCCTTGAAGAGGTAGTAGGATATAATCACAGACGCGTAATTATTCACCCTCCAAATTGTAACAGAAATAAATATATGGATACGTTCTTACCGTCAGCAATACGCGCATGGAATAATATACCTGTCTCAATAAAAGCATCATCAACCGTGGAAGAATTCAAGCGTCTTCTGAAGGTCGGTCATACTAATTTAGCTAAGTTTTATTATCATAGTCACTCTCGTAGAGGCCAAGTATATCACACAAGAATGAGACTGGGGTGCAGCCATCTGAACAAAGATCTTGTTGTAAATTACGTAAGAGATTCCCCATTTTGGTCTTGTGGAGAATTTGTAGTTGAATCCGCGTACCACTTTCTTTTGCAATGTCCCCAATATAGTCAAATTAGAGCTGATATGATAGCCGCTCTACCATTTTCGCGAGTAGATGTGAACATTGATGTCCTATTATATGGGTCTAATGAGATGTCCGATGAAACAAATTCTATAATATTTGAAGCTGTGCAACTGTTTATTATCCAAAGTCGACGTTTCGATAATGTGCGAGCTCCGTGCGCAGGGGGTCGTGTATGTGAACATGATGTGCATAACTTGTATGTATAAATATGAAAGTCGCGTTTCTGCACATTGTGTTCGGGCATATCGGTCTGTCTGCCCACGGAGTGCATGCTCAACCGTGCTGACCTTGGCATATTAATGGACTTACTACTGATTGTACTTACATGTACTAATTGTATCTAGATTATATTGATACGCACTACAAGTATAACAATTATTCTAATATATACTTATTTTCATGCATCATCTCTCCTGGGTGCCGAGACGTATTTGGGGTCTAATTCCGTTTCTATATTGGACAATCCACCATGATTTAACGCCATAATGTAAAATTTATATTATGACTGAGGGATTATTGTATACAGCATTTATCACACTTCTTTTCTACCTACTTTATTATCTTTCTTGTCTATTTCATAATCTTCTCCCTTCTATCACTCCTCCATCTTTCTGATCCATGCACTCGCTTAACTAACTTCCCAACATTTATTTGAAAACACAGAACAATATTAAAATTCCCGTCCTCTTTACCCTGTAGCTGTCTGTATTGACACTCGGGGTAACATTTTTGGAGGAAAAGATTTTTATAAAAGCCATAGGCTCATGGCTTGTTATCTAATCCTCATTTGAACTATGTTTTTTTTCTCAATATGTATAATTGTCAATGTGATGTTCTGTTCTTTTGTTCAAATAAATATTGTTTACACTAAGAGGTAGTTAGAAGTGCGGTGGAGACTCAGGCAGAATCCAACAGGTTAATCGCAGAGGTCGCGGCTGACCGCCTGAGATACCAACAACAAGGACAACAAGAGCAACAACAACAACAACGACGAGAAGAATAACTGAGATGCCACGGAGTGGAGCTCCCTAAAACCACAACAACAGAAACACAGCATCGAAAGAAAAAGAAACCAAAAAAATAAAATAATGCCTAGATCATTTTTTCACGATTCACTGTTATTTCATAACTCATCACATCACTTCCAAGTGGGTTGTAGGAGAGGGGTTTCGCCCCTCTCAAATCCTCCCTGTGCCTAGTCCCAAAACTCCCAATAATAAAAAAATAAATAAATATGGTCTACATTTAGAGGCTTTCTGGTGTGGTGATTGACAAACCAACAATGTTACGCCGTAGTTGTAATAATATGAAGGATAAGTTGGTTTAACCGAATTCTGAGGTGGTTGATTGATACTTGATTATAAATGAATATTGAGAAATACAGAGTGATATGAAGATATATACACATACTATATACATGTCTCCGGTGCAATGGGGATATCAAGATTACACTAAACAATTTCGTTTTGTTTGCTTCTTTTTTTTGGACGAAGATTTTACAGTAAGTTTTTCTACGCGAATTCATGAGTCGAGTTGGATTCGAAATACGACGGTAATTGTGTATTTAATTACGTTAATCGTCTATAAACAGATGTGAGTTATATACCAGTCTGTTAATTAACTGTTGTCCCTGGTAGTATTCATCAAATTTGGCATAATGATTATATTCACTCAGTGTATATACTCGGTGAGTGTAGCTGCATGGAATTACATTTCGCCTGCATTCATGAAAACAGTATATTTTATATTTTTGTATGCTTAACAATATGATCTTGAGGGCGTTACCATTTCTGACTACGATATAATTGTTGTTTGCTTCGACAGTGTAAGCGATTTGCTTGATTGAGTGCTGTTGAAAATGACACCTTTCTCTTTTGAGTAATTTCATGTCTCCTATAGGGTGTCCAAGGATGACCTAATTACTTAATTGGTGTAGCCGTGCAACAATCAATATATCATTATATGCCGATTTACGCAACTAATTAGACACAAGCTATCAGATTATGTGATGGGATCGGGGACAGAAAAGTGGGAGAAGCAACAAAATCGATTACTGTTTTTGTTGTTGACTGCCGCCAGACTTATTATAAATACAGTTTATTACATCGCACCGGACCAGATTTTTTAGGACAAACTTTATCATAAAGGAGGTTTATGTGGGTATCCCATGAGTCACTTATATGAATATTCAATCCCAGGCGCTCATGCTCATCCACTCTTTTATTAATTAATATTTACATAGCCCGTCTGTGTTACACTAAATCGTGTTTGGTGATTGGTCAACTGCCAATTGGGTCACCAGTTTCATACCCAAATAACACACAGACCGTAACACGAATACTACGTCACATATTTGTGATATTATCGGACATACTCACTAAAATGGGTCAGCAGAATAACTGGACGTGCTGTTCAAAGTTCAGCCGAATTGCATCTGAAGCCAGTTATTTATATCGATCACGTTATCGTTACTAAGTGCTTGGAAATGTTATATTGTGCTGACTCAATGTGCTGCATGGTCTAGTCTCAAATTCTCGGCAGATCGCACAGCATTTCTTTTCAACAACTATATACGCGTATTTATGTTACAGTCTGGGCACAATTTGTTCTATATAAGATGTCAAACAATGATTGGATCAATATTTTTTATGGTGCAGCTGGACATTTCAAGGTGGAGACCCCCTAGCCACGTCCCTGGGCTGGAGATGACGAGTTCTGACTATTGATACTCGAAGAAAGTGTATGATCATTTATTAATCTCAACAAAAACAATTTTATACAACAGTATAATTAACACAGTTATCTAATGACACGGCTGTAAGCAGAACATGATTCGGGTAATATATACAATTGACGAATCAAGAAATCTACATGCTAGAAAGTACAATTACACCTGTCATCGTAACTATAACAACGTAATAAATAGCAACAAACAGATATTCCATAAAAGGCGAATATGAATTTCAAGAGAAAGTATGCTCTTTCAGCTTTTCTGCAATGAATCTAAACCAATATTCTTAGTTGTCAATAATGGTTAACAACTAAGAATATTGGTTTAGATTCATTGCAGAAAAGCTAATATATTTGATATGACATGATTTTGATATGTCGTGTTGTATATTTGGCAATTATGGAATATCATACATCAATAACATGATTCATGAATACTTAACAGAATTTAAGCAATAAGGTGACTGAATATCACTGGAATGAACACTATCAACATATAGATCGTTGGGAGGCGATTGGAACGACGGCGCCGACACTGGGGATTCCATAACAGGAGGAGTGCTGGTGTAGTATGGAGAACCGAAGTGGTATGGATGTTGATATCCGTGTCCATACTGCTGGTAACCGCTGAAGCTGTATGTGGGATTGAACTGATAAGGCACTGACGAGTAACTGTATGTATTTGTAGGGTGAGAACACTGTTCGTATTTAGAGCTTGACTGCGGTTGAACATAAGCTGATGCGTCGACTGGTTGAATCGTACGTAGTGGCGAACTGCTCGGAAGATCACTGATATACGATGAGTCCAAGTTATAGTCAGTGAGCCGTCTTTTGACATCGAACTCTGGACTGGAATCGAACATTGTCTCATAACCACTATCCACACTAATGTTTGGTGACGAGTAACTAACAGGACTTGTTGAAGCACACGGGGACATAACCGGGGAGTCGGATGGCGAAGAAGGATCACTGGCGACGAATGGTTGAACTGGTGACGCAATTGACGGGAGCCGGTCGGTAAACTGCTGCTCGATCGTTGTTGGTTTAACTGACGTCGCGGTGCCGTCACGTGGTGATAGATCGCAGATCTGTCTCTCGAAGACTTTTCTCGGATCAGCTGACATGTAGGGCTGGTGCTTGAATGTCTCCATCCTATGTAACAACGCAGCGGATACACGGTCCCAGAACTGGCCGGCGTTCACTCGATAGTAGCCCCAACGCAGGGTGTTTGTGCCGCTCTCTCGGTCGACGTTAGATCGATAGTCTCCCTTGGCGAATGTGGGAAGGCTGCTGGGGACGATGGTCCAGAGGAATGTAGCTCTGCCGAGAGGTCCCGACTGAGGCTGGCCGCGACCGACGCCGATCTTGGTGAAGCATTTGGTCTTGGAGAGGCTATGTCTGACGGCGTTCTTCCAGTGTTCTCTCGTCGAATGTCGGAAGAACGAGAAGCGATGCTTGATGTAGCGGTAGATCTCGGTGATTGGCAAGCAGAAGTTTGGAGATCTCAGTACGGCTATGTAGATGAGTTCGGTGTAGGAGTAGTTGGGTTTGACGTTGATATCATCGCTGACGTCAAGGCGTTCGTAGAGGGCGATGAAGTTGTCCACGACTTTGCGGAGATCTATGTCGGCTTCTTGTGAAATTTGAGTCTGCGTTTGTTGTTCGTAGGCACCTGGAAGTAGAAGACGTTTTGATTAAGAAACAATAATGGGCGTGCTGAGGTCCATTTGATTAAGAAACAATAATGGACAGTTAAATAACTCCATGAGGCCCTGATCGACAGGGCCTTATCTTTTTACCGCACATTTAAAACTGAAGTTACCCAATTACAAGACTTCAACACATGTTTTAGAGTACCGAATACATACTATATGATATAGCGTATATATAGATTATATATGTTAATTATCTTAGTATTACGTGACTGAAGGTAGCAATACATGATTGTATAACTATTAACCATAGGCACTACATCAAGTCCACCATAAATCATGGGACCGGACCAACATTAGAATCACAATCAGCAATATAATCAGCCACAATGGGCATAACTTAATCATAGATATGTTAGAACTATCCAGTGAAAAATATCTGCCATTATTACAATGCAGCCTTTAGTTAAACTCAAAAGTTGTGATGATGCTCTTGACATTTGATACCCCTTTAATGAACAAAAAATAAAGGGTTTCGACGGTACTCAGGATACCATTAAGTCTAAAAAGGACCACACATAGTTCGAAGTCCGGGATCAATGTGATCACCCAACATAATCATGGTAGAGCCATTGTACTCCGTTTTAGAGTGCGGCTATGAAAAACTTTGTGATGGAACTCTGGATACCCGTAAATCGAATCGAATCAAAATAGTTAAATTATTTTGATTTAACAATAATTAGATGACATTAAATAAGTGAGTGATGGAAGGAAATGGTGGGAAGAGAAACAGCGAAATGTTCTTATAAATATAAAGTCACATGGCGGTTTGCGCTCTAAATATACCCAATAATAGTTGCTTTTAAATTGTTCCCTGAATCGAATTTGTCGATAAATACTATCCTACTTTTCTACGAGCATTATATGTCCGACAAATATTTTCACGTCTGTGCGCAAAATCTTAAACAGCTGGAAAATAGCTGCGATCATGGCAATCATTTTTCAGATTACATGAAGCCGGTATATCAATATTTCGTCAACCTATGTTATACATCCATTATACCTAGACAAAATTTGGAAGCTTGTCTATTTAAGAACTATCTGGTATATAGAAAAAATTATGATTATGGAAAATATTGTTCCAATTAAGATCGAAGCTATGATGCCATTCCTGTGGGGCATGAATTAAACATTGTAGACTTCAACACTGTAGGCAATAAAGATGTTGTCCAACAACGAACATCAATAAGGGTTAGGGAATCCAAATATAGACGATGAAATTTGGTCACTTGTCGCATGGATCTTACATGCCACCCGCATAATCAAAACTGTTTGTTGTACCTTTATGTACATATTATAGCGCACATGTTTACCAACATTCACGTCGTAAACTGATTTGAGCCCACATATGGTGTTATGGTTATGAAAGTAATAATTATTGTTTTCTAACATCTATATCAACGATAACACTCGCCACTGACCCCCCCCCCCCCCCCCTGTATGGAATGGTCGGGAAATGCTATGATTTTAGAAGGCTGTGACGTTTAATGAACATACCTGGTCGGTGCTGGAGAAGACGACTAACTTTTTCAGAATGATCATCGTGGATGGTGAATTCGTCGGAAACTTTACGCTTCATAATTGTCTGATGGCTTGCGAGTTGTTTGTCGTTGTTTGCTGCGAAATTAAGACTGAATGAAAGTCGTCGAGCATTGAGGGACATTTAAACAGATCTATTGTTTTTACAATGAGTTCTACTGACACCCATTTGGAAGCCCTCGAGAAAACCGCACGCGTCATTGTTAAAATAATATTGACCAATCGCGTTGCAGCAATGAAACCATGCCTTGTACTCACTAACGGAAAGTTCAACTCAATTAACGTAGTCAGTGATCACAACTAATTAGGAGACAAGTTTGGTGTACTGACCACGTGATTACTGAAGGGACGTAGACTAGTGAACATCGTTCCTGTGCCGTTTTCAGTCTGACTATGTGTTGACACTGTTGTTGCCGATTCGTGACAGGGTTCAACGGAGAAGCACCATGAGCTCTTTTTTTTCCGAAATTGAAATACTTTGAAAGACTAATTAATTATGACACTAATACTCTGGTTGTAGGCGGTTAATCAGCCTGCTGTGAAACGAACGCTGATAATTGCTGGTATTTTTTTCATTTTGTTTTGCCTGGTTAGCTGGAATCTGGCTTCGGAAATTCTGGATTATTTGGTGTTAAATCGAACGGGGGATTTTTAAAGTCAGTTAACAAGTAGTGCTAATGGTAAATTCTGAATGTCATCCCGTTTCAACTAATAAACGTAAATCAAACTGTGAACATGCATCGCATAATCTGGGCAGATTTATGGAAATTATTTTTTATTTTTCAACATGATTCGTGACATGACCTCGTCGTTTCTAAATTCTATTACTGAACAAATCTTTCTGTGGTATATAAAGACCGCGTAGTCATTTTATATTAGTATGCCCAAACTTGAAAGAGCTGAGATCAAGATATATAAAGAAATATTACTATAAAAGACCCAATACATTGAAGCTAACGGACCTATTTAATAGCGGTAACAAACGAACGCTAACTAATCTTGCTCTATTTATTAAGAAAGCCCAATCAATAACGAGGATCTCCTGAGGTACACCAAAAAACTACCAGCCCTCGGGCTTGTTGTCTGATCCTCATTTCCATACATTATCTCTTATATGTTGTATATTTATGTCATTTGTGTATTATGTGTATTATGTTTGGATTTGGAAATAAAAATATGTTTACACTAAAAAACTACCAAAACATATCCAAACCCACTGATTACTGACCACATATCCCATATTATATTGTCGTATATTTATTCACTGCACGCATGCACAATTCATAACTATTTTGAAATTGAACACTGCATATGTTCCACTCTATATGTCAAAACGACGACGAGTATATACCAATAAATTGAAAATTGAATTGAATATAAGTATTTCATATGACATGAAACACTCCCCATGGGGCGTGCATGGTGAAATAGCAATTACCCAATGCTAAAATTATTTATTTTTCATAAATTTGATATCCAAATATGCAAACAATAGCGTTGTTGTTATAAATGAAATACATGGAGTGACTATTGTTGTCGGAGTGATTTCCCCATGTTTATCACCAGATAATTCGTCCAGAATAAAGTAGTAAATATTCACATTTGCGCATAGTTCAAACGTTCATTGTGTTCTCTGAAATGGTACAATCAAAAGTTAGAATTTTCGTCAATCTTAGTTCATATATAGCTATATTCTTCCACTGGAGATAGTGTTTGGATACTAACTTATCGACTTTGTTCACCGAAAGAAGTCCGTAATATGTATTTAACTAATTTATCGGTCGGTATTTCCCCACATGTCCAGACCGCGATACAAAATAATATACATATATGTACAAGAAAACCATAGTCAGAAATGGTAACGCCCACAAGATCATATTATTAGCCATAAATATATAAATTATAATATAAAATATATTGGTTACATTAATGCACCGCCTCAGAATTCCGTTAAAACAACTAATCCTTCAAATTATTACAAAAAACTACGGCTTATTACTTCAGGTTTTTCATTCACCAAACCAGAAAGCTTCTAAAAGCGGATCAAAATTATGTTCCCGCCATAAAATCTCCAAGTGTGCATGGCCCAGCCATTGGTCATACCTAAACATCGAACGCAATTAACGCGGTCATAATAGTTACACACTGCAACTATAAGACATCCAGCGAATACACACCCCACGAAAACCCGAAATGTGTTGTCCTGCGAGATATCCCATCGCTATAGCTCAATTTGACTCGACCTGATTAGCCTTCCTACAATATCATAAAACAATAAAGCTTCTCAAATCATCGGCATAGTCAGTAGAACTTTCACGAACTTGGATATTCCAACTACAGCTTTTACCGGACTCGGGGTCGCAGTACAACTTTAACGCGTCCCAAAATAACCGGAAAACAAAACAATTATCTATTTATAAAATCCCCATGGGACCACAGATTTCTAAAATTTGTAGAACAGTATACACCGGTGGCGTTAATAACTAACTAGATATATTTAAAACCAGTTCATAGTACATTTAGTGTCATCTTTACCGATGTCCATTTGCATATATTTTTGTTCATGCTGTTTGTTCTGTGACACAAAATATTGTTGTATATTGGCATGCAGTAATAAACTAACTACATAACAATTATAATTCTGCTAAATCAGCAGGACAGGCATACATCACAACATGATCTGCTGCCCAGGGTCGGTGTTTATTAAGCTCCTAGGGTGTATACTGCGAGGCTGATCTGGCGATTTCATAGGAGCTATGTGCTAACTTTGATTAACAATGAACTCGTTATATTGCATACTGGTTAGACTTTTTGCAGGATGTATGAATTCGCAGATGTCTCATTGTTGAAGTATGTAATTTTTATGACAGCGCTAATTGCATTTATGACTAATACTATGATCTTGATGACGTTACCATTTCTGACTATGGTGTTCTTGTTGTTTCTTGTGACAGTGCGAGTGATTTGCTTGATTGAGCGCTGTTGGAAATGACACCTTTCTCTTTTGAGTAATTCCAGGTCTCCTATAGGGTGTCCGAGGATTACCTAATTACTTAATTTGTGTGGCCGTGCGACAATCAGTATATGTTGATTTACACAACTAACTACACACAAGCTACCAGATTATGTGATGGGATCAAGAACAGAAAAGTGGGAGAAGCAACAAAATCGATTACCTGTTTAGTTTTTTGCCCCCCCCCCCCCGACTTAGTATTGTAAATACATAAGATACCATTTCTGATTATGGTGTTCTTGTTGTTTCTTGTGACAGTGTAAGCGATTTGCTTGATTGAGCGCTGTTGGAAATGACACCTTTCTATTGTGAGTAATTTCATGTCTTCAATAGGGTGTCCAATGATTAGCTAATTACTTAATTGGTGTGATCGTGCGACAATCAATATACCATTATATGCTGATTTACACAACTAATTAAACACAAGCTACCAGATTTTATGTTTACAGCACAAAATGAACAAACATTGAATGCACGTTTCGTAGATGTATGGTCATGTATGCTTATATAAATTAGTGTCAATTTTTTTTATTTCCAAATCCAAAAAATAACATAATATACAGATGACGCAGTCATATATACAAAAGTAGAAGAGTTAATGTATGGAAACGAGGATCAGACAACAAGCCCGAGGGCTTATATATGAAGTCTTCTCCTCTTTGACGACATTCCCCCTTCCCCAATAAGTGAGGGAGGGGTATCGACCAGACGGGAAGACATTGAAATAATAGTTTTTATGAGAAATGGAGATATATAGCTAAATTTGAGTCAGGGTTGGAAAAACAGGGAGAAGATAGTGTTGTGGACAGCAGAAGGCAGGGAGAGAGAGAGAGAGAGAGAGAGAGAGAGGGGGGGGTGAGAAAGTAGAAGACAGGAGGATGAGAGATGTTACCTGTAGGGCGTGTTAACGGAAATTTTTGACGGATCTCGCGGGTAGTTCTACGGTAAAGGGGCCAAACCATGTCTTGATGAACTTTTTATCTCTACAACAAACATCATACCTATAGTAGAAATCCGCGTGACGGTAATGATATTTAATAAACGTAAGCTGATGGGTGGGCTTACTTTTGGTTTTCTCTATCAATCGATTTTCATCGCAAACTGTTCAGCTCTAGTCAGATGAATGAACTTAGTAATTAGATGCATCAATCTTCCACCTTCATCTTGAAACTTCATAAAAATAGCATCAAATGCCCGCGTGACGGTAATGACGGGGGTACGGGGATGTCGATTATTGAACCAGCAAAACAAAAATTGCATATATCATTGGAATATCTCCTGAATACGGGACATGAAGATCACTCCATTGTATCCGGAAATGTATTTCTAACCAATAAAACAATCTCACTTCTTATAATTTCGCTTTAAAAAAATCTCATTTTAGTGATTATGGGTTATTTTACCCCCAAATCCGATTACGTTTCTGGATATCGCGGGAATTATTTACAGGCAAAAAACCAAAAAGCATCACATTTAAATGATCTGGAGTAGATATGGTCTACTTGTAATGGATAATAAAATTATGTATCCGTTATTAAAACAGTGAAAAGTAATTGTTTATTGAATAAAAATAATCTAATGGGCGCCCGGTGAATCGAACCCTTTTCTCTTTAAAAAAATTGACAATATCTACATTTATACCACTAGACCACGGGAGCTTCTATATTTTTGGACTAAATAATAAGCTATATGAGTTATTGGTTTCATTTCAAATTATGTACCCTGAATTCATTGCAGACACCCCCCCCCCAAACTTTGGTCAAAATTTTCAACAGTTGGAAATTTCATACCTGACACAACATTAGTTGGAAATTTCACACCAATAATAGGTTGAAAATGTTCTTGTAGTTTGATTTTAAAACAATTTATTGGGGGGAAATTATTGTTTTTGGACCAATATTTGCATATTTTCCTTCTTTTGGTAAATTTTTTGGACTGAAATGGCCATCAGTTAGAAATTTTCCAACCTAAGGTCAGGTTGGATTTTCCAACACTTGGCGGAAAGCTTGTGTCCTGGTCCCTATGCAATTTTCACAGGCAAAAACTAAAAAACATCATATTTATAGTTAGGGTCTACTTGTAATTGATAGTCAAAATTAATTTTCCGTTATTAAAACTGAAAAATAACAATTTAACAGATAAAATACAATAAAGGTACTGCCGATAAATCGAACCCTATATCGCCACAAGAAGTCATATTGTGGTTCCCACTGGATGACGTCCATTTGGTGTATACTGTATTCATTGCAGGGACGTTACGACTTCAGGGCGTACCCCTCAATCTAAGAAACATTGAAGTTTCAGACTGAAATTACATAATTATAGACAGTATATTTGAAATTGGGTATCTTTTTCATTTCGATCCATATGGGACGGGACAAGACGGCAAATTTCCATTCTTTTCCCTTCGGTGTGGGTGGAGTTAAATTTAAAACTGACCATTGTAACCCTGGATAAAAAGAAATTCTTCATAAAAGTTACTCACCAAGACGATCCCTGGATGATTGTTGTCGACAATCTTTAACTTAGATTAAAGGTACTCAATCCGATTAAGCACCCCTAAATTACTATTTCTTTGTTTTCGGGGGTAAAAAATATTTGATTCGAGTCGAGGAACGCACCCTTCAAAGCTCAGAGTGTTCAGATATCAATTTTTGAAATGTGTTAATTTTCGGAGAAGTGGGACACTTCCACGTCTCAAACGGACAAATTGCGGGTGTAAGATGGATAACTCTAAAATCAAGTGCTTATTATTGTTAACAATAAGCACTTGATTTTAGAGTTATCCATCTTACACCCGCAATTTGTCCGTAATTTGTCCGAAAATTAACACATTTCAAAAATCGATATCTGATCACTCTGAGTTTTGAAGGGTGTTGTTCTTCGACTCGAATCAAATATATTTGAGTACCTTTAAGCTTCTATTCTATACATGCATTTTGTATAGAATAGCTTTTGGGGGGGGGGGTGTCGCTCTAATTTCACAACACCGCCCACCAATACTATAAAGCACAATATATCATATACGCGAGAACGTAATGTTTCTTGTTTCTTTCAGATGTCAGCAAAGTTATCAGTAAAAGAACGGCAAAGGCTCCGGAGGATGAGAATAAAAAATGAGCCAGAAATAAACCAACGATATCTGCAGACAGAAAGAGAAAGATACCAAGAAAGGAAACGTATGGGAAAAGTAAAAAAGGTCAGCGAACTCACTCTCGATGAGGCAAAACGCAAGAGAGTTAGCTGGAAGTAAAATAGTACGAGATGGAGAGAAAAGAAGGCAAAAGATCAAACTGAATTTTTAATGACATTGGCATTAATAGGCACACCATGCGGCGGCGAAGTTTCGACGGATCAGCATTCAGCTAGCAGTAAAAAGGGTAGAGGTAGACCACGTATTAGAGACGCGGCAAGATCAAAAGCATATCGAACAATTGACAAATTGGAGAGTGTACTGAAAGACAAAGAAAGGAAGATACATCGACTTAACCATTTGAGTGCCAGGTCGATTTTTGTATCAACCCATATACCCTGTACCAATGCATTCTCTTATATATGCGAGTCGACCATAGGTCGCTTCGCATATATAAGAGAATGCATTGGCCTAACAATGTTTGTTTTTTTTACAATGTTTTTTTTTACAATTTTAATAATTTATTCTTATAGTCTTTAACAGACTTATTTTGTAGGTTTAGGGCCGATGAGATCAGCCCCTGGCACTCAAAGAGTTAAGAAACGAAATGATCGCCTGATCGCAAAAATAATGAAGTTAAATCAACCCCGAACAGCAAGGCAGTCAAACTGATGTCTAGCAACTCAAAGGATGACATTAAAAAGTTAGACGGGCCTTGGTGTTGCAAGATGCGTTTATGGAAGATGTGCAGGGTATGAAGAACAATAAGAGCGGTCAGCGTAAGTTACTTCAAACAGTTCGATTATCTATTCTGAAAAGATATAGATGCGTTAGCGGTTTCAGGCGTGAGGCAGGTGTTGGAAAGAAATGTATGCAAAACCTACACAAGAAAAAGTCCAGATTAGTCGAAAAAAGTAGACTCATGAAGACTGCGATAATGGAATTCTTATATCGTGATGACAATACAAGAATTTCAGCAGCAAAGAAGGACAAAAAGCATGGCCATCAAAAACGTTTCCTCTTGTCATCTTTACGTGTCTTACACAGGAAGTATCTTTCAGAAAGTAGTTAGCCTGCGTCGTACAGTTTTTTCTGCCGAAACAGACCTTCGCATGTTATAATACCAACACTTCGAGATAGATATGTGTGCCTATGTAGATACTGTGAGAACATCATTTATATCGATCACGTTATCGTTACTAAGTGCTTGGAAATGTTATATTGTGCTGACTCAATGTGCTGCATGGTCTAGTCTCAAATTATCGGCAGATCGCACAGCGTTTCTTTTCAACAACTATATACGCGTATTTATGTTACAGTCTGGGCACAATTTGTTCTATATAAGATGTCAAACAATGATTGGATCAATTTGTTTTATGGTGCAGCTGGACATTTCAAGGTGGAGACCCCCTAGCCACGTCCCTGGGCTGGAGATGACGAGTTCTGACTATTGATACTCGAAGAAAGTGTATGATCATTTATTAATCTCAACAAAAACAATTTTATACAACAGTATAATTAGCACAGTTATCTAATGACACGACTGTAAGCAGAAAATGATTCGGGTAATATATACAATTGACGAATCAAGAAATCTACATGCTAGTAAATACAATTACACCTGTCATCGTAACTATAACAACGTAATAAATAGCAACAAACAGATATTCCATAAAAGGCGAATATGAATTTCAAGAGAAAGTATGCTCTTTCAGCTTTTCTGCAATGAATCTAAACCAATATTCTTAGTTGTCAATAATGGTTAACAACTAAGAATATTGGTTTAGATTCATTGCAGAAAAGCTAATATATTTGATATGACATGATTTTGATATGTCGTGTTGTATATGTGGCAATTATGGAATATCATACAACAATAACATGATTCATGAATACTTAACAGAATTTAAGCAATAAGGTGACTGAATATCACTGGAATGAGCACTATCAACATATAGTTCGTTGGGAGGCGATTGGAACGACGGCGCCGACACTGGGGATTCCATAACAGGAGGAGTGCTGGTGTAGTATGGAGAACCGAAGTGGTATGGACGTTGATATCCGTGTCCATACTGCTGGTAACCGCTGAAGCTGTATGTGGGATTGAACTGATAAGGCACTGACGAGTAACTGTATGTATTTGTAGGGTGAGAACACTGTTCGTATTTAGAGCTTGACTGCGGTTGAACATAAGCTGATGCGTCGACTGGTTGAATCGTACGTAGTGGCGAACTGCTCGGAAGATCACTGATATACGATGAGTCCAATTTATAGTCAGTGAGCCGTCTTTTGACATCGAACTCTGGACTGGAATCGAACACTGTCTCATAACCACTATCCACACTAATGTTTGGTGACGAGTAACTAACAGGACTTGTTGAAGCACACGGGGACATAACCGGGGAGTCGGATGGCGAAGAAGGATCACTGGCGACGAATGGTTGAACTGGTGACGCAATTGACGGGAGCCGGTCGGTAAACTGCTGCTCGATCGTTGTTGGTTTAACTGACGTCGCGGTGCCGTCACGTGGTGATAGATCGCAGATCTGTCTCTCGAAGACTTTTCTCGGATCAGCTGACATGTAGAGCTGGTGCTTGAATGTCTCCATCCTATGTAACAACGCAGCGGATACACGGTCCCAGAACTGGCCGGCGTTCACTCGATAGTAGCCCCAACGCAGGGTGTTTGTGCCGCTCTCTCGGTCGACGTTAGATCGATAGTCTCCCTTGGCGAATGTGGGAAGGCTGCTGGGGACGATGGTCCAGAGGAATGTAGCTCTGCCGAGAGGTCCGGACTGGGGCTGACCGCGACCGACGCCGATCTTGGTGAAGCATTTGGTTTTGGAGAGGCTATGTCTGACGGCGTTCTTCCAGTGTTCTCTCGTCGAATGTCGGAAGAACGAGAAGCGATGCTTGATGTAGCGGTAGATCTCGGTGATTGGCAAGCAGAAGTTTGGAGATCTCAGTACGGCGATGTAGATGAGTTCGGTGTAGGAGTAGTTGGGCTTGACGTTGATATCATCGCTGACGTCAAGGCGTTCGTAGAGGGCGATGAAGTTGTCCACGACTTTGCGGAGATCTATGTCGGCTTCTTGTGAAATTTGAGTCTGCGTTTGTTGTTCGTAGGCCCCTGGAAGTAGAAGACGTTTTGATTAAGAAACAATAATGGGCGTGCTGAGGTCCATTTGATTAAGAAACAATAATGGACAGTTAGATAACTCCATGAGACCCTGATCGACAGGGCCTTATCTTTTTACCGCACATTTAAAACTGAAGTTACCCAATTACAAGACTTCAACACATGTTTTAGAGTACCGAATACATACTATATGATATAGCGTATATATAGATTATATATGTTAATTCTCTTAGTATTACGTGAATGAAGGTAGCCATACATGATTGTATAACTATTAACCATAGGTACTACATCAAGTCCACCATAAATCATGGGACCGGACCAACATTAGAATCACAATCAGCAATATAATCAGCCACAATGGGCATAACTTAATCATAGATATGTTAGAACTATCCAGTGAAAAATATCTGCCATTATTACAATGCAGCCTTTAGTTGTGATGATGCTCTTGACATTTGATACCCCTTTAATGAACAAAAAATAAAGGGTTTCGACGGTACTCAGGATACCATTAAGTCTAAAAAGGACCACACATAGTTCGAAGTCCGGGATCAATGTGATCACCCAACATAATCATGGTAGAGCCATTGTACTCCGTTTTACAGTGCGGCTATGAAAAACTTTGTGATGGTACTCTGGATACCCGTAAATCGAATCGAATAAAAATAGTTAAATTATTTTGATTTAACAATAATTAGATGACATTAAATAAGTGAGTGATGGAAGGAAATGGTGGGAAGAGAAACAGCGAAATGTTCTTATACATTTTGGTTTAAAGTCACATGGCGGTTTGCGCTCTAAATATACCCAATAATAGTTGCTTTTAAATTGTTCCCAGAATCGAATTTGTCGATAAATACTATCCTACTTTTCTACGAGCATTATATGTCCGACAAATATTTTCACGTCTGTGCGCAAAATCTTAAACAGCTGGAAAATAGCTGCGATCATGGTAATCATTTTTCAGATTACATGAAGCCGGTATATCAATATTTCGTCAACCTATGTTATACATCCATTATACCTAGACAAAATTTGGAAGCTTGTCTATTTAAGAACTATCTGGTATATAGAAAACATTATGATTATGGAAAAATGCATTTAGCATTATATGATTTTAGAAGGCTGTGACGTTTAATGAACATACCTGGTCGGTGCTGGAGAAGACGACTAACTTTTTCAGAATGATCATCGTGGATGGTGAATTCGTCGGAAACTTTACGCTTCATAATTGTCTGATGGCTTGCGAGTTGTTTGTCGTTGTTTGCTGCGAAATTAAGACTGAATGAAAGTCGTCGAGCATTGAGGGACATTTAAACAGATCTATTGTTTTTACAATGAGTTCTACTGACACCCATTTGGAAGCCCTCGAGAAAACCGCACGCGTCATTGTTAAAATAATATTGACCAATCGCGTTGCAGCAATGAAACCATGCCTTGTACCCACTAACGGAAAGTTCAACTCAATTAACGTAGTCAGTGATCACAACTAATTAGGAGACAAGTTTGGTGTACTGACCACGTGATTACTGAAGGGACGTAGACTAGTGAACATCGTTCCTGTGCAGTTTTCAGTCTGACTATGTGTTGACACTGTTGTTGCCGATTCGTGACAGGGTTCAACGGAGAAGCATCATGAGCTCTTTTTTTTCCGAAATTGAAATACTTTGAAAGACTAATTAATTATGACACTGATACTCTGGTTGTAGGCGGTTAATCAGCCTGCTGTGAAACGAACGCTGATAATTGCTGGTATTTTTTTCATTTTGTTTTGCCTGGTTAGCTGGAATTTGGCTTCGGAAATTCTGGATTATTTGGTGTTAAATCGAAAGGGGGATTTTTAAAGTCAATTAACAAGTAGTGCTAATGGTAAATTCTGAATGTCATCCCGTTTCAACTAATAAACGTAAATCAAACTGTGAACATGCATCGCATGATCTGGGCAGATTTATGGAAATTATTTTTTATTTTTCAACATGATTCGTCACATGACCTCGTCGTTTCTAAATTCTATTACTGAACAAATCTTTCTGTGGTATATAAAGACCGCGTAGTCATTTTATATTAGTATGCCCAAACTTGAAAGAGCTGAGATCAAGATATATAAAGAAATATTACTATAAAAGACCCAATACATTGAAGCTAACGGACCTATTTAATAGCGGTAACAAACGAACGCTAACTAATCTTGCTCTAGTTATTAAGAAAGCCAAAACAATAACGAGGATCTCCTGAGGTACACCAAAAAACTACCAAAACATACCCAAACCCACTGATTACTGACCACATATCCCATATTATATTGTCGTATATTTATTCACTGCACGCATGCACAATTCATAACTATTTTGAAATTGAACACTGCATATGTTCCACTCTATATGTCAAAACGACGACGAGTATATACCAATAAATTTAAAACTGAATTGAATAGAAGTATTTCATATGACATGAAACACTCCCCATGGGGCGTGCATGGTGTAATAGCAATTACCCAATGCTAAAATTATTTATTTTTCATAAACTTGATATCCAAATATGCAAACAATAGCGTTGTTGTTATAAATGAAATACATGGAGTGACTATTGTTGTCGGAGTGATTTCCCCATGTTTGTCACCAGATAATTCGTCCAGAATAAAGTAGTAAATATTCACATTTGCGCATAGTTCAAACGTTCATTGTGTTCTCTGAAATGGTACAATCAAAAGTTAGAATTTTTGTCAATCTTAGTTCATATATAGCTATATTCTTCCACTGGAGATAGTGTTTGGATACTAACTTATCGACTTTGTTCACCGAAAGAAGTCCGTAATATGTATTTAACTCATTTATCGGTCGGTATTTCCCCACATGTCCAAACCGCGATACAAAATAATATACATATATGTACAAGAAAACCATAGTCAGAAATGGTAACGCCCACAAGATCATATTATTAGCCATAAATATATAAATTATAATATAAAATATATTGGTTACATTAATGCACCGCCTCAGAATTCCGTTAAAACAACTAATCCTTCAAATTATTACAAAAAACTACGGCTTATTACTTCAGGTTTTTCATTCACCAAACCAGAAAGCTTCTAAAAGCGGATCAAAATTATGTTCCCGCCATAAAATCTCCAAGTGTGCATGGCCCAGCCATTGGTCATACCTAAACATCGAACGCAATTAACGCGGTCATAATAGTTACACACTGCAACTATAAGACATCCAGCGAATACACACCCCACGAAAACCCGAAATGTGTTGTCCTGCGAGATATCCCATCGCTATAGCTCAATTTGACTCGACCTGATTAGCCTTCCTACAATATCATAAAACAATAAAGCTTCTCAAATCATCGGCATAGTCAGTAGAACTTTCACGAACTTGGATATTCCAACTACAGCTTTTACCGGACTCGGGGTCGCAGTACAACATTAACGCGTCCCAAAATAACCGGAAAACAAAACAATTATCTATTTATAAAATCCCCATGGGACCACAGATTTCTAAAATTTGTAGAACAGTATACACCGGTGGCGTTAATAACTAACTAGATATATTTAAAACCAGTTCATAGTACATTTAGTGTCATCTTTACCGATGTCCATTTGCATATATTTTTTTTCATGCTGTTTGTTCTGTGACATAAAATATTGTTGTATATTGGCATGCAGTAATAAACTAACTACATAACAATTATAATTCTGCTAAATCAGCAGGACACGCATACATCACCACATGATCTGCTGCCCAGGGTCGGTGTTTATTAAGCTCCTAGGGTGTATACTGCCAGGCTGATCTGGCGATTTCATATGAGCTATGTGCTAACTTTGATTAACAATGAACTCGTTATATTGCATACTGGTTAGACGTTTTGCAGGATGTATGAATTCGCGGATGTCTCATTGTTGAAGTATGTAATTTTTATGACAGCGCTAATTGCATTTATGACTAATACTATGATCTTGATGACGTTACCATTTCTGACTATGGTGTTCTTGTTGTTTCTTGTGACAGTGCGAGTGATTTGCTTGATTGAGCGCTGTTGGAAATGACACCTTTCTCTTTTGAGTAATTCCAGGTCTCCTATAGGGTGTCCGAGGATTACCTAATTACTTAATTTGTGTGGCCGTGCGACAATCAGTATATCAGTATATGTTGATTTACACAACTAACTACACACAAGCTACCAGATTATGTGATGGGATCAAGAACAGAAAAGTGGGAGAAGCAACAAAATCGATTACCTGTTTAGATTTTTTGCCCCCCCCCCCGACTTAGTATTGTAAATACATAAGATACCATTTCTGATTATGGTGTTCTTGTTGTTTCTTGTGACAGTGTAAGCGATTTGCTTGATTGAGCGCTGTTGGAAATGACACCTTTCTATTGTGAGTAATTTCATGTCTGCAATAGGGTGTCCAATGATTAGCTAATTACTTAATTGGTGTGATCGTGCGACAATCAATATACCATTATATGCTGATTTACACAACTAATTAAACACAAGCTACCAGATTGTATGTTTACAGCACAAAATGAACAAACATTGAATGCACGTTTCGTAGATGTATGGTCATGTATGCTTACATAAATTAGTGTCAATTTTTTTTTATTTCCAAATCCAAAAAATAACATAATATACAGATGACGCAGTCATATATACAAAAGTAGAAGAGTTAATGTATGGAAACGAGGATCAGACAACAAGCCCGAGGGCTTATATATGAAGTCTTCTCCTCTTTGGCGACATTCCCCATTCCCCAATAAGTGAGGGAGGGGTATCGATCAGACGGGAAGACATTGAAATAATGGTTTTTATGAGAAATGGAGATATATAGCTAAATTTGAGTCAGGGTTGGAAAAACAGGGAGAAGATAGTGTTGTGGATGGCAGAAGGCAGGGGGAGAGAGAGAGAGAGAGAGAGAGAGAGAGAGAGAGAGAGAGAGAGAGAGAGAGAGGGTGAGAAAGTAGAAGACAGGAGGATGAGAGATGTTACCTGTAGGGCGGGTTAACGGAAATTTTTGACGGTTCTCGCGGGTAGTTCTACGGTAAAGGGGCCAAACCATGTCTTGATGAACTTTTTATCTCTACAACAAACATCATACCTATAGTAGAAATCCGCGGGACGGTAATGATATTTAATAAACGTACGCTGATGGGTGGGCTTACTTTTGGTTTTCTCTATCAATCGATTTTCATCGCAAACTGTTCAGCTCTAGTCAGATGAATGAACTTAGTAATTAGATGCATCAATCTTCCACCTTCATCTTGAAACTTCATAAAAATAGCATCAAATGCCCGCGTGACGGTAATGACGGGGGTACGGGGATGTCGATTATTGAACCAGCAAAACAAAAATTGCATATATCATTGGAACATCTTGGTGTTGCAAGATGCGTTTATGGAAGATGTGCAGGGTATGAAGAACAATAAGAGCGGTCAGCGTAAGTTACTTCAAACAGTTCGATTATCTATTCTGAAAAGATATAGATGCGTTAGCGGTTTCAGGCGTGAGGCAGGTGTTGGAAAGAAATGTATGCAAAACCTACACAAGAAAAAGTCCAGATTAGTCGAAAAAAGTAGACTCATGAAGACTGCGATAATGGAATTCTTATATCGTGATGACAATACAAGAATTTCAGCAGCAAAGAAGGACAAAAAGCATGGCCATCAAAAACGTTTCCTCTTGTCATCTTTACGTGTCTTACACAGGAAGTATCTTTCAGAAAGTAGTTAGCCTGCGTCGTACAGTTTTTTCTGCCGAAACAGACCTTCGCATGTTATAATACCAACACTTCGAGATAGATATGTGTGCCTATGTAGATACTGTGAGAACATCATTTATATCGATCACGTTATCGTTACTAAGTGCTTGGAAATGTTATATTGTGCTGACTCAATGTGCTGCATGGTCTAGTCTCAAATTATCGGCAGATCGCACAGCGTTTCTTTTCAACAACTATATACGCGTATTTATGTTACAGTCTGGGCACAATTTGTTCTATATAAGATGTCAAACAATGATTGGATCAATTTGTTTTATGGTGCAGCTGGACATTTCAAGGTGGAGACCCCCTAGCCACGTCCCTGGGCTGGAGATGACGAGTTCTGACTATTGATACTCGAAGAAAGTGTATGATCATTTATTAATCTCAACAAAAACAATTTTATACAACAGTATAATTAGCACAGTTATCTAATGACACGACTGTAAGCAGAAAATGATTCGGGTAATATATACAATTGACGAATCAAGAAATCTACATGCTAGTAAATACAATTACACCTGTCATCGTAACTATAACAACGTAATAAATAGCAACAAACAGATATTCCATAAAAGGCGAATATGAATTTCAAGAGAAAGTATGCTCTTTCAGCTTTTCTGCAATGAATCTAAACCAATATTCTTAGTTGTCAATAATGGTTAACAACTAAGAATATTGGTTTAGATTCATTGCAGAAAAGCTAATATATTTGATATGACATGATTTTGATATGTCGTGTTGTATATGTGGCAATTATGGAATATCATACAACAATAACATGATTCATGAATACTTAACAGAATTTAAGCAATAAGGTGACTGAATATCACTGGAATGAGCACTATCAACATATAGTTCGTTGGGAGGCGATTGGAACGACGGCGCCGACACTGGGGATTCCATAACAGGAGGAGTGCTGGTGTAGTATGGAGAACCGAAGTGGTATGGACGTTGATATCCGTGTCCATACTGCTGGTAACCGCTGAAGCTGTATGTGGGATTGAACTGATAAGGCACTGACGAGTAACTGTATGTATTTGTAGGGTGAGAACACTGTTCGTATTTAGAGCTTGACTGCGGTTGAACATAAGCTGATGCGTCGACTGGTTGAATCGTACGTAGTGGCGAACTGCTCGGAAGATCACTGATATACGATGAGTCCAATTTATAGTCAGTGAGCCGTCTTTTGACATCGAACTCTGGACTGGAATCGAACACTGTCTCATAACCACTATCCACACTAATGTTTGGTGACGAGTAACTAACAGGACTTGTTGAAGCACACGGGGACATAACCGGGGAGTCGGATGGCGAAGAAGGATCACTGGCGACGAATGGTTGAACTGGTGACGCAATTGACGGGAGCCGGTCGGTAAACTGCTGCTCGATCGTTGTTGGTTTAACTGACGTCGCGGTGCCGTCACGTGGTGATAGATCGCAGATCTGTCTCTCGAAGACTTTTCTCGGATCAGCTGACATGTAGAGCTGGTGCTTGAATGTCTCCATCCTATGTAACAACGCAGCGGATACACGGTCCCAGAACTGGCCGGCGTTCACTCGATAGTAGCCCCAACGCAGGGTGTTTGTGCCGCTCTCTCGGTCGACGTTAGATCGATAGTCTCCCTTGGCGAATGTGGGAAGGCTGCTGGGGACGATGGTCCAGAGGAATGTAGCTCTGCCGAGAGGTCCGGACTGGGGCTGACCGCGACCGACGCCGATCTTGGTGAAGCATTTGGTTTTGGAGAGGCTATGTCTGACGGCGTTCTTCCAGTGTTCTCTCGTCGAATGTCGGAAGAACGAGAAGCGATGCTTGATGTAGCGGTAGATCTCGGTGATTGGCAAGCAGAAGTTTGGAGATCTCAGTACGGCGATGTAGATGAGTTCGGTGTAGGAGTAGTTGGGCTTGACGTTGATATCATCGCTGACGTCAAGGCGTTCGTAGAGGGCGATGAAGTTGTCCACGACTTTGCGGAGATCTATGTCGGCTTCTTGTGAAATTTGAGTCTGCGTTTGTTGTTCGTAGGCCCCTGGAAGTAGAAGACGTTTTGATTAAGAAACAATAATGGGCGTGCTGAGGTCCATTTGATTAAGAAACAATAATGGACAGTTAGATAACTCCATGAGACCCTGATCGACAGGGCCTTATCTTTTTACCGCACATTTAAAACTGAAGTTACCCAATTACAAGACTTCAACACATGTTTTAGAGTACCGAATACATACTATATGATATAGCGTATATATAGATTATATATGTTAATTCTCTTAGTATTACGTGAATGAAGGTAGCCATACATGATTGTATAACTATTAACCATAGGTACTACATCAAGTCCACCATAAATCATGGGACCGGACCAACATTAGAATCACAATCAGCAATATAATCAGCCACAATGGGCATAACTTAATCATAGATATGTTAGAACTATCCAGTGAAAAATATCTGCCATTATTACAATGCAGCCTTTAGTTGTGATGATGCTCTTGACATTTGATACCCCTTTAATGAACAAAAAATAAAGGGTTTCGACGGTACTCAGGATACCATTAAGTCTAAAAAGGACCACACATAGTTCGAAGTCCGGGATCAATGTGATCACCCAACATAATCATGGTAGAGCCATTGTACTCCGTTTTACAGTGCGGCTATGAAAAACTTTGTGATGGTACTCTGGATACCCGTAAATCGAATCGAATAAAAATAGTTAAATTATTTTGATTTAACAATAATTAGATGACATTAAATAAGTGAGTGATGGAAGGAAATGGTGGGAAGAGAAACAGCGAAATGTTCTTATACATTTTGGTTTAAAGTCACATGGCGGTTTGCGCTCTAAATATACCCAATAATAGTTGCTTTTAAATTGTTCCCAGAATCGAATTTGTCGATAAATACTATCCTACTTTTCTACGAGCATTATATGTCCGACAAATATTTTCACGTCTGTGCGCAAAATCTTAAACAGCTGGAAAATAGCTGCGATCATGGTAATCATTTTTCAGATTACATGAAGCCGGTATATCAATATTTCGTCAACCTATGTTATACATCCATTATACCTAGACAAAATTTGGAAGCTTGTCTATTTAAGAACTATCTGGTATATAGAAAACATTATGATTATGGAAAAATGCATTTAGCATTATATGATTTTAGAAGGCTGTGACGTTTAATGAACATACCTGGTCGGTGCTGGAGAAGACGACTAACTTTTTCAGAATGATCATCGTGGATGGTGAATTCGTCGGAAACTTTACGCTTCATAATTGTCTGATGGCTTGCGAGTTGTTTGTCGTTGTTTGCTGCGAAATTAAGACTGAATGAAAGTCGTCGAGCATTGAGGGACATTTAAACAGATCTATTGTTTTTACAATGAGTTCTACTGACACCCATTTGGAAGCCCTCGAGAAAACCGCACGCGTCATTGTTAAAATAATATTGACCAATCGCGTTGCAGCAATGAAACCATGCCTTGTACCCACTAACGGAAAGTTCAACTCAATTAACGTAGTCAGTGATCACAACTAATTAGGAGACAAGTTTGGTGTACTGACCACGTGATTACTGAAGGGACGTAGACTAGTGAACATCGTTCCTGTGCAGTTTTCAGTCTGACTATGTGTTGACACTGTTGTTGCCGATTCGTGACAGGGTTCAACGGAGAAGCATCATGAGCTCTTTTTTTTTCCGAAATTGAAATACTTTGAAAGACTAATTAATTATGACACTGATACTCTGGTTGTAGGCGGTTAATCAGCCTGCTGTGAAACGAACGCTGATAATTGCTGGTATTTTTTTCATTTTGTTTTGCCTGGTTAGCTGGAATTTGGCTTCGGAAATTCTGGATTATTTGGTGTTAAATCGAAAGGGGGATTTTTAAAGTCAGTTAACAAGTAGTGCTAATGGTAAATTCTGAATGTCATCCCGTTTCAACTAATAAACGTAAATCAAACTGTGAACATGCATCGCATGATCTGGGCAGATTTATGGAAATTATTTTTTATTTTTCAACATGATTCGTCACATGACCTCGTCGTTTCTAAATTCTATTACTGAACAAATCTTTCTGTGGTATATAAAGACCGCGTAGTCATTTTATATTAGTATGCCCAAACTTGAAAGAGCTGAGATCAAGATATATAAAGAAATATTACTATAAAAGACCCAATACATTGAAGCTAACGGACCTATTTAATAGCGGTAACAAACGAACGCTAACTAATCTTGCTCTAGTTATTAAGAAAGCCAAAACAATAACGAGGATCTCCTGAGGTACACCAAAAAACTACCAAAACATACCCAAACCCACTGATTACTGACCACATATCCCATATTATATTGTCGTATATTTATTCACTGCACGCATGCACAATTCATAACTATTTTGAAATTGAACACTGCATATGTTCCACTCTATATGTCAAAACGACGACGAGTATATACCAATAAATTTAAAACTGAATTGAATAGAAGTATTTCATATGACATGAAACACTCCCCATGGGGCGTGCATGGTGTAATAGCAATTACCCAATGCTAAAATTATTTATTTTTCATAAACTTGATATCCAAATATGCAAACAATAGCGTTGTTGTTATAAATGAAATACATGGAGTGACTATTGTTGTCGGAGTGATTTCCCCATGTTTGTCACCAGATAATTCGTCCAGAATAAAGTAGTAAATATTCACATTTGCGCATAGTTCAAACGTTCATTGTGTTCTCTGAAATGGTACAATCAAAAGTTAGAATTTTTGTCAATCTTAGTTCATATATAGCTATATTCTTCCACTGGAGATAGTGTTTGGATACTAACTTATCGACTTTGTTCACCGAAAGAAGTCCGTAATATGTATTTAACTCATTTATCGGTCGGTATTTCCCCACATGTCCAAACCGCGATACAAAATAATATACATATATGTACAAGAAAACCATAGTCAGAAATGGTAACGCCCACAAGATCATATTATTAGCCATAAATATATAAATTATAATATAAAATATATTGGTTACATTAATGCACCGCCTCAGAATTCCGTTAAAACAACTAATCCTTCAAATTATTACAAAAAACTACGGCTTATTACTTCAGGTTTTTCATTCACCAAACCAGAAAGCTTCTAAAAGCGGATCAAAATTATGTTCCCGCCATAAAATCTCCAAGTGTGCATGGCCCAGCCATTGGTCATACCTAAACATCGAACGCAATTAACGCGGTCATAATAGTTACACACTGCAACTATAAGACATCCAGCGAATACACACCCCACGAAAACCCGAAATGTGTTGTCCTGCGAGATATCCCATCGCTATAGCTCAATTTGACTCGACCTGATTAGCCTTCCTACAATATCATAAAACAATAAAGCTTCTCAAATCATCGGCATAGTCAGTAGAACTTTCACGAACTTGGATATTCCAACTACAGCTTTTACCGGACTCGGGGTCGCAGTACAACATTAACGCGTCCCAAAATAACCGGAAAACAAAACAATTATCTATTTATAAAATCCCCATGGGACCACAGATTTCTAAAATTTGTAGAACAGTATACACCGGTGGCGTTAATAACTAACTAGATATATTTAAAACCAGTTCATAGTACATTTAGTGTCATCTTTACCGATGTCCATTTGCATATATTTTTTTTCATGCTGTTTGTTCTGTGACATAAAATATTGTTGTATATTGGCATGCAGTAATAAACTAACTACATAACAATTATAATTCTGCTAAATCAGCAGGACACGCATACATCACCACATGATCTGCTGCCCAGGGTCGGTGTTTATTAAGCTCCTAGGGTGTATACTGCCAGGCTGATCTGGCGATTTCATATGAGCTATGTGCTAACTTTGATTAACAATGAACTCGTTATATTGCATACTGGTTAGACGTTTTGCAGGATGTATGAATTCGCGGATGTCTCATTGTTGAAGTATGTAATTTTTATGACAGCGCTAATTGCATTTATGACTAATACTATGATCTTGATGACGTTACCATTTCTGACTATGGTGTTCTTGTTGTTTCTTGTGACAGTGCGAGTGATTTGCTTGATTGAGCGCTGTTGGAAATGACACCTTTCTCTTTTGAGTAATTCCAGGTCTCCTATAGGGTGTCCGAGGATTACCTAATTACTTAATTTGTGTGGCCGTGCGACAATCAGTATATCAGTATATGTTGATTTACACAACTAACTACACACAAGCTACCAGATTATGTGATGGGATCAAGAACAGAAAAGTGGGAGAAGCAACAAAATCGATTACCTGTTTAGATTTTTTGCCCCCCCCGACTTAGTATTGTAAATACATAAGATACCATTTCTGATTATGGTGTTCTTGTTGTTTCTTGTGACAGTGTAAGCGATTTGCTTGATTGAGCGCTGTTGGAAATGACACCTTTCTATTGTGAGTAATTTCATGTCTTCAATAGGGTGTCCAATGATTAGCTAATTACTTAATTGGTGTGATCGTGCGACAATCAATATACCATTATATGCTGATTTACACAACTAATTAAACACAAGCTACCAGATTGTATGTTTACAGCACAAAATGAACAAACATTGAATGCACGTTTCGTAGATGTATGGTCATGTATGCTTACATAAATTAGTGTCAATTTTTTTTTATTTCCAAATCCAAAAAATAACATAATATACAGATGACGCAGTCATATATACAAAAGTAGAAGAGTTAATGTATGGAAACGAGGATCAGACAACAAGCCCGAGGGCTTATATATGAAGTCTTCTCCTCTTTGGCGACATTCCCCATTCCCCAATAAGTGAGGGAGGGGTATCGATCAGACGGGAAGACATTGAAATAATGGTTTTTATGAGAAATGGAGATATATAGCTAAATTTGAGTCAGGGTTGGAAAAACAGGGAGAAGATAGTGTTGTGGATGGCAGAAGGCAGGGGGAGAGAGAGAGAGAGAGAGAGAGAGAGAGAGAGAGAGAGAGAGAGAGAGAGAGAGAGAGAGAGAGAGAGAGAGAGAGAGAGAGAGGGTGAGAAAGTAGAAGACAGGAGGATGAGAGATGTTACCTGTAGGGCGGGTTAACGGAAATTTTTGACGGTTCTCGCGGGTAGTTCTACGGTAAAGGGGCCAAACCATGTCTTGATGAACTTTTTATCTCTACAACAAACATCATACCTATAGTAGAAATCCGCGGGACGGTAATGATATTTAATAAACGTACGCTGATGGGTGGGCTTACTTTTGGTTTTCTCTATCAATCGATTTTCATCGCAAACTGTTCAGCTCTAGTCAGATGAATGAACTTAGTAATTAGATGCATCAATCTTCCACCTTCATCTTGAAACTTCATAAAAATAGCATCAAATGCCCGCGTGACGGTAATGACGGGGGTACGGGGATGTCGATTATTGAACCAGCAAAACAAAAATTGCATATATCATTGGAACATCTCCTGAATACGGGACATGAAGATCACTCCATTGTATCCGGAAATGTATTTTCTAACCAATAAAACAATCTCACTTCTTATAATTTCGCTTTAAAAAAATCTCATTTTAGTGATTATGGGTTATTTTACCCCCAAATCAGATTACGTTTCTGGATATCGCGGGAATTATTTACAGGCAAAAAACCAAAAAGCATCACATTTAAATGATCTGGAGTAGATATGGTCTACTTGTAATGGATAATAAAATTATGTATCCGTTATTAAAACAGTGAAAAGTAATTGTTTATTGAATAAAAATAATATAATGGGCGCCCGGTGAATCGAACCCTTTTCTCTTTAAAAAAAATGACAATATCTACATTTATACCACTAGACCACGGGAGCTTCTATATTTTTTGACTAAATAATAAGCTATATGAGTTATTGGTTTCATTTCAAATTATGTACCCTGAATTCATTGCAGACACCCCCCAAAAAGAAACACCAGTATATCATCCACATTTGACCATGGGAACCGCGACAATTTTTGAGGTTGACAGCCATAAACATCTGGGACTTACTTTCGACAACATGGGCTCTTGGGGTATCCACATCAGATCTATGCTTGACAAAGCATGGAGTCGAGTAAATCTAGTACGTAAACACAGATACAAGCTAAGCAGAGTAACGCTTGAAAAAATACATTATACATTTATCCGACCAATACTGGAATATGCCTCCCCTGTTTGGGATAACTGCCCTGATTATCTTAGTGATGACATTGAAAAGGTTCAGTATGAAATGGCCCGAATAGTAACAGGTGCAACCATCAGTACGAGTAACGCGTGCCTTTTGTCAGAGACTGGCTGGGAACTCCTCTCTTCACGCCGTAGAAAACACAAGCTATGCCAATTTTTTAAAATGATACGAGGAACTGCTCCATCAATTTTAAGAAATTATGTACGACCAATTCAGGCAAATAATTCCAGATGTAACTTAAGATTTGAACATATAAGACTACCCTCGAATATTAATTATGACTATTATATGGATTCTTTCTTACCATCTGCAATTACCGAATGGAACAAACTGTCAGAAACTACAAAGAGCAGCAGTACAATCGAAGACTTCAAAAAGGAACTGAACAGTGACAATATACGTCCACCTGCCTATTTTTATCATAGTAAATGTCGTAAATCTCATATACTCCATACCCGGTTAAGATTGAACTGCAGCCACCTAAGTGGTGACCTGACAGATAACCATGTAAAAATTTCCCCCTTCTGTCTATGTGGGGAATTTGAGACAACTTACCACTATCTCTTTGAATGTACATTTTATCAAGAGCCCAGAAGAGAACTATATGACGCCCTACCAAATGTTGCCTTATCTGAGAATACACTAATGCGGGGGTCAAGAGAGCTTAGTCTTCGCGAAAACAAACAAATATTTAATGCAGTACAGACATATATTATGAGAACAAAAAGATTTCCATGATCTGTATGGGTAACAAATTGCTTTGGATTCCGGCCGCGTTATGCGGCAGCACGATGTTCTCCATTATATATTTAGTACTAAATGTCTTCCGATAACGATTATTTTGTAAGTTACTTTACTTGTCACTATCCTGTATATACGTGAAATGATTCTACATGAAGAATGCAGCGATATTCACAGTGAACCCCATTAAAATAGGAATTGGCCATTGCGATTGACCCCCTCCCATGGAGCCTGACGCATGCATATTACTACGAGCATAATTTTCATCACGCAGCAACTAAATTATTGAAAAATCTGTCCCCTCTACTTTCTCACTCTCCCTCTCATTCTCTCTCACTTATTGGGGAAGGGGCATGTCGCCAAAGAGGAGAAGACTTCATATAAGCCCTCGGGCTTGTTGTCTGATCCTCATTTCCATACATTATCTCTTATATGTTGTATATTTATGTCATTTGTGTATTATGTGTATTATGTTTGGATTTGGAAATAAAAATATGTTTACACTAAAACTTTGGTCAAAATTTTCAACAGTTGGAAATTTCATACCTGACACAACATTAGTTGGAAATTTCACACCAACAATAGGTTGAAAATGTTCTTGTAGTTTGATTTTAAAACAATTTATTGGGGGGAAATTATTGTTTTTGAACCAATATTTGCATATTTTCCTTCTTTTGGTAAATATTTTGGACTGAAATGGCCATCAGTTAGAAATTTTCCAACCTAAGGGGGTGTCAGGTTGGATTTTCCAACACTTGGCGGAAAGCTTGTGTCCTGGTCCCTCCCCCATGGCCAGTCAAAAACTTCTAGTTAATAATTTAAGAAAACAATATTGTCCTACATTTGGTCAAAATTGTCACTGGAATTGTCATCAGTTGAAAAATTTCCAACCTGAGTCGTGGTATCAGGTTTGAAATTTCCAACTCTATGAATGCTTGAGGCTAGTATAGATCCTACGATTTTTGCGATTTTCTTGTTCAGATTTCAAAATTTTCGCACACCGGGCCGAACAACCATGGTTGGCCCGGTGTGCCCTGGTCTATTGCCCGTAGTCGTGTTCATTTGTCGAGTTAGACCACTAGATGTTATAGGATTTGTGCAATTTTCAGGTTCAAAATATATTAATATTATCATACCGGGTAGTTAGAACCATGGTTTATAAATATGCTATTAGGCCTCTGAACACTTAGGTGCAAGGAGGGAATAAAATTATGGAAAACCTTTGGTCTGATTCAAGGGGTGCTTGGTTTGATTCAATGGTTCAAGGGAGGGGGTGCAAATGGAATTATGCAAAACCTTGTCTCTGGTCTGATTCAAGGGGGGGGGTGCAGTTGGAATTATCAAGGTGGACACCCCCGAACGGATACCCTCTAGCCACGTCCATGGTTGCAGGGGAGTGTGATTACCCTCCCCCACCCCATAAATAAAAAAATGGAAGTTTGAGATGGATTTTGGTTTTTACAAATTACATAACTGTATACGGTACATGCTGCTTGTAAATGTAAGTCTTAGGTCTCATAGTCATATTCAAACCCAACAATGGGTTGAATTTTCACAGGCAAAAACTAAAAAACATCATATTTATAGTTAGGGTCTACTTGTAATTGATAGTCAAAATTAATTTTCCGTTATTAAAACTGAAAAATAACAATTTAACAGATAAAATACAATAAAGGTACTGCCGATGAATCGAACCCTATATCGCCACAAGAAGTCATATTGTGGTTCCCACTGGATGACGTCCATTTGGTGTATACTGTATTCATTGCAGGGACGTTACGACTTCAGGGCGCACCCCTCAATCTAAGAAACATTGAAGTTTCAGACTGAAATTACATAATTATAGACAGTATATTTGAAATTGGGTATCTTTTTCATTTCGATCCATATGGGACGGGACAAGACGGCAAATTTCCATTCTTTTCCCTTCGGTGTGGGTGGAGTTAAATTTAAAACTGACCATTGTAACCCTGGATAAAAAGAAATTCTTCATAAAAGTTACTCACCAAGTCGATCCCTGGATGATTGTTGTCGACAATCTTTAACTTAGATTAAAGGTACTCAATCCGATTATGCACCCCTAAATTACTATTTCTTTGTCTTCGGGGGTACAAAATATTTGATTCGAGTCGAGGAACGCACCCTTCAAAGCTCAGAGTGATCAGATATCAATTTTTGAAATGTGTTAATTTTCGGAGATGTGGGACACTTCCACGTCTCAAACGGACAAATTGCGGGTGTAAGATGGATAACTCTAAAATCAAGTGCTTATTATTGTTAACAATAAGCACTTGATTTTAGAGTTATCCATCTTACACCCGCAATTTGTCCGTAATTTGTCCGAAAATTAACACATTTCAAAAATCGATATCTGATCTAGTTTTGAAGGGTGTTGTTCTTCGACTCGAATCAAATATATTTGAGTACCTTTAAGCTTCTATTCTATACATGCATTTTGTATAGAATAGCTTTGGGGGGGGGTGTCGCTCTAATTTCACAACACCGCCCACCAATACTATAAAGCACAATATATCATATACGCGAGAAAGTAATGTTTCTTGTTTCTTTCAGATGTCAGCAAAGTTATCAGTAAAAGAACGGCAAAGGCTCCGGAGGATGAGAATAAAAAATGAGCCAGAAATACACCAACGATATCTGCAGACAGAAAGAGAAAGATACCAAGAAAGGAAACGTATGGGAAAAGTAAAAAAGGTAAGCGAACTCACTCTCGATGAGGCAAAACGCAAGAGAGTTAGCTGGAAGTAAAATAGTACGAGATGGAGAGAAAAGAAGGCAAAAGACAAAACTGAATTTTTAATGACATTGGCATTAATATGCACACCATGCGGCGGCGAAGTTTCGACGGATCAGCATTCAGCTAGCAGTAAAAAGGGTAGAGGTAGACCACGTATTAGAGACGCGGCAAGATCAAAAGCATATCGAACAATTGACAAATTGGAGAGTGTACTGAAAGACAAAGAAAGGAAGATACATCGACTTAACCATTTGAGTGCCAGGTCGATTTTTGTATCAACCCATATACCCTGTACCAATGCATTCTCTTATATATGCGAGTCGACCATAGGTCGCTTTGCATATATAAGAGAATGCATTGGCCTAACAATGTTTTGTTTTTTTTTACAATTTTTTTTTTTACAATTGTTTACAATTTTAATAATTTATTCTTATAGTCTTTAACAGACTTATTTTGTAGGTTTAGGGCCGATGAGATCAGCCCCTGGCACTCAAAGAGTTAAGAAACGAAATGATCGCCTGATCGCAAAAATAATGAAGTTAAATCAACCCCGAACAGCAAGGCAGTCAAACTGATGTCTAGCAACTCAAAGGATGACATTAAAAAGTTAGACGGGCCTTGGTGTTGCAAGATGCGTTTATGGAAGATGTGCAGGGTATGAAGAATAATAAGAGCGGTCAGCGTAAGTTACTTCAAACAGTGCGATTATCTATTCTGAAAAGATATAGATGCGTTAGCGGTTTCAGGCGTGAGGCAGGCGTTGGAAAGAAATGTATGCAAAACCTACACAAGAAAAAGTCCAGATTAGTCGAAACAAGTAGACTCATGAAGACTGCGATAATGGAATTCTTATATCGTGATGACAATACAAGAATTTCAGCAGCAAAGAAGGACAAAAAGCATGGCCATCAAAAACGTTTCCTCTTGTCATCTTTACGTGTCTTACACAGGAAGTACCTTTCAGAAAGTAGTTAGCCTGCGTCGTACAGTTTTTTTCTGCCGAAACAGACCTTCGCATGTTATAATACCAACACTTCGAGATAGAGATGTGTGCCTATGTAGATACTGTGAGAACATCAAACTGAAAATCGAACGGCTCTTTAATGAGAAGATAGTTTCTGTGTCTGATCCCGAAGAATATCTCAGAAATTCGTTATGCTCAACATCAGACAAGAGCTGCATGTACGGGGACTGCAAAATGTGCACCTTTAAAAAACACTAAAAGCGGTTGGCAGAATAACTGGACGTGCTGTTCAAAGTTCAGCAGAATTGCATCTGAAGCCAGTTATTTATATCGATCACGTTATCGTTACTAAGTGCTTGGAAATGTTATATTGTGCTGACTCAGTGTGCTGCATGGTCTAGTCTCAAATTATCGGCAGATCGCACAGCGTTTCTTTTCAACAACTATATACGCGTATTTATGTTACAGTCTGGGCACAATTTGTTCTATATAAGATGTCAAACAATGATTGGATCAATTTTTTTTATGGTGCAGCTGGACATTTCAAGGTGGAGACCCCCTAGCCACGTCCATGGGCTGGAGATGACGAGTTCTGACTATTGATACTCGAAGAAAGTGTATGATCATTTATTAATCTCAACAAAAACAATTTTATACAACAGTATAATTAGCACAGTTATCTAATGACACGACTGTAAGCAGAAAATTATTCGGGTAATATATACAATTGACGAATCAAGAAATCTACATGCTAGTAAGTACAATTACACCTGTCATCGTAACTATAACAACGTAATAAATAGCAACAAACAGATATTCCATAAAAGGCGAATATGAATTTCAAGAGAAAGTATGCTCTTTCAGCTTTTCTGCAATGAATCTAAACCAATATTCTTAGTTGTCAATAATGGTTAACAACTAAGAATATTGGTTTAGATTCATTGCAGAAAAGTTAATATATTTGATATGACATGATTTTGATATGTCGTGTTGTATATTTGGCAATTATGGAATATCATACATCAATAACATGATTCATGAATACTTAACAGAATTTAAGCAATAAGGTGACTGAAAATCACTGGAATGAGCACTATCAACATATAGTTCGTTGGGAGGCGATTGGAACGTCGGCGCCGACACTGGGGATTCCATAACAGGAGGAGTGCTGGTGTAGTATGGAGAACCGAAGTGGTATGGATGTTGATATCCGTGTCCATACTGCTGGTAACCGCTGAAGCTGTATGTGGGATTGAACTGATAAGGCAATGACGAGTAACTGTATGTATTTGTAGGGTGAGAACACTGTTCGTATTTAGAGCTTGACTGCGGTTGAACATAAGCTGATGCGTCGACTGGTTGAATCGTACGTAGTGGCGGACTGCTCGGAAGATCACTGATATACGATGAGTCCAATTTATAGTCAGTGAGCCGTCTTTTGACATCGAACTCTGGACTGGAATCGAACACTGTCTCATAACCACTATCCACACTAATGTTTGGTGACGAGTAACTAACAGGACTTGTTGAAGCACACGGGGACATAACCGGGGAGTCGGATGGCGAAGAAGGATCACTGGCGACGAATGGTTGAACTGGTGACGCAATTGACGGGAGCCGGTCGGTAAACTGCTGCTCGATCGTTGTTGGTTTAACTGACGTCGCGGTGCCGTCACGTGGTGGTAGATCGCAGATCTGTCTCTCGAAGACTTTTCTCGGCTCAACTGACATGTAGAGCTGGTGCTTGAATGTCTCCATCCTATGTAACAACGCAGCGGATACACGGTCCCAGAACTGGCCGGCGTTCACTCGATAGTAGCCCCAACGCAGGGTGTTTGTGCCGCTCTCTCGGTCGACGTTAGATCGGTAGTCTCCCTTGGCGAATTTGGGAAGGCTGTTGGGGACGATGGTCCAGAGGAATGTAGCTCTGCCGAGAGGTCCAGACTGAGGCTGGCCGCGACCGACGCCGATCTTGGTGAAGCATTTGGTCTTGGAGAGGCTATGTCTGACGGCGTTCTTCCAGTGTTCTCTCGTCGAATGTCGGAAGAACGAGAAGCGATGCTTGATGTAGCGGTAGATCTCGGTGATTGGCAAGCAGAAGTTTGGAGATCTCAGTACGGCGATGTAGATGAGTTCGGTGTAGGAGTAGTTGGGTTTGACGTTGATATCATCGCTGACGTCAAGGCGTTCGTAGAGGGCGATGAAGTTGTCCACGACTTTGCGGAGATCTATGTCGGCTTCTTGTGAAATTTGAGTCTGCGTTTGTTGTTCGTAGGCACCTGGAAGTAGAAGACGTTTTGATTAAGAAACAATAATGGGCGTGCTGAGGTCCATTTGATTAAGAAACAATAATGGACAGTTAGATAACTCCATGAGACCCTGATCGACAGGGCCTTATCTTTTTACCGCACATTTAAAACTGAAGTTACCCAATTACAAGACTTCAACACATGTTTAGAGTACCGAATACATACTATATGATATAGCGTATATATAGATTATATATGTTAATTCTCTTAGTATTACGTGACTGAAGGTAGCCATACATGATTGTATAACTATTAACCATAGGCACTACATCAAGTCCACCATAAATCATGGGACCGGAACAACATTAGAATCACAATCAGCAATATAATCAGCCACAATGGGCATAACTTAATCATAGATATGTTAGAACTATCCAGTGAAAAATATCTGCCATTATTACAATGCAGCCTTTAGTTAAACTCAAACGTTGTGATGATGCTCTTGACATTTGATACCCCTTTAATGAACAAAAAATAAAGGGTTTCGACGGTACTCAGGATACCATTAAGTCTAAAAAGGACCACACATAGTTCGAAGTCCGGGATCAATGTGATCACCCAACATAATCATGGTAGAGCCATTGTACTCCGTTTTACAGTGCGGCTATGAAAAACTTTGTTATGGTACTCTGGATACCCGTAAATCGAATCGAATCAAAATAGTTAAATTATTTTGATTTAACAATAATTAGATGACATTAAATAAGTGAGTGATGGAAGGAAATGGTGGGAAGAGAAACAGCGAAATGTTCTTATAAATTTTGGTTTAAAGTCACATGGCGGTTTGCGCTCTAAATATACCCAATAATAGTTGCTTTTAAATTGTTCCCTGAATCGAATTTGTCGATAAATACTATCCTACTTTTCTACGAGCATTATATGTCCGACAAATATTTTCACGTCTGTGCGCAAAATCTTAAACAGCTGGAAAATAGCTGCGATCATGGCAATCATTTTTCAGATTACATGAAGCCGGTATATCAATATTTCGTCAACCTATGTTATACATCCATTATACCTAGACAAAATTTGGAAGCTTGTCTATTTAAGAACTATCTGGTATATAGAAAAAATTATGATTATGGAAAATATTGTTCCAATTAAGATCGAAGCTATGATGCCATTCCTGTGGGGCATGAATTAAATTGTAGACTTCAACACTATAGGCAATAAAGATAAATATATATATATATATATATATATATATATATATATATATATATATTTATATATATATATATATAGCTATATATATATATATATATATATATATATATATATATATATATATATATATATATATATTGTGGTTAACGTTGTCCAACAACGAACATCAATAAGGGTTAGGGAATCCAAATATAGACGATGAAATTTGGTGTCACTTGTCGCATGGATCTTACAAGCCACCCGCATAATCAAAACTGTTTGTTGTACCTTTATGTACATATTATAGCGCACATGTTTACCAACATTCACTTCGTAAACTGATTAGAGCCCACATATGGTGTTATGGTTATGAAAGTAATAATGATTGTTTTCTAACATCTATATCAACGATAACACTCGCCACTGACCCCCCCCCCCTGTATGGAATGGTCGGGAAATGCATTTAGCATTATATGATTTTAGAAGGCTGTGACGTTTAATGAACATACCTGGTCGGTGCTGGAGAAGACGGCTAACTTTTTCAGAATGATCATCGTGGATGGTGAATTCGTCGGAAACTTTACGCTTCATAATTGTCTGATGGCTTGCGAGTTGTTTGTCGTTGTTTGCTGCGAAATTAAGACTGAATGAAAGTCGTCGAGCATTGAGGGACATTTAAACAGATCTATTTTTACAATGAGTTCTACTGACACCCATTTGGAAGCCCTCGAGAAAACCGCACGCGTCATTGTTAAAATTAATATTGACCAATCGCGTTGCAGCAATGAAACCATGCCTTGTACTCACTAACGGAAAGTTCAACTCAATTAACGTAGTCAGTGATCACAACTAATTAGGAGACAAGTTTGGTGTACTGACCACGTGATTACTGAAGGGACGTAGACTAGTGAACATCGTTCCTGTGCCGTTTTCAGTCTGACTATGTGTTGACACTGTTGTTGCCGATTCGTGACAGGGTTCAACGGAGAAGCATCATGAGCTCTTTTTTTTCCGAAATTGAAATACTTTGAAAGACTAATTAATTATGACACTGATACTCTGGTTGTAGGCGGTTAATCAGCCTTCTGTGAAACGAACGCTGATAATTGCTGGTATTTTTTTCATTTTGTTTTGCCTGGTTAGCTGGAATTTGGCTTCGGAAATTCTGGATTATTTGGTGTTAAATCGAAAGGGGGATTTTTAAAGTCAGTTAACAAGTAGTGCTAATGGTAAATTCTGAATGTCATCCCGTTTCAACTAATAAACGTAAATCAAACTGTGAACATGCATCGCATGATCTGGGCAGATTTATGGAAATTATTTTTTATTTTTCAACATGATTCGTGACATGACCTCGTCGTTTCTAAATTCTATTACTGAACAAATCTTTCTGTGGTATATAAAGACCGCGTAGTCATTTTATATTATTATGCCCAAACTTGAAAGAGCTGAGATCAAGATATATAAAGAAATATTACTATAAAAGACCCAATACATTGAAGCTAACGGACCTATTTAATAGCGGTAACAAACGAACGCTAACTAATCTTGCTCTATTTATTAAGAAAGCCCAATCAATAACGAGGATCTCCTGAGGTACACCAAAAAACTACCAAAACATACCCAAACCCACTGATTACTGACCACATATCCCATATTATATTGTCGTATATTTATTCACTGCACGCATGCACAATCATAACTATTTTGAAATTGAACACTGCATATGTTCCACTCTATATGTCAAAACGACGACGAGTATATACCAATAAATTGAAAATTGAATTGAATAGAAGTATTTCATATGACATGAAACACTCCCCATGGGGCGTGCATGGTGTAATAGCAATTACCCAATACTAAAATTATTTATTTTTCATAAATTTGATATCCAAATATGCAAACAATAGCGTTGTTGTTATAAATGAAATACATGGAGTGACTATTGTTGTCGGAGTGATTTCCCCATGTTTATCACCAGATAATTCGTCCAGAATAAAGTAGTAAATATTCACATTTGCGCATAGTTCAAACGTTCATTGTGTTCTCTGAAATGGTACAATCAAAAGTTGTCAATCTTAGTTCATATATAGCTATATTCTTCCACTGGAGATAGTGTTTGGATACTAACTTATCGACTTTGTTCACCGAAAGAAGTCCGTAATATGTATTTAACTCATTTATCGGTCGGTATTTCCCCACATGTCCAGACCGCGATACAAAATAATATACATATATGTACAAGAAAACCATAGTCAGAAATGGTAACGCACACAAGATCATATTATTAGCCATAAATATATAATATAAAATATATTGGTTGCATTAATGCACCGCCTCAGAATTCCGTTAAAACAACTAATCCTTCAAATTATTACAAAAAACTACGGCTTATTACTTCAGGTTTTTCATTCACCAAACCAGAAAGCTTCTAAAAGCGGATCAAAATTATGTTCCCGCCATAAAATCTCCAAGTGTGCATGGCCCAGCCATTGGTCATACCTAAACATCGAACGCAATTAACGCGGTCATAATAGTTACACACTGCAACTATAAGACATCCAGCGAATACACACCCCATGAAAACCCGAAATGTGTTGTCCTGCGAGATATCCCATCGCTATAGCTCAATTTGACTCGACCTGATTAGCCTTCCTACAATATCATAAAACAATAAAGCTTCTCAAATCATCGGCATAGTCAGTAGAACTTTCACGAACTTGGATATTCCAACTACAGCTTTTACCGGACTCGGGGTCGCAGTACAACTTTAACGCGTCCCAAAAATAACCGGAAAACAAAACAATTATCTATTTATAAAATCCCCATGGGACCACAGATTTGTAGAACAGTATACACCGGTGGCGTTAATAACTAACTAGATATATTTAACACCAGTTCATAGTACATTTAGTGTCATCTTTACCGATGTCCATTTGCATATATTTTTGTTCATGCTGTTTGTTCTGTGACATAAAATATTGTTGTATATTGGCATGCAGTAATAAACTAACTACATAACAATTATAATTCTGCTAAATCAGCAGGACACGCATACATCACCACATGATCTGCTGACCAGGGTCGGTGTTTATTAAGCTCCTAGGGTGCATACTGCCAGGCTGATCTGGCGATTTCATAGGAGCTATGTGCTAACTTTGATTAACAATGAACTCGTTATATTGCATACTGGTTAGACTTTTTGCAGGATGTATGAATTCGCGGATGTCTCATTGTTGAAGTATGTAATTTTTATGACAGCGCTAATTGCATTTATTACTAATACTATGATCTTGATGACGTTACCATTTCTAACTATGGTGTTCTTGTTGTTTCTTGTGACAGTGCGAGTGATTTGCTTGATTGAGCGCTGTTGGAAATGACACCTTTCTCTTTTGAGTAATTCCAGGTCTCCTATAGGGTGTCCGAGGATTACCTAATTACTTAATTTGTGTGGCCGTGCGACAATCAGTATATCAGTATATGCTGATTTACACAACTAACTACACACAAGCTACCAGATTATGTGATGGGATCAAGAACAGAAAAGTGGGAGAAGCAACAAAATCGATTACCTGTTTAGTTCCCCCCCCCCCGACTTAGTATTGTAAATACATAAGATACCATTTCTGATTATGGTGTTCTTGTTGTTTCTTGTGACAGTGTAAGCGATTTGCTTGATTGAGCGCTGTTGGAAATGACACCTTTCTATTGTGAGTAATTTCATGTCTTCAATAGGGTGTCCAATGATTAGCTAATTACTTAATTGGTGTGATCGTGCGACAATCAATATACCATTATATGCTGATTTACACAACTAATTAAACACAAGCTACCATATTTTATGTTTACAGCACAAAATGAACAAACATTGAATGCACGTTTCGTAGATGTATGGTCATGTATGCTTATATAAATTAGTGTCAAATTTTTTTTATTTCCAAATCCAAAAAATAACATAATATACAGATGACGCAGTTATATATACAAAAGTAGAAGAGTTAATGTATGGAAACGAGGATCAGACAACAAGCCCGAGGGCTTATATATGAAGTCTTCTCCTCTTTGGCGACATCCCCCCTTCCCCTATAAGTGAGGGAGGGGTATCGATCAGACGGGAAGACATTGAAATAATGGTTTTTATGAGAAATGGAGATATATAGCTAAATTTGAGTCAGGGTTGGAAAAACAGGGAGAAGATAGTGTTGTGGATAGCAGAAGGCAGGGAGAGAGAGAGAGAGAGAGAGAGAGAGAGAGAGAGAGAGAGAGAGAGAGAGAGAGAGAGAGGGGGGTGAGAAAGTAGAAGACAGGAGGATGAGAGATGTTACCTGTAGGGCGTGTTAACGGAAATTTTTGAATTTTTGACGGATCTCGCGGGTAGTTCTACGGTAAAGGGGCCAAACCATGTCTTGATGAACTTTTTATCTCTACAACAAACATCATACCTATAGTAGAAATCCGCGTGACGGTAATGATATTTAATAAACGTACGCTGATGGGTGGGCTTACTTTTGGTTTTCTCTATCAATCGATTTTCATCGCAAACTGTTCAACTCTAGTCAGATGAATGAACTTAGTAATTAGATGCATCAATCTTCCACCTTCATCTTGAAACTTCATAAAAATAGCATCAAATGCCCGCGTGACGGTAATGACGGGGGTACGGGGATGTCGATTATTGAACCAGCAAAACAAAAATTGCATATATCATTGGAACATCTCCTGAATACGGGACATGAAGATCACTCCATTGTATCCGGAAATGTATTTTCTAACCAATAAAACAATCTCACTTCTTATAATTTCGCTTTAAAAAAATCTCATTTTAGTGATTATGGGTTATTTTACCCCCAAATTCGATTACGTTTCTGGATATCGCGGGAATTATTTACAGGCAAAAAAACAAAAAGCATCACATTTAAATGATCTGGAGTAGATATGGTCTACTTGTAATGGATAATAAAATTATGTATCCGTTATTAAAACAGTGAAAAGTAATTGTTTATTGAATAAAAATAATCTAATGGGCGCCCGGTGAATCGAACCCTTTTCTCTTTAAAAAAATTGACAATATCTACATTTATACAACTAGACCACGGGAGCTTCTATATTTTTGGACTAAATAATAAGCTATATGAGTTATTGGTTTCATTTCAAATTATGTACCCTGAATTCATTGCAGACACCCCCCCCCCCAAACTTTGGTCAAAATCGTGACCTTCGTGAAAACCATTTACGCGATTGTGTAGAAAGCGCTGAACACTTTCTATTATTCTGTCAAAGATATACTCAACTCAGGTCTGACTCATTCTCAAATATTGACCCGACTTTCTTAACTACCAAGATCTTACTCAAAGGCATACCATTGCTATCATCTGAAATAAATAATGAAATATTCCGAGCTACGCAATACTTCATTCAAAAAAGCGGACGTTTCAAACAATACACTAACAATTCAACGGCATAGCAACGATAACACATGGAGTTTTCATATTTAGTTTTCATATTTAGTTTCCATATTTAGTTTCCACATTTATTTTCAAAACAATTCATTTTCAAAATAATTCTTTCCACAAGTTAGTCTAAAAATGTTCATAACAGTGGTACCGACTTTTCTTTCACATACAAGCTCTTTATTTCTATCGCTTCACCTATCTCTGTCTCGTATTCCTTGTGAATACACCCCTCTCATTATTATCCACATAAGCTTATTTATCATTTCAACACTTATTGTAAACTCGTCTGTACATCATAATATTAATATACCATCACTTCTTAAACCTATTGTTTCTCTAACTCGACCACTTGCCATTCGCTCGATCTTCCTTGATTTCTACAATTTTTCTACTTGTCTGAGGAGATAGCTCAACAAAAGCACATATCTGCTTGCTGCTAAATCCTCTTCCCCTTTTCTATTCTACTCATGTTTCCATCATCTAAATGTTGTTCATCATAAATGTAATATTGGGGCTAATAAATATTGTTTAAATCAAACTTTGGTCAAAATTTCAACAGTTGGAAATTTCATACCTGACACAACATTAGTTGGAAATTTCACACCAACAATAGGTTGAAAATGTTCTTGTAGTTTGATTTTAAAACAATTTATTGGGGGGAAATTATTGTTTTTGGACCAATATTTGCATATTTTCCTTCTTTTGGTAAATTTTTTGGACTGAAATGGCCATCAGTTAGAAATTTTCCAACCTAAGGGGGTGTCAGGTGTCAAAAACTTCTAGTTAATAATTTAAGAAAACAATATTGTCCTACATTTGGTCAAAATTGTCACTGGAATTGTCATCAGTTGAAAATTTTCCAACCTGAGTCGTGGTATCAGGTTTGAAATTTCCAACTCTATGAATGCTTGAGGCTAGTCTAGATGCTACGATTTTTGCGATTTTCTTGTTCAGATTTCAAAATTTTCGCACACCGGGCCGAACAACCATGGTGTGCCCTGGTCTATTGCCCGTAGTCGTGTTCATTTGTCGAGTTAGACCACTAGATGTTATAGGATTTGTGCAATTTTCAGGTTCAAAATATATTAATATTATCATACCGGGTAGTTAGAACCATGGTTTATAAATATGCTATTAGGCCTCTGAACACTTAGGTGCAAGGAGGGAATGAAATTATGGAAAACCTTTGGTCTGATTCAAGGGGTGCTTGGTTTGATTCAATGGCTCAAGGGAGGGGGTGCAAATGGAATTATGCAAAACATTGTCTCTGGTCTGATTCAAGGGGGGGGGGGTGCAGTTGGAATTATCAAGGTGGACACCCCCGAACGGATACCCTCTAGCCACGTCCATGATTGCAGGGGAGTGTGATTACCCTCCCCCACCCCATAAATAAAAAAAAATGGAAGTTTGAGATGGATTTTGGTTTTTACAAATTACATAACTGTATACGGTACATGCTGCTTGTAAATGTAAGTCTTAGGTCTCATAGTCATATTCAAACCCAACAATGGGTTGAATTTTCACAGGCAAAAACTAAAAAACATCATATTTATAGTTAGAGTCTACTTGTAATTGATAGTCAAAATTAATTTTCCGTTATTAAAACTGAAAAATAACAATTTAACAGATAAAATACAATAAAGGTACTGCCGATGAATCGAACCCTATATCGCCACAAGAAGTCATATTGTGGTTCCCACTGGATGACGTCCATTTGGTGTATACTGTATTCATTGCAGGGGCGTTACGACTTCAGGGCGCACCCTCAATCTAAGAAACATTGAAGTTTCAGACTGAAATTACATAATTATAGACAGTATATTTGAAATTGGGTATCTTTTTCATTTCGATCCATATGGGACGGGACAAGACGGCAAATTTCCATTCTTTTCCCTTCGGTGTGGGTGGAGTTAAATTTAAAACTGACCATTGTAACCCTGGATAAAAAGAAATTCTTCATAAAAGTTACTCACCAAGTCGATCCCTGGATGATTGTTGTCGACAATCTTTAACTTAGATTAAAGGTACTCAATCCGATTAAGTACCCCTAAATTACTATTTCTTTGTCTTCGGGGGTAAAAAATATTTGATTCGAGTCGATGAACGCACCCTTCAAAGCTCAGAGTGATCAGATATCAATTTTTGAAATGTGTTAATTTTCGGAGATGTGGGACACTTCCACGTCTCAAACGGACAAATTGCGGGTGTAAGATGGATAACTCTAAAATCAAGTGCTTATTATGGTTAACAATAAGCACTTGATTTTAGAGTTATCCATCTTACACCCGCAATTTGTCCGTAATTTGTCCGAAAATTAACACATTTCAAAAATCGATATCTGATCACGTTTGAAGGGTGTTGTTCTTCGACTCGAATCAAATATATTTGAGTACTTTTAAGCTTCTATTCTATACATGCATTTTGTATAGAATAGCTTTTGGGGGGGGGGGGTGTCGCTCTAATTTCACGACACCGCCCACCAATACTATAAAGCACAATATATCATATACGCGAGAAAGTAATGTTTCTTGTTTCTTTCAGATGTCAGCAAAGTTATCAGTAAAAGAACGGCAAAGGCTCCGGAGGATGAGAATAAAAAATGAGCCAGAAATACACCAACGATATCTGCAGACAGAAAGAGAAAGATACCAAGAAAGGAAACGTATGGGAAAAGTTAAAACTCAGCGAACTCACTCTCGATGAGGCAAAACGCAAGAGAGTTAGCTGGAAGTAAAATAGTACGAGATGGAGAGAAAAGAAGGCAAAAGATAAAACTGAATTTTTAATGACATTGGCATTAATAGGCACACCATGCGGCGGCGAAGTTTCGACGGATCAGCATTCAGCTAGCAGTAAAAGGGTAGAGGTAGACCACGTATTAGAGACGCGGCAAGATCAAAAGCATATCGAACAATTGACAAATTGGAGAGTGTACTGAAAGACAAAGAAAGGAAGATACATCGACTTAACCATTTGAGTGCCAGGTCGATTTTTGTATCAACCCATATACCCTGTACCAATGCATTCTCTTATATATGCGAGTCGACCATAGGTCGCTTCGCATATATAAGAGAATGCATTGGCCTAACAATGTTTGTTTTTTTTTACAATGTTTTTTTTTACAATTTTAATAATTTATTTTTATAGTCTTTAACAGACTTATTTTGTAGGTTTAGGGCCGATGAGATCAGCCCCTGGCACTCAAAGAGTTAAGAAACGAAATGATCGCCTGATCGCAAAAATAATGAAGTTAAATCAACCCCGAACAGCAAGGCAGTCAAACTGATGTCTAGCAACTCAAAGGATGACATTAAAAAGTTAGACGGGCCTTGGTGTTGCAAGATGCGTTTATGGAAGATGTGCAGGGTATGAAGAACAATAAGAGCGGTCAGCGTAAGTTATTTCAAACAGTGCGATTATCTATTCTGAAAAGATATAGATGCGTTAGCGGTTTCAGGCGTGAGGCAGGTGTTGGAAAGAAATGTATGCAAAACCTACACAAGAAAAAGTCCAAAAAAGTAGACTCATGAAGACTGCGATAATGGAATTCTTATATCGTGATGACAATACAAGAATTTCAGCAGCAAAGAAGGACAAAAAGCATGGCCATCAATAACGTTTCCTCTTGTCATCTTTACGTGTCTTACACAGGAAGTATCTTTCAGAAAGTAGTTAGCCTGCGTCGTACAGTTTTTTCTGCCGAAACAGACCTTCGCATGTTATAATACCAACACTTCGAGATAGAGATGTGTGCCTATGTAGATACTGTGAGAACATCATTTATATCGATCACGTTATCGTTACTAAGTGCTTGGAAATGTTATATTGTGCTGACTCAATGTGCTGCATGGTCTAGTCTCAAATTATCGGCAGATCGCACAGCGTTTCTTTTCAACAACTATATACGCGTATTTATGTTACAGTCTGGGCACAATTTGTTCTATATAAGATGTCAAACAATGATTGGATCAATTTTTTTTATGGTGCAGCTGGACATTTCAAGGTGGAGACCCCCTAGCCACGTCCCTGGGCTGGAGATGACGAGTTCTGACTATTGATACTCGAAGAAAGTGTATGATCATTTATTAATCTCAACAAAAACAATTTTATACAACAGTATAATTAGCACAGTTATCTAATGACACGACTGTAAGCAGAAAATGATTCGGGTAATATATACAATTGACGAATCAAGAAATCTACATGCTAGTAAATACAATTACACCTGTCATCGTAACTATAACAACGTAATAAATAGCAACAAACAGATATTCCATAAAAGGCGAATATGAATTTCAAGAGAAAGTATGCTCTTTCAGCTTTTCTGCAATGAATCTAAACCAATATTCTTAGTTGTCAATAATGGTTAACAACTAAGAATATTGGTTTAGATTCATTGCAGAAAAGCTAATATATTTGATATGACATGATTTTGATATGTCGTGTTGTATATTTGGCAATTATGGAATATCATACAACAATAACATGATTCATGAATACTTAACAGAATTTAAGCAATAAGGTGACTGAATATCACTGGAATGAGCACTATCAACATATAGTTCGTTGGGAGGCGATTGGAACGTCGACGCCGACACTGGGGATTCCATAACAGGAGGAGTGCTGGTGTAGTATGGAGAACCGAAGTGGTATGGATGTTGATAGCCGTGTCCATACTGCTGGTAACCGCTGAAGCTGTATGTGGGATTGAACTGATAAGGCACTGACGAGTAACTGTATGTATTTGTAGGGTGAGAACACTGTTCGTATTTAGAGCTTGACTGCGGTTGAACATAAGCTGATGCGTCGACTGGTTGAATCGTACGTAGTGGCGGACTGCTCGGAAGATCACTGATATACGATGAGTCCAATTTATAGTCAGTGAGCCGTCTTTTGACATCGAACTCTGGACTGGAATCGAACACTGTCTCATAACCACTATCCACACTAATGTTTGATGACGAGTAACTAACAGGACTTGTTGAAGCACACGGGGACATAACCGGGGAGTCGGATGGCGAAGAAGGATCACTGGCGACGAATGGTTGAACTGGTGACGCAATTGACGGGAGCCGGTCGGTAAACTGCTGCTCGATCGTTGTTGGTTTAACTGACGTCGCGGTGCCGTCACGTGGTGATAGATCGCAGATCTGTCTCTCGAAGACTTTTCTCGGATCAGCTGACATGTAGAGCTGGTGCTTGAATGTCTCCATCCTATGTAACAACGCAGCGGATACACGTTCCCAGAACTGACCGGCGTTCACTCGATAGTAGCCCCAACGCAGGGTGTTTGTGCCGCTCTCTCGGTCGACGTTAGATCGATAGTCTCCCTTGGCGAATGTGGGAAGGCTGCTGGGGACGATGGTCCAGAGGAATGTAGCTCTGCCGAGAGGTCCCGACTGAGGCTGACCGCGACCGACGCCGATCTTAGTGAAGCATTTGGTTTTGGAGAGGCTATGTCTGACGGCGTTCTTCCAGTGTTCTCTCGTCGAATGTCGGAAGAACGAGAAGCGATGCTTGATGTAGCGGTAGATCTCGGTGATTGGCAAGCAGAAGTTTGGAGATCTCAGTACGGCGATGTAGATGAGTTCGGTGTAGGAGTAGTTGGGTTTGACGTTGATATCATCGCTGACGTCAAGGCGTTCGTAGAGGGCGATGAAGTTGTCCACGACTTTGCGGAGATCTATGTCGGCTTCTTGTGAAATTTGAGTCTGCGTTTGTTGTTCGTAGGCACCTGGAAGTAGAAGACGTTTTGATTAAGAAACAATAATGGGCGTGCTGAGGTCCATTTGATTAAGAAACAATAATGGACAGTTAGATAACTCCATGAGACCCTGATCGACAGGGCCTTATCTTTTTACCGCACATTTAAAACTGAAGTCACCCAATTACAAGACTTCAACACATGTTTTAGAGTACCGAATACATACTATATGATATAGCGTATATATAGATTATATATGTTAATTCTCTTAGTATTACGTGACTGAAGGTAGCCATACATGATTGTATAACTATTAACCATAGGTACTACATCAAGTCCACCATAAATCATGGGACCGGACCAACATTAGAATCACAATCAGCAATATAATCAGCCACAATGGGCATAACTTAATCATAGATATGTTAGAACTATCCAGTGAAAAATATCTGCCATTATTACAATGCAGCCTTTAGTTGTGATGATGCTCTTGACATTTGATACCCCTTTAATGAACAAAAAATAAAGGGTTTCGACGGTACTCAGGATACCATTAAGTCTAAAAAGGACCACACATAGTTCGAAGTCCGGGATCAATGTGATCACCCAACATAATCATGGTAGAGCCATTGTACTCCGTTTTACAGTGCGGCTATGAAAAACTTTGTGATGGTACTCTGGATACCCGTAAATCGAATCGAATAAAAATAGTTAAATTATTTTGATTTAACAATAATCAGATGACATTAAATAAGTGAGTGATGGAAGGAAATGGTGGGAAGAGAAACAGCGAAATGTTCTTATAAATTTTGGTTTAAAGTCACATGGCGGTTTGCGCTCTAAATATACCCAATAATAGTTGCTTTTAAATTGTTCCCAGAATCGAATTTGTCGATAAATACTATCCTACTTTTCTACGAGCATTATATGTCCGACAAATATTTTCACGTCTGTGCGCAAAATCTTAAACAGCTGGAAAATAGCTGCGATCATGGTAATCATTTTTCAGATTACATGAAGCCGGTTTATCAATATTTCGTCAACCTATGTTATACATCCATTATACCTAGACAAAATTTGGAAGCTTGTCTATTTAAGAACTATCTGGTATATAGAAAAAATTATGATTATGGAAAATATTATTCCAATTAAGATCGAAGCTATGATGCCATTCCCGTGGGGCATGAATTAAACATTGTAGACTTCAACACTGTAGGCAATAAAGATAAATATATATATATATATATATATATATATATTGTGGTTAACGTTGTCCAACAACGAACATCAATAAGGGTTAGGGAATCCAAATATAGAAGATGAAATTTGGTCACTTGTCGCATGGATCTTACATGCCACCCGCATAATCAAAACTGTTTGTTGTACCTTTATGTACATATTATAGCGCACATGTTTACCAACATTCACTTCGTAAACTGATTAGAGCCCACATATGGTGTTATGGTTATGAAAGTAATAATTATTGTTTTCTAACATCTATATCAACGATAACACTCGCCACTGACCCCCCCCCCCCCCTGTATGGAATGGTCGGGAAATGCATTTAGCATTATATGATTTTAGAAGGCTGTGACGTTTAATGAACATACCTGGTCGGTGCTGGAGAAGACGACTAACTTTTTCAGAATGATCATCGTGGATGGTGAATTCGTCGGAAACTTTACGCTTCATAATTGTCTGATGGCTTGCGAGTTGTTTGTCGTTGTTTGCTGCGAAATTAAGACTGAATGAAAGTCGTCGAGCATTGAGGGACATTTAAACAGATCTATTGTTTTTACAATGAGTTCTACTGACACCCATTTGGAAGCCCTCGAGAAAACCGCACGCGTCATTGTTAAAATAATATTGACCAATCGCGTTGCAGCAATGAAACCATGCCTTGTACCCACTAACGGAAAGTTCAACTCAATTAACGTAGTCAGTGATCACAACTAATTAGGAGACAAGTTTGGTGTACTGACCACGTGATTACTGAAGGGACGTAGACTAGTGAACATCGTTCCTGTGCAGTTTTCAGTCTGACTATGTGTTGACACTGTTGTTGCCGATTCGTGACAGGGTTCAACGGAGAAGCATCATGAGCTCTTTTTTTCCGAAATTTAAATACTTTGAAAGACTAATTAATTATGACACTGATACTCTGGTTGTAGGCGGTTAATCAGCCTGCTGTGAAACGAACGCTGATAATTGCTGGTATTTTTTTCATTTTGTTTTGCCTGGTTAGCTGGAATTTGGCTTCGGAAATTCTGGATTATTTGGTGTTAAATCGAAAGGGGGATTTTTAAAGTCAGTTAACAAGTAGTGCTAATGGTAAATTCTGAATGTCATCCCGTTTCAACTAATAAACGTAAATCAAACTGTGAACATGCATCGCATGATCTGGGCAGATTTATGGAAATTATTTTTTATTTTTCAACATGATTCGTGACATGACCTCGTCGTTTCTAAATTCTATTACTGAACAAATCTTTCTGTGGTATATAAAGACCGCGTAGTCATTTTATATTAGTATGCCCAAACTTGAAAGAGCTCAGATCAAGATATATAAAGAAATATTACTATAAAAGACCCAATACATTGAAGCTAACGGACCTATTTAATAGCGGTAACAAACGAACGCTAACTAATCTTGCTCTATTTATTAAGAAAGCCAAAACAATAACGAGGATCTCCTGAGGTACACCAAAAAACTACTAAAACATACCCAAACCCACTGATTACTGACCACATATCCCATATTATATTGTCGTATATTTATTCACTGCACGCATGCACAATTCATAACTATTTTGAAATTGAACACTGCATATGTTCCACTCTATATGTCAAAACGACGACGAGTATATACCAATAAATTTAAAACTGAATTGAATAGAAGTATTTCATATGACATGAAACACTCCCCATGGGGCGTGCATGGTGTAATAGCAATTACCCAATGCTAAAATTATTTATTTTTCATAAACTTGATATCCAAATATGCAAACAATAGCGTTGTTGTTATAAATGAAATACATGGAGTGACTATTGTTGTCGGAGTGATTTCCCCATGTTTATCACCAGATAATTCGTCCAGAATAAAGTAGTAAATATTCACATTTGCGCATAGTTCAAACGTTCATTGTGTTCTCTGAAATGGTACAATCAAAAGTTAGAATTTTCGTCAATCTTAGTTCATATATAGCTATATTCTTCCACTGGAGATAGTGTTTGGATACTAACTTATCGACTTTGTTCACCGAAAGAAGTCCGTAATATGTATTTAACTCATTTATCGGTCGGTATTTCCCCACATGTCCAAACCGCGATACAAAATAATATACATATATGTACAAGAAAACCATAGTCAGAAATGGTAACACCCACAAGATCATATTATTAGCCATAAATATATAAATTATAATATAAAATATATTGGTTACATTAATGCACCGCCTCAGAATTCCGTTAAAACAACTAATCCTTCAAATTATTACAAAAAACTACGGCTTATTACTTCAGGTGTTTCATTCACCAAACCAGAAAGCTTCTAAAAGCGGATCAAAATTATGTTCCCGCCATAAAATCTCCAAGTGTGCATGGCCCAGCCATTGGTCATACCTAAACATCGAACGCAATTAACGCGGTCATAATAGTTACACACTGCAACTATAAGACACCCAGCGAATACACACCCCACGAAAACCCGAAATGTGTTGTCCTGCGAGATATCCCATCGCTATAGCTCAATTTGACTCGACCTGATTAGCCTTCCTACAATATCATAAAACAATAAAGCTTCTCAAATCATCGGCATAGTCAGTAGAACTTTCACGAACTTGGATATTCCAACTACAGCTTTTACCGGACTCGGGGTCGCAGTACAACTTTAACGCGTCCCAAAATAACCGGAAAACAAAACAATTATCTATTTATAAAATCCCCATGGGACCACAGATTTCAAAAATTTGTAGAACAGTATACACCGGTGGCGTTAATAACTAACTAGATATATTTAAAACCAGTTCATAGTACATTTAGTGTCATCTTTACCGATGTCCATTTGCATATATTTTTGTTCATGCTGTTTGTTCTGTGACATAAAATATTGTTGTATATTGGCATGCAGTAATAAACTAACTACATAACAATTATAATTCTGCTAAATCAGCAGGACACGCATACATCACCACATGATATGCTGCCCAGGGTCGGTGTTTATTAAGCTCCTAGGGTGTATACTGCCAGGATGATCTGGCGATTTCATAGGAGCTATGTGCTAACTTTGATTAACAATGAACTCGTTATATTGCATACTGGTTAGACTTTTTGCAGGATGTATGAATTCGCGGATGTCTCATTGTTGAAGTATGTAATTTTTATGACAGCGCTAATTGCATTTATGACTAATACTATGATCTTGATGACGTTACCATTTCTGACTATGGTGTTCTTGTTGTTTCTTGTGACAGTGCGAGTGATTTGCTTGATTGAGCGCTGTTGGAAATGACACCTTTCTCTTTTGAGTAATTCCAGGTCTCCTATAGGGTGTCCGAGGATTACCTAATTACTTAATTTGTGTGGCCGTGCGACAATCAGTATATCAGTATATGTTGATTTACACAACTAACTACACACAAGCTACCAGATTATGTGATGGGATCAAGAACAGAAAAGTGGGAGAAGCAACAAAATCGATTACCTGTTTAGATTTTTTGCCCCCCCCCCCGACTTAGTATTGTAAATACATAAGATACCATTTCTGATTATGGTGTTCTTGTTGTTTCTTGTGACAGTGTAAGCGATTTGCTTGATTGAGCGCTGTTGGAAATGACACCTTTCTATTGTGAGTAATTTCATGTCTTCAATAGGGTGTCCAAGTAGAAGAGTTAATGTATGGACACGAGGATCAGACAACAAGCCCGAGGGCTTATATATGAAGTCTTCTCCTCTTTGGCGACATTCCCTCTTCCCCAATAAGTGAGGGAGGGGTATCGATCAGACGGGAAGACATTGAAATAATGGTTTTTATGAGAAATGGAGATATATAGCTAAATTTGAGTCAGGGTTGGAAAAACAGGGAGAAGATAGTGTTGTGGATAGCAGAAGGCAGGGAGAGAGAGAGAGAGAGAGAGAGAGAGAGAGAGGGATGTTTAAACATGGTTTACGGGGAAACCGCGCCGTCTTTAGACCTGGCCTGTGGGGACTTATGTGTTATGGGGACCTACTCTCCTGGCCCATAAACCGGATGGTGTTTTCTGTGTCTAAAACTACGTAAGTGGATTCATTGTGACTACTGTGATACAAATAATGATATTCCCAGTCAGAAATATTATGAAATTAGTATCAGTTGGGAATAAAATGCATTTTTAAGAATAGTATTGGGTGACAATTTACCAGATTGAGTTATCCCCCTTCGGCCACTGACCAGATTTGACTAATACTGGCATGGGTTCATTTAGGGTCAACACGTTTTATGTGCGTTTTATGTGCGCTATCAATTGGCACCATCTGGGATGTTGGGAACTGAACACGAAGGGTCATCCATTAAAGATTATAGATTTCGACAGCTATATATACAATTAAATTGCTTTCACATATAAATGACCGCACATACTATTATTATCTCGTCATGGTCGTACGAGCTGCATGCATGAGGGTAAGCCAGGCGGCTGCGTGAAGCCCCCCCCCCATCCCCGCCAATCTAAAATTTTCAGAAACAGAACATGAGGGAAATTTTAGATATTGGGGCATAAATCTGTATTAAATTTCACATAAAATAAAGCAGTATGGGGGTGGGTACCTAAATTTTGGTAGTACAAAATTTGCGGATTTGGGTGGGTCCCAAAAGTTCCCGAACGCAGAAAATAAGCATACGTTCCTGGAGTTTTTTCCCCACCCCCCCCCCCCCTGGTTTTCCGCGTATAATATAATTATGGAAATACGTCGACATAATGACATCTAAAATTCGGTTTTTATATAAAATTGGATAAATACCAACATCCCATCCGATCTATGGACGGGACATTCTATGTAGCACTCTACACTGCCTTTTAGTGTTTCGACCTATTTTGTCAACCAATTAAGGTCTCATCAGGAGAGAGCGGAATTAAGATTCCTCAAAGTAACTGAGGGATCAACACATATAGGTATGTGTGCATGGTAGATACAGACTGTCTCAAGACAGCTGAATTGAGCGATGGCCTTCAAGGCTTCGCATGTTGTTCATAGTAACATGCCTATTATAATAGGCGTGAGTTATTGTGTCATTCGTTGTGAAATAGCAATAAGTCGGAAGCAACATTATGTGCAAGTTATCACAGACCCGAAGTTGTGTGGTCTGCACTTACTAGTAATATCGCTGGTCAATATAACACGTGCTCTGGTCGGCACGTGTTGCAACCGGTTCCCGAGCGTCACGTGGTGGACTCTACACCAATCCCGAGTTTAAATTCGCGTTCCATAGCCACTGACATATTGGAGTGTAAATATTGACCGATGAATTGAATGGTTATAGCATGCAAATTTGTAAATTTTACATTGGTTTGTATGGAGGAACAGTTACTGTTAGGGTCCTGTGAATATCGGAAATTGCGAAACGTCGAATCGAAAATTGCTCCCTTGAATTCAATTGATTCAATTTGGAACCCAGACTATAACAACGGGTGAAGTTATTAACTAACGAGCCCAAACTGAACCTATTTCATTTTGGAATTAGTGAACCAAGAACTTAAACAACAATAAAGCGATAGATGTGCACTTATGAAGAATATTAGTCGATTCGTTTTTCATCGAATCTCGATTATTCACAGGACCCTAAATCACAGTGGTGCAATATCGGTGGCGAAAACGGTGGCGATGTAAGAAATGTTAATAAATTTAGTCGCCGCCGGCATAAATTCGTCGCCACCGCAATAGTCGTCACCGGCATAAAAAAAATATTTAATATCTATATAGGCAATACAGATCTCCCGATTGACTTCCCTTATGTCAAATTTAATAATATAAGTACCCACGCGTCATTACATATTAATTTAGAATGCATAAACTAAGAGAAATCACGAAAATACCCATGGCTTTCACATCAAATTAGGTCGATTGAACAAGTTCACTATTCGAACCTTCAATCATGTACCATATAGATATACGCCGGCCCGTCCTTCCCGTTGTAAAGGCTTAATGTATTGTTTAATTGTAATGGATATTGGGGTCGGGCGGGTTGGTGGCTTCATGTATGCTCGAATACCACAGTATAAGTGGTGAAATGGGTTAATAAATATAAACAATCACGCGTAATAACAAATTCAATCACCACATATCGTATGTCCCAGCGTACATTATTATATTCCAAAGCAATCGGATGAAATATCAGTAAACACAAACGTAACACATGTGATGTAAAACGTGATTTCTGACATACATACTCATCAAAACATCGCCCGTCGCCATCTTCAAAATCACCACCGTTTTCGCCACCGTTGCGCCACCGATCTTGCACCACCGTGTAAATAATTGAAATGCGTAAGATTTGGGTATTATTTATAGAATTCCCCCTGATATACCACCATTCAATTTGGCCGAAAATTACACGAAAAAGTCCCTATTATTGCAATAAGCCCGTATTGGATTTATAATTCAGAACACCATAATCAGACTTTTCCGTTACTTAGTAAAAGATGGTTTCAAGCTTAAATTGAATGTTTATTTTCAGCGTTATGTGGGACAATTTCATATTGATATAATCGCATATAGTGCTGAAAACGATGACCCCAAATACTCTCGTATATAAGAATGAAAAGAAGAAAAAAAATTAGCTCTATATATGGGCTGAAAGCGAAAAACAAATATTATATATATTCCATATGAACTTATTTTCACGAAACAGGCTAGGATACTGCGTGTGTATTTTCAACATATTCTCCTGAAATAATATCATATATACCATATTGTTGCGATGAGCCCGTATTCGGCGTAATTCATAACATCAAAACATTCCGTTAATTCACTAGATTCGTGCTTAATTTTAATTATATATTTTCAGCTCTATATCACTATATGGTACTAATTCATTTTGAAATATTCCATAATGGTGCTGAAAACGATGACACCAAAAAGTCTCGTATAGCGTGTAGAGATGAACACGAGACACAAATAAGCTTTATGGGCTGAAAAGGAAAAATCATTGAGGCCACTATGTGCTGATTTCATGGGGCCAGGCTGGTATTTCTTATACAAGCGAAAGTGTGTCTGGTACAAACATGTAACTACACTTTTTTGGGAATAAATTTTACCAGAACAGGTTCTTTTAAAAATGCAATGTCTGACCTAAATGCGAAAGGAAGGAAAGCTATGTATTCCTTGTTTGACGCGTTCAAAACAACCTCATTACCACCAATTAAAATAATGTTGAAGTTATATGATAAACTAATCAAACCAATTCAGCTCTACGGTAGCGAACTATGGGGATCTTATATGTTAAAAAGTAATGCGGACAAATCAGAGTTGGAACAGTTACATATTAAATTCTGCAAACAAGTACTAGGTGTCGGAAAATTCGCCTCAAACCAAGCCGTTCGCGCGGAGCTTGGGAGATTCCCTTTAACACATGATGCCATCTTAAGAACAGCGTCTTACGCAACGAAATTACTCTCACCAGATAAGATAACTTTATTGCAATATAGACATCCAAATGTGGACAGGTTGCAGAAATACATGTACATAATGACATTGAAACATGAAATAAGAGAACACAAAAATACATATACACAAGATAGATACAACAATATGTTATGATATGACACCCTTGGTAGCAGATCGGGTGATAATTTCGCGGGTGTGAGCCTTTATGTATTCATGGCTGATAACATTGATCTTTGTTTAAAACATAAGTTAATCTTACGGCATATTAACGAACAGACATTCGGGTCATTGTTACTCATAAAAAATATAAATTTGTCAGTTTCTTTCCATTGTAAAAATCCCGGCTTATATAATTCTAACTGTGAGTAGAGATCATTTCTTATGGACTTATATGCGTTACATTCGGTAATAAAGTGAATCTCATTTTCTATAGACTTTCCTTCTTTGCAAAATAAGCATATTCTAGCTGCTTCGGATTTAACAGGATATATATGTCTTAGTTTTTCAATAGCAAGGTTATGATTACTGATTCGCAAACGTGTAAACATACTTCTTGCCTCATTGTTGATTGTATATTTGAGATAGGGTTCTATATAATATCCATGTTTGACAAGCGCATAGGTTCTCAATTTATTACCACCATCTCCTCTGATTGCGGTAGTTGCCGTAAGCACTTTGGTGAATTCCGATCGGTATGCCTCTTTCAGTTGGCTACATAAGTTTATCGCCGCGGGCCGAATCTTCGCATCTTTTGGGCATTTCTTCCGTATTATGTCATCTAATTGTACGTTCCCTTTGATAAGTTTATTATCGGTGTACGCATCATTAAGTAACGTGTGACGCTCGTGCCGTTGTAATTTGACATTGAATGCGAAGAATTTGATGGTGGCATCTATTGTAATAGGATATCTGCCCAGCTCCGCCATCGCTGCGTAATTTGACGCCTTGTTGCCTATTCCAAGAGCCATTTTACAATATTCAACGTGCAGCTTCTCTCCGTCCAAATCTTTTCTATTGAATATATGATGTTCATTTATCCACAGTTCCGAGCCATATAATAGAATAGGCTTTATTAACTGATCGAAAAGTTTAACGAGAATCTGTGGTGATGGCGCATGTTTGCTTTGAAGTGATCGCTTGAGGCTATGCATTGCTCTACATGCTTTATTAATCATTTCCGCTTGTGCCATAGCAAATTTGCCTTTCTTGTGAAATACGATACCTAGGTATGAGTAATGATCCACGGGTGAAATTATATCATGAGCCAAGTTAAACGTGGGAGTTGTTACTGTTCGTTTATTTGTGAATAAGATAGATTTGGTTTTGTCGGTATTTATTTGAAGTGCGTTCGATTCTGCGAAGTGTTGTAAATTATCAAGACATCTTTGCATGCCTCTGGGGGATGTGGATAGCAATACCAGATCGTCCGCGAATAACAGGTGATTAATTGGGTTTTCATTTATAAAAGCTGGTTTGCATTCTGTATCGAAGATGGATGATATACCGTCTATGTATATTTTGAATAACGTAGGTGAAATTGAACACCCCTGTCTGACTCCAATTGTAGAAAGTAGCGGCGGGCCCACACCATTGCTAGTTTTCAGTTGATATGTACTTTTATGATAAATAGATTTAATTACTCGGAGAATCTGGCCATCTATACCAAGCCGCCTCATTTTATTGAAAAGCGTGCATCTGTCTACTGTATCAAATGCTTTCCTGAAATCGACGAAAACTGCATATAGTGGTTTTTTAACCCTCTTTACCTATTTATCAACGATAGTTTTTAAAACAAAGGCACTATCAACCGTGCTTCTACCCTCGCGAAATCCAAATTGATTGTCACTTATCAGATTATGGTCCTCAAGAAATGAATTAATCCGGGAGTTTATTACCTTGTTGAAAAGTTTGCCAACGGCCGAACTCAAAGCAATAGGCCGGTAATTATTTGGGTCAAAACGGTTCCCTTTCTTGTATAAAAGTGTGAGTACAGATTTGCTCCAATCCGTTGGGTAATGTCCCGATGACAGGATGCGGTTAAATAATTTTGCGAAGCAGCCTACCATGTTAGGAACCAGTACCTTTAATAGTTCATTAGAAACGTTATCTGGTCCTGGTGCTTTGTTGCGTTTCAAATTCTTAGTTGCTGTCAAAATTTCTTGTGCCGAGATTATTGTATTACTTATAAGTTGTTTTGGTGGTGGTAAATTATAATTTGTTATTTCTGCATTTGTCTGACTTTGTGGTCTGCAAAGTAGCGTGTTAACAAAATTAACTGCTACATCCGGGTCTAGTGAAGTTCCCTCTTTTGGGCCATCGGTAAATTGTTTCACTAATTTCCAATATTCCGATGGGTTGCCTGTAGATAGTTTGTCCAATTTTTCACATAAATTCTGATAGTAAGTTCTTGTTTTCTGTTTTAATTGCCGCTTGTATTGTTTCTTTAGTGTGAAAAATTTGACGTATATTAACTTATCATGTGGGTTCTTCCTCATAGTTGTTATGGCTTTATCTAAGTCCTGTTTAAGTGTTCGACAACGATCGTCGAACCATGGATGCTTTTTCGGGGTTCCATTTTTGCGTCTATAAACTACCTTTGAAGCAGCTGATTCGTTTATTTCAGTTATAACTGTCATAAGATCATCCGTAGACTGTTCTATGTCCGCCATAGTGGGGGCATAATTATGATTCATAAAGTTATTTAGTTTCCATTTGATGTATGGTTGATTTATCTTTTGGTATGCCAATTGGTCACTTTCAGGGGTCCATTTCAATTTATATGTTGGTCTGATATATTTGTATTTTGGTTCTATGTCCGATGGGTTTCGGATTGGTACTTTATATTCAATATGAGCTGAAAGTTGGCAGTGATCAGAAAGTACATTAGGTGATTGAACACATAGATAATCTACATCCGCCAAGTATCTATCTGATATTATTATGTAATCGACTACACTAGCACCGTTGTATTGGTAAGATGTGAGGCTCCCAAGGCGATCTCCACTACATCGTCCGTTCACAATTCGTAACTCGGCGGTGCGACATAGAGATAGAAGTTGTTCACCAAAGGAGTTCACTACCTTGTCAATACTATTTCGGGGCTCCCTATCGGATCGATCATTTTCCGAAATAACGAAATCAGGTCGCTCCGCGGTGCGAGCATTAAAGTCACCGCCTAATATAACCATGTCCGAGTCGTTTACTTCAATAAGCTTTGTCTCTAGACATGAGAAAATAGAGTCTAGGTCAGTTGTCTTGGCTCGTTCGGATGACCAGTAGGTCAGATGTTGGCGGTCTTTTATCGCAAGCTATTAAAGATCAACACCTACTTCCCGCTGATATGTCTATCTTTTCATTTCCGCAAATTATTGATATGTCCAATATCACAAACCAGACAAACCCATTGACATTTATGATTAATTTGAAAAAACAAACTGAAGGAAATGCATGTATGTAAGTTTATAGACAGTATGGCCGATAATACCGAAAAAGATAAGAAAAACAAATTAAGGACTTATCGGGTTGTGAAACGAAATATTAGTTTAGAATTATATTTGGAATGCACGCACTCTGCTAAGGATCGAAATATGTTCACTAGACTACGCATAAGTAATCACAATCTTGCAATTGAAAAAGGAAGACATTGTCAACCTAAAATACCTCTTGAAAACGAGTATGCAAATGTAGTACATCAACGATCGAGGATGAATTTCACTTTTTAATGGAATGTCAAATATATAGTACCTTGCGATCAGAGATCAATAAAATAATGACAAAGCATTCAAAGGCATATAATAACTTGGATGATATACATAAGTTTAAGATGATATTGAGGAACGATAACAGATCAAATTGTGCGAAAGTCTGCAGCTTGATCCGACAGTACTTTCAGTTAAGATCAGAATGTCAAATTGGATGCAACAATTGATCTATTTAATTTTTTATGTTGTTATATTTTCCTTGAAATAACTATACTTCAATAATCACAATGAATGTATACATTATATAATATGATGTATGTGAAATGAAAATGTACTATTATGTTCATTGTAAAAGCATTCTGCCCGGAAGGGTGTTCATTGCTAATAAATCTATTCTATTCTATTCTATCGATTCCATACCATACCTAGACACATTTATTGTTGTTATACCGGCGTTCAAATGCATGATATTGGACTACGACCTATAATTGGTTCAAGGTGTAATCCATATAACTGCATTGCCAACGGATCAACAACGCATCTACAACGTCCACAGTTGACTTATTCAGCGTGTATTAAATAGCATGATGTCAGGGACGTGGCTACAGGTGGATGTAGGGGTGTGACACCCCCAATATTTGGCAAAATTTCAACTTTTGGCAATTCCGAGGAAAACAATCTAAATTTTGGAATTTTTAGACTGTGAACAAGATGAATTTGGCAAGAGATCACTAAGTTCTTACCTGTACATTTTATTTTAGTTGGTAAATCGGAATCCTAGATGGTTTAGGAAGTTCCGTCGAAAAATGTGGTCCGAATCAGGGAATTTCTGAAATTTCCCGAATTTTCGGTACAGGGCGGTATTAATTAATGGTCCAAAATAGCATGTTTAATTAATTTAATGGAAATAATTTTGGTGATTAACGGACGAAATGAATGACGGACGAACTCCACCCTGTTACAAATTAAAAACATACAGACAATTTAAGACTGAGACGAAATTAGAAGACTACTTAAATGAATGTAAAATAACAAAACCTTGGGAATCACTTACACGGCTACGAATCGGTTCCCATGCAGTCGTTGGGAATTGAACGAGGTCGTCATCAAAATGTTGACGAACAATATCGCATTTGCGAACTGTGCAATGAGAAGGATGACGAATTACATCTTATTACGAGCTGTTCATTACTCGCACAAGAACGAACCCATCACTTTAACAAACTACCATATAATATACAACAACTATCGGGGTTAGATCAGTTCAATCGCATACTGCAATGTACTGATCCGCTTTTCATAAATGCCCTTGCCCGTTTTATTCATCACGGATTAGAAAAAAAAGGGAATATGGCAACCTAGTCCAGAACTACTACAAAGAATAGGAAACCATACGAGAGTAAGCACCCCTTAATTAATGACCTAAAATACTACCAGTCATCACCATAAACTAATTATGTACCTGCTTATCTCATGTATTATATTTAAGTATGCTCTGTTGTTACCTATTGTCTTTTATTACCTATTATTTCATGTATGTGTACGCTTGATCGTTTGATGCAAAAGTACAAATAAATTGATTAATTGAGTAAATTACTGGAGTGTTGGTCGATTGATTGATTTAATAAAACATCTTAAATCACATGTGTTAGCTAGATGTGAATAGTTATCAATAATAATGCTGGATATGCCCAAAATAACTTTTTACATGCGAAGATATCTAATTCGTGAAAAGTGTCAAATCTGAGAATGAATTATATCACTTTAAGAGATGATATATTTTCGTTTTCGTGAAGTGGCAATCCAAGTGTGGCCTTAAATGACTTAGTGACATAGTACATATCCCTACTCTAAGGAGCCGACCTTACATGTGTGCTACAAAGAGTAACCAACTAACTGTAACACGCTGTTAGGGCATACAGCAATTACTTAATATGACCGGTAAAAAATACCCCCTCCTATTACCAGTTTTACCACGTGGTGTCCATGATCTCGCGAGACCTATAGGTTACAAACAACTAATTATTTTACATATGCCTCGATACACCTTCACGACCACGCCCACACCAATCTATGGCTCCAATGAAAATCTTACATCACGTATAATATCTATTAGCCAGGGAACAAGGCAGGGAAGTACCCTCGCTCCGATTTTCTACGCCATCTACATAGACAGTTTGCTCAGTGAGCTCGAACACTCGAACTTTGGTTTCAGGCTGCTAAATATCAACTGCTCGTCTCCCACACAGGCAGATGATATGACCATCCTCTCGCTTTCATCATATGGAATACAAAAAATGTGTAATATATGTGGCAATTACAGTAAAAAATGGCGATTTATGTATAACCAACAGAAATGTCAGGTAATTATCTTCAATGAGAAATCTAAATACGCCTCTATCAATCGCACATGGATGCTAAATGGCATAGCAGTTAATAAAACGGATTCAGTCACGCACCTGGGCATACCATTACACAAAAGTGACTTTCCAAACACTCTTACAGAAAGTGTCAGCTCAAAAATTCGGTCGACATATCTTATGTTAAGCACTGCCGGTATGTACGCAGGAGGCATAACACCTCAGAGTTCAATGGTAATGTATAAATCAGTGGTACTTTCTCGTGGACTTTACGGTTCAGAATTTCTCTGTGGCTTATCAGCCTCTAACTTGATCAAGCTCGAAAGAGTTCACAGATTTTGCTTGAAGCGTATTCAGGGCCTACCTGCCCGATGCAGGACCGATGTCGTTACTGCCCTGCTAGGAACATATCCACTTCAAGTTAGTATTGATGCCAGAAAAATTTCACTCTTTGGAGCCCTTTGTCGACTAACGCTTGGAAAGGCTTGTAAAACAATCTTTGAAACTAGGCTGTTTGATTACGTTTACTCACAGAACCCGACAACAACTTTTATTGGCGAAGTATTTTCATTACTCGTGAAATACAACTTGACTGATGGAGTATATGAGTACATCAGGTATGGCGTATTTCTCTCGAAAGAGTCGTGGAAGGCGCTAACGAGAAATAATATTCGAAACACAACCGAGTCAGATTGGAAAATTAGAACGGAAATTGACCCATCATTCAATCGGTTTCGGAATGTACATGACAACCTAAACATGTCTGATCTTTGGCGACTCTGTCGAAAATTTTCACATAATAAACATTCCTATCTAACCACAGCTCTTGTGATCGATGCAACAACGTACTTAAACGAAGCACTTATCCAGTGTCCTAACTGCTATAAAATGTACCTTGATAAAGTACAGCACGTTCTCATTGAATGCAGTTCCCTGACATCACTACGGAATAATATGTTTTTTTGATATTATTGATCGTTATGGCGTAGAATGTTTTATCAAGATTGATGATCTTTCATTGGACGAAATGATCTTGCTTCATTTGACTCACATTACTGGTGATATGTGTACAGCAGTTGATGATGTATACGTCTTTCTGGACTTCATGGTAACGATTACTGCCAAATTATGGATGTGATACAATGCACTCTTGCAGGGAAATATTTCCTAGTCCATCATTGAATAATACAAATCAGTCAGCCCATCATCATCATCGTCATCATCATCATTATCATCATCATCGTCGTCACCACCATCGACATAATCATCGTAATCATCATCGCCGTCGTCCATGTCATCATCATAATCTTCATCGTCGTCATCGCCACCGTCATCATTGACGTCATCGTCATAATCTAATTTCCTCATCTTCAACATCATTTTCATCATCATGTACATCATCATCATCGTCATCATTATCATTATCATCATCATCAATATAGTCATCTTCTTCCTCACGTTCAACATTAACATCGTCATCATCGATCAACGTCGTCGTTCTCAACATCATCCCAATCATCATCATCATCGTCAGTATATCCACCATTGTAGAAATGTAAATACGTCTTGCTTATCATATTTATTTGTGTTGTTTCTATAAAATTTAATTATGATATCTATTCATTGTGTTGTGCATAACAATGTTATATTCTTTGTCAAATCTTCAATATCTGGAGGAGAAAAAAATATAATAATAACAGGTTACAAACAACTAATTATTTTACATATGCCTCGATACACCTTCACGACCACACCCACACCAATATATGGCTCCAATGAAAACGTTAAATTTGGGGCCGTGATCGGTACTCATTCGCGACTTGTTCGACCCAAAACAAATCACGGGTAAACGACTCAGCTTGCAAGTTACATAGCCAAACTAGCGAATATACAATATATACACACACAAATATAACAAAAGTGTCCAAATTAGCCTCAAATAAGAATAATTCGGGCAGAAATGTGGAAACTATTGTAATGTGCAACAATTTTCCCTGAAATATCATTCAATTTGCCAGAAAATTGCCCGAATAGGCTGGAATAGGACCATAAAAAATCTCCAGTTTGCCCGAATGTTGAACTTTCTACCCGATTTGGGGGGGGGGGGGGGCTGCAGCCTCCAGCCCCCCCCCCGGCCCATGATTGTGACAGAGCGGTATAAATACAACAATTAACAGAGAACATAAATATATCAAATTGAAATTTCACATAATATTGTCAGGTAAATTGTTAATCCGATTTCCCCTCGGACTATATGCCTATACTGATTGCACATATAGTCAGATATAGTTAAAGAATTCACTTATTTAGGGGTTAAATTATTTTATAATGGTCGCTTCTGCCAGAACATAAAGAAAACAGTTAACTCTGCAACGAGAGCCATGTACGGACTGCTTAATAAGGTCCGAAAACTAAACTTACCCATTGATATTATGCTTGATTTATTCGATAAGATGATTTTACCTATTTTACTGTATGGGAGTGAGATATGGTGTTTTGAACGTATTCAAAGTGTAGAGACACTACATCTAAAATTTTGTAAGATGGTTGCGTCCATCAAAATGAGTACCCCCAATTACATAGTTTATGCAGAATTCGCACGACACCCCGTCTCTATAGAAATAACATGCCGAGCTCTGACATATTGGTCAAAGCTCGTATCGAGTAACGGCTCTGAGCTAGCTAAGAATATTTATACCTTAATTTATCAGACTCATGAGATGAACTCACAGACAGCAGACAAAAATAACTCCAAATGGTTATGTTTTGTCAAAAATGCTCTTTATGATTTGAAATTGCAATCAAAGTGGATCACACAGACGGGCCTGACCGCTATTGAACTGAGAAATGCAAAAACTGTTCTCAAACAACGTCATTGGGACGCACTACTCGTTGACATAAACACATCTGCTTCATCGAGGGCCCAATTTTATAGTTTTATTAAAACTGACTACGGTTACCCAAATTACTTGAAGATTTTGCCGTCTAATCTATCGATATACCTCTTGAAGCTCAGAACTGCAAATCATAAACTGCCTATAGAGTGCTCAAGATGGAAGAAATCTCAGAATGATAATGACAATAGGATATGCACCATATGTGGAAAATATTTAGGAGACGAATACCATTTAGTTATTATATGCAGTCATTTGGATGAAATCAGAAAACAATATATCCCTGAGTACTTTTGGAAGAACCCTACGAGAGAGAAATTCCATGGTCTCCTATCTCTTCAAAATATAAGCCTCATAAAAAGACTATGCATATTCCTAAGGTGTGCCTTTAAGAAGGTGTCTTATACTATATAATCGAAATCATTTATTGTTATGGGTGAACACATGTAGTTATCATACTTGTTAAGTTTATCGCCTATTATTGTGTAATCTAATTTAATTACTGCTGTGTATATGAAATGAACAATGATTAATGTGAAATTCAAAGTTGTGTACATAGTGTATATATATATATGTTTTGCTTGTTTCACAGTTATGTGACTTATGCAATAAATCAATCAATCAATCAATCAAACCCTTAGCGTAAACTAATTATCACGCTCATATGTCGGTCGTTTTAGTCGATGTAACTAATACCACGGCTTTGCCATCATAGTTACGTTTGGTGATACGGATAGAATAATCATTTCTGCTTAATTTGAAACAAACCTCCAGATCTGATGTGACCATTTCACGAAGTTTGAACTTTTTAAATCGGATAACGCTGTTTTCGCGCGACATCGATCACTGGGCAAACTGAGTTTTATATATCATTTGGAGGAGATATCCTTTATTGTATCGACCACATTTGTTCATTGTTACGTTGTGAATTTTGACTATAATAAAATTGGTTCCTTTTCTCATTCATCGGCGAGAAAACTAGACCCAAAGTTGCAGAGTAGTTACGTATTTCTGTATAAATGCGACATAAATTTTGGTCACCTGCTTCACAAAATTATATTTAGATCATATCTCTACATGTTTCAACATTTAAATATTATACTTACCTGCGTTAAATCAGAAAAACACACATTTTCCGGAGCATGAGTTCAACTGTTTATGAAAAATTAGCGAAACTCGACCAAGGTCGGGAAGTTTGCTCGACGAGGGGTCATTTCTGGCGCACAGGTGGTACCCACACAATTTAGGCTTGTTTTTGTTTTATGACAGGTTAGCCCATAGGTAATTTTGTACACACTCACCGCATCTATATTTCACCACATAAACCGATTTTGCAGACCACAGGGTTTTCGCTTTACATGATAGGATCAAGATAGCTTTTGGTTAGTCCGGGGAGATTTTATTATGGAATGTGGGATATATATATATGTGTATATAGTGTACATATATTCAATATTTTGTATCACATTAATTTAGTGACAAAAATAAAGCATACAACAACAAAATTATATGATATAGCACGAACAAAGCTATTTGAAAAATTAGAAACTGTAAATCCGGGGTTCATCAAACTATCAAACAAGGAAACATTTATTAGTATTATGAAAAATAACAATCCCACAGTGTGCGATATGATTTGCAATAACATAATATTATATGGATTCTTCATAATACGGGAAAATGTTGTTCACAACAAATGAAAAAGGGAAGCTGGAAGGGAAACATTCGTACGTAATTTTAATTATCTGTGTTCAAAATATGTGTTGATACAATGAATATTCTTATATATGTGTTTTTATATACTACTTTGCAACATGTCTGTAATATATATTTCTTGCAATAAATGTTATCTATCTATCTACCGCTCATCGCCGTGATGGACATGTGTGTCAATCTTTGTATGATGTAAAAGTACAATAAAATTGATTGATTGATTGTATCAAAGGCATTACATAACAGACATGGGATTTCTAACTGGTCTGGTCTGACATCACAGCAGGATATCAGGAAATGTATAAGGTTGTGTTGGCAATAAATGCTTTCGTTTCCTTGAGCCAAGGTTTTTTAATTTTTGCTATACAAGTCCTTGCTTGAGCGAAAACATTGGCTCCCGCCAATGTGGCCCGTGGATAGTAAGATTAGATTTATTAGCATCTGGACTCATTATTGTAGAAACTACGGACATTCTCTATTATCCGGGTTTGGTGAACTCCATATATTATTCAGAGTTTGCACATGGGCCAAGTTTGCCACTTAAATACAAATTCTGGGTCTGATGTTAAGCCGCTCTGACATGGGCGTATATATGTAAGGGCAGTGGTGTAGTAGCTGGACGGTTTTGGTCGTACCAATATCAGGGTCCACACAATTTAATCTTTTTCATTACACACATAGCAGCTAGCCGTTTTATTAGTATTTGGAACATAAAACAGAAGAAAGTCAAGCATTTAATGATCCCAGGCTGTTAGTTTACCAAGAAGACACATGCTAATAGGGCCCTGTACCATGCCATCTAACTGTATCAGCTTATTATATGTAGTAAACGGAGTGCACCATAAAATACCCAGTCAGATTTGGTTAACAACTAATATATATTAAAGATACAAAGATTTATGGACAATCCTGGAGAGCTAGCCCCAGAGTGGGGGAATGTTACCCATTTCTTTCAAGCCATTGCTGGCACCAATTAATGGACATAACAGTATCATGTACATGGCACATGGTATTTGAAATGATCTAGTTGTTGTGGAAAGTTGGGAAATGTGGAAGGGTTGTATAGAAATCCAAAGACATTAATGGGACCGTCATTAAATGCTTGGCATTTATGGACTTTAATCGCATCCATCCTAGTCCGTGGGCCAATTCCAAAAAGACGCCTAGTTTTCGCTTTCGTTGCACCCCCCTCCGAACAAATGTTTGTTATACCAAATTATAGGTAATTATATAGCCGTCAGGGTGGTGTAAATTTCCACTTCAGAAATGTGTCCAAAAGTTTCGAAAAATGAGGATGATTAACCCTACCCCAGTGGAAAACATTACATGTAGCTGTTCTGAATCATTAAGCCCCTACGCGAATCTTAAAAACTTCAGAAGAACCATTTATAGTTGATAACATGCCTCATATATACCGTCAATGGACACAATTGTCATTTTTTGAAAATATTGAAAATAAATTGAGTTATAGTGAAAAGTGTGATAAAAAGAGTGATTGTTTGGGTACTTTTTCCAAAATGTTGTCTAATATAAAATGATATTAGTTCCGGATTTCAGTGAAACATGCGGATATTAAGGTTTTAAAAACTTCGCAAGGGTATATTCCACATGTTCGAAAAACTAGAATGTGATTCATTCCGTATTTTCGACTTACTATGAAAAAGCTACCCCTACCCCCTATTTTTTAATAATTTAATCCAATTTTTTAAATTTTCAATAGTGTACCCATTCAACACATATGCTCCTTCAAAATTGATTTTAAACAATATAATGATTTGATAATCCGACATTTGTCATTCATAATTTTAAAAATCTCGAAATTTGCCAAAAATTTACTGAAATATTTATAAAAAAAAATAAATAAATAAAAAGAGACTTTTTTCAATATTTTTCAACAAAAAGTAAAATTGAGTTGTGCAGATCATTTAATAGTGCTATATATAACAAAATATGACTGATATGTCCGTATCACAAGAAAATGTCATAATATTTTACTAAAATGACAGGCAAAATGGGAGGTTGTATGATCATCCCATGCATGATGTACCATACAGGGATGTACTATGATCGCCCCAGGGATCATTGGGGTGTCGGAGGGTCGTCCCATGGGCCATCTGAAGGTCGTACCTTCGACCACGTGACCACATTGAGGTCGTAACGTCGTCACAGTGACCATATAGAGGTCGTATGACAATCCCAGGGACCAGATGGATGTCGTCATCAGGCATCACAAGGTCTTCCCATGGACCATACGGAGATCGGACGGTCATCCCAGATAACATAGGGAGGTCGTATGACCGATATCCGAAATGGGATAGGAATGGGTTATTTATTTAAGGCCTTATCCCAGCGCTGATTTATTCAGTATTGTCAGGAATTCCATTTAGTTTTTTGTTTATTCAGACTTCTCGGAGAAAGATGATTTCCATTAGTTTGTCTTTTAATTAGATTTTTGATTTGGCCATCACACAATATGTCAACCAGATAATTAAATGTTAATCGGTCATATTTTTAGTGACGTCTATTTGTGCGACCATTTTTGTGATAAAATTTTCACAAAATTACTAAACCTTGTGATATAATGATATTGCTGGTTTTTGAACCCAAATAGTCAGATTGTGCTGTAAAAATACAAGATTTAACACATAAAACTATTTTCAGTCGCCAGAAAAATGGCATGTCCTGTCCCGCTCGCCCCTTGGCCAAGGGCAGGGGGTCAGCTGCCCCCCCCCCCCGCTCTGGTATATACGTCATGTTACACGCATGTGGGCCCCTGTGACACAGCGTTCCCGATAAACCTACTCCCCGATACGGTGTCCTCATAAAACTACTCTCTCACCTATATTGTGTGCCCCCATATACCTACTCTCCCACACGGTGTGCCCGATAAACCTCTGATATGGCGTCCCCATAAAACTACACTCTCACACAGGGGCCACATAAACCTGCTCTCCGACACATACTATAATTATGAAAATCCATCCATCGTTTGCTCAGCTATAGAGATTGCTAAACACAAAATGCCCTCCCCAAAATCTGGTCGACATCTGTGATGGCCAAATCACAAGTCTAATTAAAAGAAAAACTTATGGAATTTCTGACAATGCTGAATATAGGTCGCTTGCAGAAATTGTCAACGATTATTTTGATAAATAAGATAATAAATTGAAAATTGAAACAACGGTCGCGCTGATTTATTCAGTATTGTCAGGAATTCCATTTAGTTTTTTGTTTATTCAGACTTCTCGGAGAAAGATGATTTTCATTAGTTTTTCTTTTAATTAGATTTTTGATTTGGCCATCACACAATATGTCAACCAGATAATTAAATGTTAATCGGTCATATTTTTAGTGACGTCTATTTGTGCGACCATTTTTGTGATAAAATTTTCACAAAATTACTAAACCTTGTGATATAATGATATTGCTGGTTTTTGAACCCAAATAGTCAGATTGTGCTGTAAAAATACAAGATTTAATACATAAAACTATTTTCAATCGCCAGAAAAATGGCATGTCCTGTCCCGCTCGCCCCTTGGCCAAGGGCAGGGGGTCAGCTGCCCCCCCCCCCTGGTATATACGTCATGTTACACGCATGTGGCCCCCTGTGACACAGCGTTCCCGATAAACCTAGTTCCCGATACGGTGTCCTCATAAAACTACTCTCTCACCTATATTTTGGGCCCCCATATACCTACTCTCCCACACGGTGTGCCCGATAAACCTCTGATATGGCGTCCCCATAAAACTACACTCTCACTCAGGGGCCACATAAACCTGCTCTCCGACACATACTATAATTATGAAAATCCATCCATCGTTTGCTCAGCTAGAGATTGCTAAACACAAAATCTGGTCGACATCTGTGATGGCCAAATCACAAGTCTAATTAAAAGAAAAACTTATGGAATTTCTGACAATGCTGAATATAGGTCGCTTGCAGAAATTGTCAACGATTATTTTGATAAATAAGATAATAAAATTGAAACAACGGTCGCGCTGATTTATTCAGTATTGTCAGGAATTCCATTTAGTTTTTTGTTTATTCAGACTTCTCGGAGAAAGATGATTTCCATTAGTTTTTCTTTTAATTAGATTTTTGATTTGGCCATCACACAATATGTCAACCAGATAATTAAATCATAATCGGTCATATTTTTAGTGACGTCTATTTGTGCGACCATTTTTATGATAAAATTTTCACAAAATTACTAGACCTTGTGATATAATGATATTGCTGGTTTTTGAACCCAAATAGTCAGATTGTGCTGTAAAAATACAAGATTTAACACATAAAACTACTTTCAGTCGCCAGAAAAATGGCATGTCCTGTCCCGCTCGCCCCTTGGCCAAGGGCAGAGGGTCAGCTGCCCCCCCCGCTCTGGTATATACGTCATGTTACACGCATGTGGGCCCCTGTGACACAGCGTTCCCGATAAACCTATACCCCCCGATACGGTGTCCTCATAAAACTACTCTCTCACCTATATTTTGGGTCCCCATATACCTACTCTCCCACACGGTGTGTCCGATAAACCTCTGATATGGCGTCCCCATAAAACTACACTCTCACTCAGGGGCCACATAAACCTGCTCTCCGACACATATACTACAATTATGAAAGTCCATCCATCGTTTGATCAGCTAGAGATTGCTAAACACAAAATCTGGTCGACATCTGTGATGGCCAAATCACAAGTCTAATTAAAAGAAAAACTTATGGAATTTCTGCCAATGCTGAATATAGGTCGCTTGCAGAAATTGTCAACGATTATTTTGATAAATAAGATAATAAATTGAAAATTGAAACAACGGTCTCGCTGATTTATTCCATATTGTCAGGAATTCCATTTAGTTTTTTGTTTATTCAGACTTCTCGGAGAAAGATGATTTCTATTGGTTTTTCTTTTAATTAGATTTTTGATGTGGCCATCACACAATATGTCAACCAGATAATTAAATCTTAATCGGTCATATTTTTAGTGAAGTCTATTTGTGCGACCATTTTTGTGATAAAATTTTCACAAAATTACTAAACCTTGTGATATAATGATATTGCTGGTTTTTGAACCCAAATAGTCATATTGTGCTGTAAAAATACAAGATTTAACACATAAAACTATTTTCAGTCGCCAGAAAAATGGCATGTCCTGTCCCGCTCGCCCCTTGGCCAAGGGCAGCTGCCCCCCACTCTGGTATATACGTCATGTTACACGCATGTGGGCCCCTGTGACACAGCGTTACCGACAAACCCACTCCCCGATACGGTGTCCTCATAAAACTACTCTCTCACCTATATTTTGGGTCCCCATATACCTACTCTCCCACATGGTGTGCCCGATAAACCTCTGATATGGCGTCCCCATAAAACTACACTCTCACTCAGGGGCCACATACACCTGCTCTCCGACACATACTATAATTATGAAAATCGATCCATCCATCGTTTGCTCAGCTGGAGATTGCTAAACACAAAATTCCCTCCCCAAAATCTGGTCGACATCTGTGATGGCCAAATCACAAGTCTAATTAAAAGAAAAACTTATGGAATTTCTGCCAATGCTGAATATAGGTCGCTTGCAGAAATTGTCAACGATTATTTTGATAAATAAGATAATAAATTGAAAATTGAAACAATGGTCGCGCTGATTTATTCCGTATTGTCAGGAATTCCATATAGTTTTTTGTTTATTCAGACTTCTTGGAGAAAGATGATTTCCTTTGGTTTTTCTTTTAATTAGATTTTTGATTTGGCCATCACACAATATATGTCAACCAGATAATTAAATCTTAATCGGTCATATTTTTTGTGACGTCTATTTGTGCGACCATTTGTGTTATAAAATTTTCACAAAATTACTAAACCTTGTGATATAATGATATTGCTAGTTTTTGAACCCAAATAGTCAGATTGTGCTGTAAAAATACAAGATTTAACACATAAAACTATTTTCAGTCGCCAGAAAAATGGCATGTCCTGTCCCGCTCGCCCCTTGGCCAAGGGCAGGGGGGTCGGTTGCCCCCCCCCCCGCTCTGGTATATACGTCATGTTAATCGCATGTGGGCCCATGTGACACAGCGTTCCCGATAAACCTACTCCCCGATACGGTGTCCTCATAAAACTACTGCCTTACCTATATTTTGGGCCCCCATATACCTACTCTCCCACACGGTGTGCCCGATAAACCTCTGATATGGCGTCCCCATAAAACTACACTCTCACCCAGGGGCCACATAAACCTGCTCTCCGACACATACTATAATTATGAAAATCCATCCATCGTTTGCTCAGCTAGAGATTGCTAAACACAAAATCTGGTCGACATCTGTGATGGTCAAATCACAAGTCTAATTAAAAGAAAAACTTATGGAATTTCTGAAAATGCTGAATATAGGTCGCTTGCAGAAATTGTCAACGATTATTTTGATAAATAAGATAATAAAATTGAAACAACGGTCGCGCTGATTTATTCAGTATTGTCAGGAATTCCATTTCGTTTTTTGTTTATTCAGACTTCTCGGAGAAAGATGATTTCCATTAGTTTGTCTTTTAATTAGATTTTTGATTTGGCCATCACACAACTAGTCAAAAATACAAGATTTAACACATAAAACTATTTTCAGTCACCAGAAAAATGGCGTGTCCTGTCCCGCTCGCCCCTTGACCAAGGGCAGGGGGTCAGCTGCCCCCCGCTCTGCCCCCATTCTTCCGGCGCCTCAGAACCTACTGGCCCTCACATGGCCCGATAAACCTGCTAAACACGCTTAACACGACGGACAGCATATATTATATAGACAGAGTGTACAGAGTGTACTAGGCCTATCACAATCAGTGATCAGTCCCATAAAACGATTATCTTCTGGCCCATAAACCCTACTCTCATAATCACGTCCCCATATATATAGTTTTCCAGTCCCACAAACCTGCTCTCTGAAAATCAGGTCCCCATATAAGGAATGTCTCTCTGGCCCATAAACCATATCTTCCCCGAATGTTGTTCCCATAAACCTGTATCTCATTCGTGGATATGATTCAAGATTATTCTGGTTGCGTGGAGAGAGTTCATATTCTGAAAAGGGCTACCGATAGACAGTGCGTCGGGGCATTACTATTAATTTGGCACGTGCTTCTAACGCCACTGGAAAGTAGTGTCCCCACATCACTGTTTCAGGACCGGTTGGCACATAAACCACCAAACACTCTCCAGAGAGAGAGAGAGAGAGAGAGAGAGAGGAGTGAGAAAGTAGAAGACAGGAGGATGAGAGATGTTACCTGTAGGGCGTGTTAACGGAAATTTTTGACGGATCTCGCGGGTAGTTCTACGGTAAAGGGGCCAAACCATGTCTTGATGAACTTTTTATCTCTACAACAAACATCATACCTATAGTAGAAATCCGCGTGACGGTAATGATATTTAATACACGTACGCTGATGGGTGGGCTTACTTTTGGTTTTCTCTATCAATCGATTTTCATCGCAAACTGTTCAGCTCTAGTCAGATGAATGAACTTAGTAATTAGATGCATCAATCTTCCACCTTCATCTTGAAACTTCATAAAAATAGCATCAAATGCCCGCGTGACGGTAATGACGGGGGTACGGGGATGTCGATTATTGAACCAGCAAAACAAAAATTGCATATATCATTGGAACATCTCCTGAATACGGGACATGAATATCACTCCATTGTATCCGGAAATGTATTTTCTAACCAATAAAACAATCTCACTTCTTATAATTTCGCTTTAAAAAAATCTCATTTTAGTGATTATGGGTTATTTTACCCCCAAATCCGATTACGTTTCTGGATATCGCGGGAATTATTTACAGGCAAAAAAACAAAAAGCATCACATTTAAATGATCTGGAGTAGATATGGTCTACTTGTAATGGATAATAAAATTATGTATCCGTTATTAAAACAGTGAAAAGTAATTGTTTATTGAATAAAAATAATCTAATGGGCGCCCGGTGAATCGAACCCTTTTCTCTTTAAAAAAATTGACAATATCTACATTTATACCACTAGACCACGGGAGCTTCTATATTTTTGGACTAAATAATAAGCTATATGAGTTATTGGTTTCATTTCAAATTATGTACCCTGAATTCATTGCAGACACCCCCCCCCAAACTTTGGTCAAAATCGTGACCTTCGTGAAAACCATTTACGCGATTGTGACAAATGTGTATGCGGGGATGTAGAAAGCGCTGAACACTTTCTATTATTCTGTCAAAGATATACTCAACTCAGGTCTGACTCATTCTCAAATATTGACCCGACTTTCTTAACTACCAAGATCTTACTCAAAGGCATACCATTGCTATCATCTGAAATAAATAATGAAATATTCCGAGCTACGCAATACTTCATTCAAAAAAGCGGACGTTTCAAACAATACACTAACAATTCAACGGCATAGCAACGATAACACATGGAGTTTTCATATTTAGTTTTCATATTTAGTTTCCATATTTAGTTTCCACATTTATTTTCAAAACAATTCATTTTCAAAATAATTCTTTCCACAAGTTAGTCTAAAAATGTTCATAACAGTGGTACCGACTTTTCTTTCACATACAAGCTCTTTATTTCTATCGCTTCACCTATCTCTGTCTCGTATTCCTTGTGAATACACCCCTCTCATTATTATCCACATAAGCTTATTTATCATTTCAACACTTATTGTAAACTCGTCTGTACATCATAATATTAATATACCATCACTTCTTAAACCTATTGTTTCTCTAACTCGACCACTTGCCATTCGCTCGATCTTCCTTGATTTCTACAATTTTTCTACTTGTCTGAGGAGATAGCTCAACAAAAGCACATATCTGCTTGCTGCTAAATCCTCTTCCCCTTTTCTATTCTACTCATGTTTCCATCATCTAAATGTTGTTCATCATAAATGTAATATTGGGGCTAATAAATATTGTTTAAATCAAACTTTGGTCAAAATTTCAACAGTTGGAAATTTCATACCTGACACAACATTAGTTGGAAATTTCACACCAACAATAGGTTGAAAATGTTCTTGTAGTTTGATTTTAAAACAATTTATTGGGGGGAAATTATTGTTTTTGGACCAATATTTGCATATTTTCCTTCTTTTGGTAAATTTTTTGGACTGAAATGGCCATCAGTTAGAAATTTTCCAACCTAAGGGGGTGTCAGGTGTCAAAAACTTCTAGTTAATAATTTAAGAAAACAATATTGTCCTACATTTGGTCAAAATTGTCACTGGAATTGTCATCAGTTGAAAATTTTCCAACCTGAGTCGTGGTATCAGGTTTGAAATTTCCAACTCTATGAATGCTTGAGGCTAGTCTAGATGCTACGATTTTTGCGATTTTCTTGTTCAGATTTCAAAATTTTCGCACACCGGGCCGAACAACCATGGTGTGCCCTGGTCTATTGCCCGTAGTCGTGTTCATTTGTCGAGTTAGACCACTAGATGTTATAGGATTTGTGCAATTTTCAGGTTCAAAATATATTAATATTATCACACCGGGTAGTTAGAACCATGGTTTATAAAAATGCTATTAGGCCTCTGAACACTTAGGTGCAAGGAGGGAATGAAATTATGGAAAACCTTTGGTCTGATTCAAGGGGTGCTTGGTTTGATTCAATGGCTCAAGGGAGGGGGTGCAAATGGAATTATGCAAAACATTGTCTCTGGTCTGATTCAAGGGGGGGGTGCAGTTGGAATTATCAAGGTGGACACCCCCGAACGGATACCCTCTAGCCACGTCCATGATTGCAGGGGAGTGTGATTACCCTCCCCACCCCATAAATAAAAAAAAATGGAAGTTTGAGATGGATTTTGGTTTTTACAAATTACATAACTGTATACGGTACATGCTGCTTGTAAATGTAAGTCTTAGGTCTCATAGTCATATTCAAACCCAACAATGGGTTGAATTTTCACAGGCAAAAACTAAAAAACATCATATTTATGGTTAGGGTCTACTTGTAATTGATAGTCAAAATTAATTTTCCGTTATTAAAACTGAAAAATAACAATTTAACAGATAAAATACAATAAAGGTACTGCCGATGAATCGAACCCTATATCGCCACAAGAAGTCATATTGTGGTTCCCACTGGATGACGTCCATTTGGTGTATACTGTATTCATTGCAGGGGCGTTACGACTTCAGGGCGCACCCTCAATCTAAGAAACATTGAAGTTTCAGACTGAAATTACATAATTATAGACAGTATATTTGAAATTGGGTATCTTTTTCATTTCGATCCATATGGGACGGGACAAGACGGCAAATTTCCATTCTTTTCCCTTCGGTGTGGGTGGAGTTAAATTTAAAACTGACCATTGTAACCCTGGATAAAAAGAAATTCTTCATAAAAGTTACTCACCAAGTCGATCCCTGGATGATTGTTGTCGACAATCTTTAACTTAGATTAAAGGTACTCAATCCGATTAAGTACCCCTAAATTACTATTTCTTTGTCTTCGGGGGTAAAAAATATTTGATTCGAGTCGAGGAACGCACCCTTCAAAGCTCAGAGTGATCAGATATCAATTTTTGAAATGTGTTAATTTTCGGAGATGTGGGACACTTCCACGTCTCAAACGGACAAATTGCGGGTGTAAGATGGATAACTCTAAAATCAAGTGCTTATTATGGTTAACAATAAGCACTTGATTTTAGAGTTATCCATCTTACACCCGCAATTTGTCCGTAATTTGTCCGAAAATTAACACATTTCAAAAATCGATATCTGATCACGTTTGAAGGGTGTTGTTCTTCGACTCGAATCAAATATATTTGAGTACCTTTAAGCTTCTATTCTATACATGCATTTTGTATAGAATAGCTTTTGGGGGGGGGGGTGTCGCTCTAATTTCACAACACCGCCCACCAATACTATAAAGCACAATATATCATATACGCGAGAAAGTAATGTTTCTTGTTTCTTTCAGATGTCAGCAAAGTTATCAGTAAAAGAACGGCAAAGGCTCCGGAGGATGAGAATAAAAAATGAGCCAGAAATACACCAACGATATCTGCAGACAGAAAGAGAAAGATACCAAGAAAGGAAACGTATGGGAAAAGTAAAAAAGGTCAGCGAACTCACTCTCGATGAGGCAAAACGCAAGAGAGTTAGCTGGAAGTAAAATAGTACGAGATGGAGAGAAAAGAAGGCAAAAGATAAAACTGAATTTTTAATGACATTGGCATTAATAGGCACACCATGCGGCGGCGAAGTTTCGACGGATCAGCATTCAGCTAGCAGTAAAAAGGGTAGAGGTAGACCACGTATTAGAGACGCGGCAAGATCAAAAGCATATCGAACAATTGACAAATTGGAGAGTGTACTGAAAGACAAAGAAAGGAAGATACATCGACTTAACCATTTGAGTGCCAGGTCGATTTTTGTATCAACCCATATACCCTGTACCAATGCATTCTCTTATATATGCGAGTCGACCATAGGTCGCTTCGCATATATAAGAGAATGCATTGGCCTAACAATGTTTGTTTTTTTTTACAATGTTTTTTTTTACAATTTTAATAATTTATTTTTATAGTCTTTAACAGACTTATTTTGTAGGTTTAGGGCCGATGAGATCAGCCCCTGGCACTCAAAGAGTTAAGAAACGAAATGATCGCCTGATCGCAAAAATAATGAAGTTAAATCAACCCCGAACAGCAAGGCAGTCAAACTGATGTCTAGCAACTCAAAGGATGACATTAAAAAGTTAGACGGGCCTTGGTGTTGCAAGATGCGTTTATGGAAGATGTGCAGGGTATGAAGAACAATAAGAGCGGTCAGCGTAAGTTATTTCAAACAGTGCGATTATCTATTCTGAAAAGATATAGATGCGTTAGCGGTTTCAGGCGTGAGGCAGGTGTTGGAAAGAAATGTATGCAAAACCTACACAAGAAAAAGTCCAAAAAAGTAGACTCATGAAGACTGCGATAATGGAATTCTTATATCGTGATGACAATACAAGAATTTCAGCAGCAAAGAAGGACAAAAAGCATGGCCATCAATAACGTTTCCTCTTGTCATCTTTACGTGTCTTACACAGGAAGTATCTTTCAGAAAGTAGTTAGCCTGCGTCGTACAGTTTTTTCTGCCGAAACAGACCTTCGCATGTTATAATACCAACACTTCGAGATAGAGATGTGTGCCTATGTAGATAATGTGAGAACATCATTTATATCGATCACGTTATCGTTACTAAGTGCTTGGAAATGTTATATTGTGCTGACTCAATGTGCTGCATGGTCTAGTCTCAAATTATCGGCAGATCGCACAGCGTTTCTTTTCAACAACTATATACGCGTATTTATGTTACAGTCTGGGCACAATTTGTTCTATATAAGATGTCAAACAATGATTGGATCAATTTTTTTTATGGTGCAGCTGGACATTTCAAGGTGGAGACCCCCTAGCCACGTCCCTGGGCTGGAGATGACGAGTTCTGACTATTGATACTCGAAGAAAGTGTATGATCATTTATTAATCTCAACAAAAACAATTTTATACAACAGTATAATTAGCACAGTTATCTAATGACACGACTGTAAGCAGAAAATGATTCGGGTAATATATACAATTGACGAATCAAGAAATCTACATGCTAGTAAATACAATTACACCTGTCATCGTAACTATAACAACGTAATAAATAGCAACAAACAGATATTCCATAAAAGGCGAATATGAATTTCAAGAGAAAGTATGCTCTTTCAGCTTTTCTGCAATGAATCTAAACCAATATTCTTAGTTGTCAATAATGGTTAACAACTAAGAATATTGGTTTAGATTCATTGCAGAAAAGCTAATATATTTGATATGACATGATTTTGATATGTCGTGTTGTATATTTGGCAATTATGGAATATCATACAACAATAACATGATTCATGAATACTTAACAGAATTTAAGCAATAAGGTGACTGAATATCACTGGAATGAGCACTATCAACATATAGTTCGTTGGGAGGCGATTGGAACGTCGACGCCGACACTGGGGATTCCATAACAGGAGGAGTGCTGGTGTAGTATGGAGAACCGAAGTGGTATGGATGTTGATAGCCGTGTCCATACTGCTGGTAACCGCTGAAGCTGTATGTGGGATTGAACTGATAAGGCACTGACGAGTAACTGTATGTATTTGTAGGGTGAGAACACTGTTCGTATTTAGAGCTTGACTGCGGTTGAACATAAGCTGATGCGTCGACTGGTTGAATCGTACGTAGTGGCGGACTGCTCGGAAGATCACTGATATACGATGAGTCCAATTTATAGTCAGTGAGCCGTCTTTTGACATCGAACTCTGGACTGGAATCGAACACTGTCTCATAACCACTATCCACACTAATGTTTGATGACGAGTAACTAACAGGACTTGTTGAAGCACACGGGGACATAACCGGGGAGTCGGATGGCGAAGAAGGATCACTGGCGACGAATGGTTGAACTGGTGACGCAATTGACGGGAGCCGGTCGGTAAACTGCTGCTCGATCGTTGTTGGTTTAACTGACGTCGCGGTGCCGTCACGTGGTGATAGATCGCAGATCTGTCTCTCGAAGACTTTTCTCGGATCAGCTGACATGTAGAGCTGGTGCTTGAATGTCTCCATCCTATGTAACAACGCAGCGGATACACGTTCCCAGAACTGACCGGCGTTCACTCGATAGTAGCCCCAACGCAGGGTGTTTGTGCCGCTCTCTCGGTCGACGTTAGATCGATAGTCTCCCTTGGCGAATGTGGGAAGGCTGCTGGGGACGATGGTCCAGAGGAATGTAGCTCTGCCGAGAGGTCCCGACTGAGGCTGGCCGCGACCGACGCCGATCTTAGTGAAGCATTTGGTTTTGGAGAGGCTATGTCTGACGGCGTTCTTCCAGTGTTCTCTCGTCGAATGTCGGAAGAACGAGAAGCGATGCTTGATGTAGCGGTAGATCTCGGTGATTGGCAAGCAGAAGTTTGGAGATCTCAGTACGGCGATGTAGATGAGTTCGGTGTAGGAGTAGTTGGGTTTGACGTTGATATCATCGCTGACGTCAAGGCGTTCGTAGAGGGCGATGAAGTTGTCCACGACTTTGCGGAGATCTATGTCGGCTTCTTGTGAAATTTGAGTCTGCGTTTGTTGTTCGTAGGCACCTGGAAGTAGAAGACGTTTTGATTAAGAAACAATAATGGGCGTGCTGAGGTCCATTTGATTAAGAAACAATAATGGACAGTTAGATAACTCCATGAGACCCTGATCGACAGGGCCTTATCTTTTTACCGCACATTTAAAACTGAAGTCACCCAATTACAAGACTTCAACACATGTTTTAGAGTACCGAATACATACTATATGATATAGCGTATATATAGATTATATATGTTAATTCTCTTAGTATTACGTGACTGAAGGTAGCCATACATGATTGTATAACTATTAACCATAGGTACTACATCAAGTCCACCATAAATCATGGGACCGGACCAACATTAGAATCACAATCAGCAATATAATCAGCCACAATGGGCATAACTTAATCATAGATATGTTAGAACTATCCAGTGAAAAATATCTGCCATTATTACAATGCAGCCTTTAGTTGTGATGATGCTCTTGACATTTGATACCCCTTTAATGAACAAAAAATAAAGGGTTTCGACGGTACTCAGGATACCATTAAGTCTAAAAAGGACCACACATAGTTCGAAGTCCGGGATCAATGTGATCACCCAACATAATCATGGTAGAGCCATTGTACTCCGTTTTACAGTGCGGCTATGAAAAACTTTGTGATGGTACTCTGGATACCCGTAAATCGAATCGAATAAAAATAGTTAAATTATTTTGATTTAACAATAATCAGATGACATTAAATAAGTGAGTGATGGAAGGAAATGGTGGGAAGAGAAACAGCGAAATGTTCTTATAAATTTTGGTTTAAAGTCACATGGCGGTTTGCGCTCTAAATATACCCAATAATAGTTGCTTTTAAATTGTTCCCAGAATCGAATTTGTCGATAAATACTATCCTACTTTTCTACGAGCATTATATGTCCGACAAATATTTTCACGTCTGTGCGCAAAATCTTAAACAGCTGGAAAATAGCTGCGATCATGGTAATCATTTTTCAGATTACATGAAGCCGGTTTATCAATATTTCGTCAACCTATGTTATACATCCATTATACCTAGACAAAATTTGGAAGCTTGTCTATTTAAGAACTATCTGGTATATAGAAAAAATTATGATTATGGAAAATATTATTCCAATTAAGATCGAAGCTATGATGCCATTCCCGTGGGGCATGAATTAAACATTGTAGACTTCAACACTGTAGGCAATAAAGATAAATATATATATATATATATATATATATATATTGTGGTTAACGTTGTCCAACAACGAACATCAATAAGGGTTAGGGAATCCAAATATAGACGATGAAATTTGGTCACTTGTCGCATGGATCTTACATGCCACCCGCATAATCAAAACTGTTTGTTGTACCTTTATGTACATATTATAGCGCACATGTTTACCAACATTCACTTCGTAAACTGATTAGAGCCCACATATGGTGTTATGGTTATGAAAGTAATAATTATTGTTTTCTAACATCTATATCAACGATAACACTCGCCACTGACCCCCCCCCCCTGTATGGAATGGTCGGGAAATGCATTTAGCATTATATGATTTTAGAAGGCTGTGACGTTTAATGAACATACCTGGTCGGTGCTGGAGAAGACGATTAACTTTTTCAGAATGATCATCGTGGATGGTGAATTCGTCGGAAACTTTACGCTTCATAATTGTCTGATGGCTTGCGAGTTGTTTGTCGTTGTTTGCTGCGAAATTAAGACTGAATGAAAGTCGTCGAGCATTGAGGGACATTTAAACAGATCTATTGTTTTTACAATGAGTTCTACTGACACCCATTTGGAAGCCCTCGAGAAAACCGCACGCGTCATTGTTAAAATAATATTGACCAATCGCGTTGCAGCAATGAAACCATGCCTTGTACCCACTAACGGAAAGTTCAACTCAATTAACGTAGTCAGTGATCACAACTAATTAGGAGACAAGTTTGGTGTACTGACCACGTGATTACTGAAGGGACGTAGACTAGTGAACATCGTTCCTGTGCAGTTTTCAGTCTGACTATGTGTTGACACTGTTGTTGCCGATTCGTGACAGGGTTCAACGGAGAAGCATCATGAGCTCTTTTTTTCCGAAATTTAAATACTTTGAAAGACTAATTAATTATGACACTGATACTCTGGTTGTAGGCGGTTAATCAGCCTGCTGTGAAACGAACGCTGATAATTGCTGGTATTTTTTTCATTTTGTTTTGCCTGGTTAGCTGGAATTTGGCTTCGGAAATTCTGGATTATTTGGTGTTAAATCGAAAGGGGGATTTTTAAAGTCAGTTAACAAGTAGTGCTAATGGTAAATTCTGAATGTCATCCCGTTTCAACTAATAAACGTAAATCAAACTGTGAACATGCATCGCATGATCTGGGCAGATTTATGGAAATTATTTTTTATTTTTCAACATGATTCGTGACATGACCTCGTCGTTTCTAAATTCTATTACTGAACAAATCTTTCTGTGGTATATAAAGACCGCGTAGTCATTTTATATTAGTATGCCCAAACTTGAAAGAGCTCAGATCAAGATATATAAAGAAATATTACTATAAAAGACCCAATACATTGAAGCTAACGGACCTATTTAATAGCGGTAACAAACGAACGCTAACTAATCTTGCTCTATTTATTAAGAAAGCCAAAACAATAACGAGGATCTCCTGAGGTACACCAAAAAACTACTAAAACATACCCAAACCCACTGATTACTGACCACATATCCCATATTATATTGTCGTATATTTATTCACTGCACGCATGCACAATTCATAACTATTTTGAAATTGAACACTGCATATGTTCCACTCTATATGTCAAAACGACGACGAGTATATACCAATAAATTTAAAACTGAATTGAATAGAAGTATTTCATATGACATGAAACACTCCCCATGGGGCGTGCATGGTGTAATAGCAATTACCCAATGCTAAAATTATTTATTTTTCATAAACTTGATATCCAAATATGCAAACAATAGCGTTGTTGTTATAAATGAAATACATGGAGTGACTATTGTTGTCGGAGTGATTTCCCCATGTTTATCACCAGATAATTCGTCCAGAATAAAGTAGTAAATATTCACATTTGCGCATAGTTCAAACGTTCATTGTGTTCTCTGAAATGGTACAATCAAAAGTTAGAATTTTCGTCAATCTTAGTTCATATATAGCTATATTCTTCCACTGGAGATAGTGTTTGGATACTAACTTATCGACTTTGTTCACCGAAAGAAGTCCGTAATATGTATTTAACTCATTTATCGGTCGGTATTTCCCCACATGTCCAAACCGCGATACAAAATAATATACATATATGTACAAGAAAACCATAGTCAGAAATGGTAACACCCACAAGATCATATTATTAGCCATAAATATATAAATTATAATATAAAATATATTGGTTACATTAATGCACCGCCTCAGAATTCCGTTAAAACAACTAATCCTTCAAATTATTACAAAAAACTACGGCTTATTACTTCAGGTGTTTCATTCACCAAACCAGAAAGCTTCTAAAAGCGGATCAAAATTATGTTCCCGCCATAAAATCTCCAAGTGTGCATGGCCCAGCCATTGGTCATACCTAAACATCGAACGCAATTAACGCGGTCATAATAGTTACACACTGCAACTATAAGACACCCAGCGAATACACACCCCACGAAAACCCGAAATGTGTTGTCCTGCGAGATATCCCATCGCTATAGCTCAATTTGACTCGACCTGATTAGCCTTCCTACAATATCATAAAACAATAAAGCTTCTCAAATCATCGGCATAGTCAGTAGAACTTTCACGAACTTGGATATTCCAACTACAGCTTTTACCGGACTCGGGGTCGCAGTACAACTTTAACGCGTCCCAAAATAACCGGAAAACAAAACAATTATCTATTTATAAAATCCCCATGGGACCACAGATTTCAAAAATTTGTAGAACAGTATACACCGGTGGCGTTAATAACTAACTAGATATATTTAAAACCAGTTCATAGTACATTTAGTGTCATCTTTACCGATGTCCATTTGCATATATTTTTGTTCATGCTGTTTGTTCTGTGACATAAAATATTGTTGTATATTGGCATGCAGTAATAAACTAACTACATAACAATTATAATTCTGCTAAATCAGCAGGACACGCATACATCACCACATGATATGCTGCCCAGGGTCGGTGTTTATTAAGCTCCTAGGGTGTATACTGCCAGGCTGATCTGGCGATTTCATAGGAGCTATGTGCTAACTTTGATTAACAATGAACTCGTTATATTGCATACTGGTTAGACTTTTTGCAGGATGTATGAATTCGCGGATGTCTCATTGTTGAAGTATGTAATTTTTATGACAGCGCTAATTGCATTTATGACTAATACTATGATCTTGATGACGTTACCATTTCTGACTATGGTGTTCTTGTTGTTTCTTGTGACAGTGCGAGTGATTTGCTTGATTGAGCGCTGTTGGAAATGACACCTTTCTCTTTTGAGTAATTCCAGGTCTCCTATAGGGTGTCCGAGGATTACCTAATTACTTAATTTGTGTGGCCGTGCGACAATCAGTATATCAGTATATGTTGATTACACAACTAACTACACACAAGCTACCAGATTATGTGATGGGATCAAGAACAGAAAAGTGGGAGAAGCAACAAAATCGATTACCTGTTTAGATTTTTGCCCCCCCCCCCCGACTTAGTATTGTAAATACATAAGATACCATTTCTGATTATGGTGTTCTTGTTGTTTCTTGTGACAGTGTAAGCGATTTGCTTGATTGAGCGCTGTTGGAAATGACACCTTTCTATTGTGAGTAATTTCATGTCTTCAATAGGGTGTCCAAGTAGAAGAGTTAATGTATGGACACGAGGATCAGACAACAAGCCCGAGGGCTTATATATGAAGTCTTCTCCTCTTTGGCGACATTCCCCCTTCCCCAATAAGTGAGGGAGGGTATCGATCAGACGGGAAGACATTGAAATAATGGTTTTTATGAGAAATGGAGATATATAGCTAAATTTGAGTCAGGGTTGGAAAAACAGGGAGAAGATAGTGTTGTGGATAGCAGAAGGCAGGGAGAGAGAGAGAGAGAGAGAGAGAGAGAGAGAGAGAGAGAGAGAGAGAGAGAGAGAGAGAGAGAGAGAGAGGAGTGAGAAAGTAGAAGACAGGAGGATGAGAGATGTTACCTGTAGGGCGTGTTAACGGAAATTTTTGACGGATCTCGCGGGTAGTTCTACGGTAAAGGGGCCAAACCATGTCTTGATGAACTTTTTATCTCTACAACAAACATCATACCAGCGATGCAGTCTTGGGTGAATTGGGTCGTTTACCATTGTCTATATTACGATTATATCGAATCTTTAACTATTGGATTCATGTAATTCAGGAACAAAACTCATTAATCTGTAATGTATATGAATCAATTCGGAACGACTGTGATTCAGGTTTGTCACATAAAGAGAAAAACTGGACATTTTTGTTGAAGTCTACTTTAGACAAACTTGGTTTAGGATATATGTGGTATAATCAAGATTTTATCATACCCGATTTGAAAGTAATTAAATCGCGTTTACGCGACCAGTTTTATACAAACATGGCATACTTCTATAGATTCTTCATCAAAACTATGTACTTATGGCAAGATGAAATTGTTGTTCCAATATGAAACATATTTATCAACTGTTAAGCAACTGAAATTCCGAATAGCTCTGACGAAATTTAGAATAAGTGCTCACTCCTTAGAAATTGAGACAGGTAGATATACAGGCGTAGACAGGAAAAAGAGATTGTGTAATTGTTGTCAGCTAAAAGCGGTTGAAAAATGAATATCATTTTCTACTGGTCTGTCCAGCCTATATTGATATACGACGTCGATATCTGAAAACATTCTATTGTCACTGGCCAACCATACAGAAATTTGATATACTAATGAAAAATGAATCTAGATTTCGTTGAATCGGTTAGCAAAATACTTATATCACAGCTGCTTTAGAAGAGATAAATTATTGTCCTCAATGAGTTAGTAAATTTCCAATTTAGAATTTAAAGTTCTGAACTTAGATTAATGTATATATATATAGTCTGTCTGATGTAGGCGCGAGCCCCCTTTGAGTGATTCGGATTTTCCTGGTACTCCGGTCACATTATGAATACACTATAATAATGACTATCTAGTTGGTGAAAATGCAGTGAATCGTGGATGCCGGAATAATCCTGAGTCACTCATGGGTCTGTCGCGCTGTTACACGAGCGTATGTTACGCCCTCCATCCGCTAGGGACCTTAACCCAATTGAATTGTTTTTGAAACTTTATTATTTGTATATGCAATAAATGTATTAACTTCATTTGTATGCAATAAACTATTGACTTGACTTGACCTATAGTAGAAATCCGCGTGACGGTAATGATATTTAATACACGTACGCTGATGGGTGGGCTTACTTTTGGTTTTCTCTATCAATCGATTTTCATCGCAAACTGTTCAGCTCTAGTCAGATGAATGAACTTAGTAATTAGATGCATCAATCTTCCACCTTCATCTTGAAACTTCATAAAAATAGCATCAAATGCCCGCGTGACGGTAATGACGGGGGTACGGGGATGTCGATTATTGAACCAGCAAAACAAAAATTGCATATATCATTGGAACATCTCCTGAATACGGGACATGAATATCACTCCATTGTATCCGGAAATGTATTTTCTAACCAATAAAACAATCTCACTTCTTATAATTTCGCTTTAAAAAAATCTCATTTTAGTGATTATGGGTTATTTTACCCCCAAATCCGATTACGTTTCTGGATATCGCGGGAATTATTTACAGGCAAAAAAACAAAAAGCATCACATTTAAATGATCTGGAGTAGATATGGTCTACTTGTAATGGATAATAAAATTATGTATCCGTTATTAAAACAGTGAAAAGTAATTGTTTATTGAATAAAAATAATCTAATGGGCGCCCGGTGAATCGAACCCTTTTCTCTTTAAAAAAATTGACAATATCTACATTTATACCACTAGACCACGGGAGCTTCTATATTTTTGGACTAAATAATAAGCTATATGAGTTATTGGTTTCATTTCAAATTATGTACCCTGAATTCATTGCAGACACCCCCCCCCCCAAACTTTGGTCAAAATCGTGACCTTCGTGAAAACCATTTACGCGATTGTGACAAATGTGTATGCGGGGATGTAGAAAGCGCTGAACACTTTCTATTATTCTGTCAAAGATATACTCAACTCAGGTCTGACTCATTCTCAAATATTGACCCGACTTTCTTAACTACCAAGATCTTACTCAAAGGCATACCATTGCTATCATCTGAAATAAATAATGAAATATTCCGAGCTACGCAATACTTCATTCAAAAAAGCGGACGTTTCAAACAATACACTAACAATTCAACGGCATAGCAACGATAACACATGGAGTTTTCATATTTAGTTTTCATATTTAGTTTCCATATTTAGTTTCCACATTTATTTTCAAAACAATTCATTTTCAAAATAATTCTTTCCACAAGTTAGTCTAAAAATGTTCATAACAGTGGTACCGACTTTTCTTTCACATACAAGCTCTTTATTTCTATCGCTTCACCTATCTCTGTCTCGTATTCCTTGTGAATACACCCCTCTCATTATTATCCACATAAGCTTATTTATCATTTCAACACTTATTGTAAACTCGTCTGTACATCATAATATTAATATACCATCACTTCTTAAACCTATTGTTTCTCTAACTCGACCACTTGCCATTCGCTCGATCTTCCTTGATTTCTACAATTTTTCTACTTGTCTGAGGAGATAGCTCAACAAAAGCACATATCTGCTTGCTGCTAAATCCTCTTCCCCTTTTCTATTCTACTCATGTTTCCATCATCTAAATGTTGTTCATCATAAATGTAATATTGGGGCTAATAAATATTGTTTAAATCAAACTTTGGTCAAAATTTCAACAGTTGGAAATTTCATACCTGACACAACATTAGTTGGAAATTTCACACCAACAATAGGTTGAAAATGTTCTTGTAGTTTGATTTTAAAACAATTTATTGGGGGGAAATTATTGTTTTTGGACCAATATTTGCATATTTTCCTTCTTTTGGTAAATTTTTTGGACTGAAATGGCCATCAGTTAGAAATTTTCCAACCTAAGGGGGTGTCAGGTGTCAAAAACTTCTAGTTAATAATTTAAGAAAACAATATTGTCCTACATTTGGTCAAAATTGTCACTGGAATTGTCATCAGTTGAAAATTTTCCAACCTGAGTCGTGGTATCAGGTTTGAAATTTCCAACTCTATGAATGCTTGAGGCTAGTCTAGATGCTACGATTTTTGCGATTTTCTTGTTCAGATTTCAAAATTTTCGCACACCGGGCCGAACAACCATGGTGTGCCCTGGTCTATTGCCCGTAGTCGTGTTCATTTGTCGAGTTAGACCACTAGATGTTATAGGATTTGTGCAATTTTCAGGTTCAAAATATATTAATATTATCACACCGGGTAGTTAGAACCATGGTTTATAAAAATGCTATTAGGCCTCTGAACACTTAGGTGCAAGGAGGGAATGAAATTATGGAAAACCTTTGGTCTGATTCAAGGGGTGCTTGGTTTGATTCAATGGCTCAAGGGAGGGGGTGCAAATGGAATTATGCAAAACATTGTCTCTGGTCTGATTCAAGGGGGGGGGGGTGCAGTTGGAATTATCAAGGTGGACACCCCCGAACGGATACCCTCTAGCCACGTCCATGATTGCAGGGGAGTGTGATTACCCTCCCCACCCCATAAATAAAAAAAAATGGAAGTTTGAGATGGATTTTGGTTTTTACAAATTACATAACTGTATACGGTACATGCTGCTTGTAAATGTAAGTCTTAGGTCTCATAGTCATATTCAAACCCAACAATGGGTTGAATTTTCACAGGCAAAAACTAAAAAACATCATATTTATGGTTAGGGTCTACTTGTAATTGATAGTCAAAATTAATTTTCCGTTATTAAAACTGAAAAATAACAATTTAACAGATAAAATACAATAAAGGTACTGCCGATGAATCGAACCCTATATCGCCACAAGAAGTCATATTGTGGTTCCCACTGGATGACGTCCATTTGGTGTATACTGTATTCATTGCAGGGGCGTTACGACTTCAGGGCGCACCCTCAATCTAAGAAACATTGAAGTTTCAGACTGAAATTACATAATTATAGACAGTATATTTGAAATTGGGTATCTTTTTCATTTCGATCCATATGGGACGGGACAAGACGGCAAATTTCCATTCTTTTCCCTTCGGTGTGGGTGGAGTTAAATTTAAAACTGACCATTGTAACCCTGGATAAAAAGAAATTCTTCATAAAAGTTACTCACCAAGTCGATCCCTGGATGATTGTTGTCGACAATCTTTAACTTAGATTAAAGGTACTCAATCCGATTAAGTACCCCTAAATTACTATTTCTTTGTCTTCGGGGGTAAAAAATATTTGATTCGAGTCGAGGAACGCACCCTTCAAAGCTCAGAGTGATCAGATATCAATTTTTGAAATGTGTTAATTTTCGGAGATGTGGGACACTTCCACGTCTCAAACGGACAAATTGCGGGTGTAAGATGGATAACTCTAAAATCAAGTGCTTATTATGGTTAACAATAAGCACTTGATTTTAGAGTTATCCATCTTACACCCGCAATTTGTCCGTAATTTGTCCGAAAATTAACACATTTCAAAAATCGATATCTGATCACGTTTGAAGGGTGTTGTTCTTCGACTCGAATCAAATATATTTGAGTACCTTTAAGCTTCTATTCTATACATGCATTTTGTATAGAATAGCTTTTGGGGGGGGGGGTGTCGCTCTAATTTCACAACACCGCCCACCAATACTATAAAGCACAATATATCATATACGCGAGAAAGTAATGTTTCTTGTTTCTTTCAGATGTCAGCAAAGTTATCAGTAAAAGAACGGCAAAGGCTCCGGAGGATGAGAATAAAAAATGAGCCAGAAATACACCAACGATATCTGCAGACAGAAAGAGAAAGATACCAAGAAAGGAAACGTATGGGAAAAGTAAAAAAGGTCAGCGAACTCACTCTCGATGAGGCAAAACGCAAGAGAGTTAGCTGGAAGTAAAATAGTACGAGATGGAGAGAAAAGAAGGCAAAAGATAAAACTTAATTTTTAATGACATTGGCATTAATAGGCACACCATGCGGCGGCGAAGTTTCGACGGATCAGCATTCAGCTAGCAGTAAAAAGGGTAGAGGTAGACCACGTATTAGAGACGCGGCAAGATCAAAAGCATATCGAACAATTGACAAATTGGAGAGTGTACTGAAAGACAAAGAAAGGAAGATACATCGACTTAACCATTTGAGTGCCAGGTCGATTTTTGTATCAACCCATATACCCTGTACCAATGCATTCTCTTATATATGCGAGTCGACCATAGGTCGCTTCGCATATATAAGAGAATGCATTGGCCTAACAATGTTTTTTTTTTTTTACAATGTTTTTTTTTTACAATTTTAATAATTTATTCTTATAGTCTTTAACAGACTTATTTTGTAGGTTTAGGGCCGATGAGATCAGCCCCTGGCACTCAAAGAGTTAAGAAACGAAATGATCGCCTGATCGCAAAAATAATGAAGTTAAATCAACCCCGAACAGCAAGGCAGTCAAACTGATGTCTAGCAACTCAAAGGATGACATTAAAAAGTTAGACGGGCCTTGGTGTTGCAAGATGCGTTTATGGAAGATGTGCAGGGTATGAAGAACAATAAGAGCGGTCAGCGTAAGTTATTTCAAACAGTGCGATTATCTATTCTGAAAAGATATAGATGCGTTAGCGGTTTCAGGCGTGAGGCAGGTGTTGGAAAGAAATGTATGCAAAACCTACACAAGAAAAAGTCCAGATTAGTCGAAAAAAGTAGACTCATGAAGACTGCGATAATGGAATTCTTATATCGTGATGACAATACAAGAATTTCAGCAGCAAAGAAGGACAAAAAGCATGGCCATCAATAACGTTTCCTCTTGTCATCTTTACGTGTCTTACACAGGAAGTATCTTTCAGAAAGTAGTTAGCCTGCGTCGTACAGTTTTTTCTGCCGAAACAGACCTTCGCATGTTATAATACCAACACTTCGAGATAGAGATGTGTGCCTATGTAGATACTGTGAGAACATCATTTATATCGATCACGTTATCGTTACTAAGTGCTTGGAAATGTTATATTGTGCTGACTCAATGTGCTGCATGGTCTAGTCTCAAATTATCGGCAGATCGCACAGCGTTTCTTTTCAACAACTATATACGCGTATTTATGTTACAGTCTGGGCACAATTTGTTCTATATAAGATGTCAAACAATGATTGGATCAATTTTTTTTATGGTGCAGCTGGACATTTCAAGGTGGAGACCCCCTAGCCACGTCCCTGGGCTGGAGATGACGAGTTCTGACTATTGATACTCGAAGAAAGTGTATGATCATTTATTAATCTCAACAAAAACAATTTTATACAACAGTATAATTAGCACAGTTATCTAATGACACGACTGTAAGCAGAAAATGATTCGGGTAATATATACAATTGACGAATCAAGAAATCTACATGCTAGTAAATACAATTACACCTGTCATCGTAACTATAACAACGTAATAAATAGCAACAAACAGATATTCCATAAAAGGCGAATATGAATTTCAAGAGAAAGTATGCTCTTTCAGCTTTTCTGCAATGAATCTAAACCAATATTCTTAGTTGTCAATAATGGTTAACAACTAAGAATATTGGTTTAGATTCATTGCAGAAAAGCTAATATATTTGATATGACATGATTTTGATATGTCGTGTTGTATATTTGGCAATTATGGAATATCATACAACAATAACATGATTCATGAATACTTAACAGAATTTAAGCAATAAGGTGACTGAAAATCACTGGAATGAGCACTATCAACATATAGTTCGTTGGGAGGCGATTGGAACGTCGGCGCCGACACTGGGGATTCCATAACAGGAGGAGTGCTGGTGTAGTATGGAGAACCGAAGTGGTATGGATGTTGATATCCGTGTCCATACTGCTGGTAACCGCTGAAGCTGTATGTGGGATTGAACTGATAAGGCACTGACGAGTAACTGTATGTATTTGTAGGGTGAGAACACTGTTCGTATTTAGAGCTTGACTGCGGTTGAACATAAGCTGATGCGTCGACTGGTTGAATCGTACGTAGTGGCGGACTGCTCGGAAGATCACTGATATACGATGAGTCCAATTTATAGTCAGTGAGCCGTCTTTTGACATCGAACTCTGGACTGGAATCGAACACTGTCTCATAACCACTATCCACACTAATGTTTGGTGACGAGTAACTAACAGGACTTGTTGAAGCACACGGGGACATAACCGGGGAGTCGGATGGCGAAGAAGGATCACTGGCGACGAATGGTTGAACTGGTGACGCAATTGACGGGAGCCGGTCGGTAAACTGCTGCTCGATCGTTGTTGGTTTAACTGACGTCGCGGTGCCGTCACGTGGTGGTAGATCGCAGATCTGTCTCTCGAAGACTTTTCTCGGCTCAACTGACATGTAGAGCTGGTGCTTGAATGTCTCCATCCTATGTAACAACGCAGCGGATACACGGTCCCAGAACTGGCCGGCGTTCACTCGATAGTAGCCCCAACGCAGGGTGTTTGTGCCGCTCTCTCGGTCGACGTTAGATCGGTAGTCTCCCTTGGCGAATTTGGGAAGGCTGTTGGGGACGATGGTCCAGAGGAATGTAGCTCTGCCGAGAGGTCCAGACTGAGGCTGGCCGCGACCGACGCCGATCTTGGTGAAGCATTTGGTCTTGGAGAGGCTATGTCTGACGGCGTTCTTCCAGTGTTCTCTCGTCGAATGTCGGAAGAACGAGAAGCGATGCTTGATGTAGCGGTAGATCTCGGTGATTGGCAAGCAGAAGTTTGGAGATCTCAGTACGGCGATGTAGATGAGTTCGGTGTATGAGTAGTTGGGCTTGACGTTGATATCATCGCTGACGTCAAGGCGTTCGTAGAGGGCGATGAAGTTGTCCACGACTTTGCGGAGATCTATGTCGGCTTCTTGTGAAATTTGAGTCTGCGTTTGTTGTTCGTAGGCACCTGGAAGTAGAAGACGTTTTGATTAAGAAACAATAATGGGCGTGCTGAGGTCCATTTGATTAAGAAACAATAATGGACAGTTAGATAACTCCATGAGACCCTGATCGACAGGGCCTTATCTTTTTACCGCACATTTAAAACTGAAGTTACCCAATTACAAGACTTCAACACATGTTTAGAGTACCGAATACATACTATATGATATAGCGTATATATAGATTATATATGTTAATTCTCTTAGTATTACGTGACTGAAGGTAGCCATACATGATTGTATAACTATTAACCATAGGCACTACATCAAGTCCACCATAAATCATGGGACCGGACCAACATTAGAATCACAATCAGCAATATAATCAGCCACAATGGGCATAACTTAATCATAGATATGTTAGAACTATCCAGTGAAAAATATCTGCCATTATTACAATGCAGCCTTTAGTTAAACTCAAACGTTGTGATGATGCTCTTGACATTTGATACCCCTTTAATGAACAAAAAATAAAGGGTTTCGACGGTACTCAGGATACCATTAAGTCTAAAAAGGACCACACATAGTTCGAAGTCCGGGATCAATGTGATCACCCAACATAATCATGGTAGAGCCATTGTACTCCGTTTTACAGTGCGGCTATGAAAAACTTTGTGATGGTACTCTGGATACCCGTAAATCGAATCGAATCAAAATAGTTAAATTATTTTGATTTAACAATAATTAGATGACATTAAATAAGTGAGTGATGGAAGGAAATGGTGGGAAGAGAAACAGCGAAATGTTCTTATAAATTTTGGTTTAAAGTCACATGGCGGTTTGCGCTCTAAATATACCCAATAATAGTTGCTTTTAAATTGTTCCCTGAATCGAATTTGTCGATAAATACTATCCTACTTTTCTACGAGCATTATATGTCCGACAAATATTTTCACGTCTGTGCGCAAAATCTTAAACAGCTGGAAAATAGCTGCGATCATGGCAATCATTTTTCAGATTACATGAAGCCGGTATATCAATATTTCGTCAACCTATGTTATACATCCATTATACCTAGACAAAATTTGGAAGCTTGTCTATTTAAGAACTATCTGGTATATAGAAAAAATTATGATTATGGAAAATATTGTTCCAATTAAGATCGAAGCTATGATGCCATTCCTGTGGGGCATGAATTAAACATTGTAGACTTCAACACTATAGGCACTGTTGTACCTTTATGTACATATTATAGCGCACATGTTTACCAACATTCACTTCGTAAACTGATTAGAGCCCACATATGGTGTTATGGTTATGAAAGTAATAATGATTGTTTTCTAACATCTATATCAACGATAACACTCGCCACTGACCCCCCCCCCCCCTGTATGGAATGGTCGGGAAATGCATTTAGCATTATATGATTTTAGAAGGCTGTGACGTTTAATGAACATACCTGGTCGGTGCTGGAGAAGACGGCTAACTTTTTCAGAATGATCATCGTGGATGGTGAATTCGTCGGAAACTTTACGCTTCATAATTGCTGATGGCTTGCGAGTTGTTTGTCGTTGTTTGCTGCGAAATTAAGACTGAATGAAAGTCGTCGAGCATTGAGGGACATTTAAACAGATCTATTGTTTTTACAATGAGTTCTACTGACACCCATTTGGAAGCCCTCGAGAAAACCGCACGCGTCATTGTTAAAATTAATATTGACCAATCGCGTTGCAGCAATGAAACCATGCCTTGTACTCACTAACGGAAAGTTCAACTCAATTAACGTAGTCAGTGATCACAACTAATTAGGAGACAAGTTTGGTGTACTGACCACGTGATTACTGAAGGGACGTAGACTAGTGAACATCGTTCCTGTGCCGTTTTCAGTCTGACTATGTGTTGACACTGTTGTTGCCGATTCGTGACAGGGTTCAACGGAGAAGCATCATGAGCTCTTTTTTTCCCGAAATTGAAATACTTTGAAAGACTAATTAATTATGACACTGATACTCTGGTTGTAGGCGGTTAATCAGCCTTCTGTGAAACGAACGCTGATAATTGCTGGTATTTTTTTCATTTTGTTTTGCCTGGTTAGCTGGAATTTGGCTTCGGAAATTCTGGATTATTTGGTGTTAAATCGAACGGGGGATTTTTAAAGTCAGTTAACAAGTAGTGCTAATGGTAAATTCTGAATGTCATCCCGTTTCAACTAATAAACGTAAATCAAACTGTGAACATGCATCGCATGATCTGGGCAGATTTATGGAAATTATTTTTTATTTTTCAACATGATTCGTGACATGACCTCGTCGTTTCTAAATTCTATTACTGAACAAATCTTTCTGTGGTATATAAAGACCGCGTAGTCATTTTATATTATTATGCCCAAACTTGAAAGAGCTGAGATCAAGATATATAAAGAAATATTACTATAAAAGACCCAATACATTGAAGCTAACGGACCTATTTAATAGCGGTAACAAACGAACGCTAACTAATCTTGCTCTATTTATTAAGAAAGCCCAATCAATAACGAGGATCTCCTGAGGTACACCAAAAAACTACCAAAACATACCCAAACCCACTGATTACTGACCACATATCCCATATTATATTGTCGTATATTTATTCACTGCACGCATGCACAATTCATAACTATTTTGAAATTGAACACTGCATATGTTCCACTCTATATGTCAAAACGACGACGAGTATATACCAATAAATTGAAAATTGAATTGAATAGAAGTATTTCATATGACATGAAACACTCCCCATGGGGCGTGCATGGTGTAATAGCAATTACCCAATGCTAAAATTATTTATTTTTCATAAATTTGATATCCAAATATGCAAACAATAGCGTTGTTGTTATAAATGAAATACATGGAGTGACTATTGTTGTCGGAGTGATTTCCCCATGTTTATCACCAGATAATTCGTCCAGAATAAAGTAGTAAATATTCACATTTGCGCATAGTTCAAACGTTCATTGTGTTCTCTGAAATGGTACAATCAAAAGTTAGAATTTTCGTCAATCTTAGTTCATATATAGCTATATTCTTCCACTGGAGATAGTGTTTGGATACTAACTTATCGACTTTGTTCACCGAAAGAAGTCCGTAATATGTATTTAACTCATTTATCGGTCGGTATTTCCCCACATGTCCAGACCGCGATACAAAATAATATACATATATGTACAAGAAAACCATAGTCAGAAATGGTAACGCACACAAGATCATATTATTAGCCATAAATATATAATATAAAATATATTGGTTGCATTAATGCACCGCCTCAGAATTCCGTTAAAACAACTAATCCTTCAAATTATTACAAAAAACTACGGCTTATTACTTCAGGTTTTTCATTCACCAAACCAGAAAGCTTCTAAAAGCGGATCAAAATTATGTTCCCGCCATAAAATCTCCAAGTGTGCATGGCCCAGCCATTGGTCATACCTAAACATCGAACGCAATTAACGCGGTCATAATAGTTACACACTGCAACTATAAGACATCCAGCGAATACACACCCCATGAAAACCCGAAATGTGTTGTCCTGCGAGATATCCCATCGCTATAGCTCAATTTGACTCGACCTGATTAGCCTTCCTACAATATCATAAAACAATAAAGCTTCTCAAATCATCGGCATAGTCAGTAGAACTTTCACGAACTTGGATATTCCAACTACAGCTTTTACCGGACTCGGGGTCGCAGTACAACTTTAACGCGTCCCAAAAATAACCGGAAAACAAAACAATTATCTATTTATAAAATCCCCATGGGACCACAGATTTGTAGAACAGTATACACCGGTGGCGTTAATAACTAACTAGATATATTTAACACCAGTTCATAGTACATTTAGTGTCATCTTTACCGATGTCCATTTGCATATATTTTTGTTCATGCTGTTTGTTCTGTGACATAAAATATTGTTGTATATTGGCATGCAGTAATAAACTAACTACATAACAATTATAATTCTGCTAAATCAGCAGGACACGCATACATCACCACATGATCTGCTGACCAGGGTCGGTGTTTATTAAGCTCCTAGGGTGCATACTGCCAGGCTGATCTGGCGATTTCATAGGAGCTATGTGCTAACTTTGATTAACAATGAACTCGTTATATTGCATACTGGTTAGACTTTTTGCAGGATGTATGAATTCGCGGATGTCTCATTGTTGAAGTATGTAATTTTTATGACAGCGCTAATTGCATTTATTACTAATACTATGATCTTGATGACGTTACCATTTCTAACTATGGTGTTCTTGTTGTTTCTTGTGACAGTGCGAGTGATTTGCTTGATTGAGCGCTGTTGGAAATGACACCTTTCTCTTTTGAGTAATTCCAGGTCTCCTATAGGGTGTCCGAGGATTACCTAATTACTTAATTTGTGTGGCCGTGCGACAATCAGTATATCAGTATATGTTGATTTACACAACTAACTACACACAAGCTACCAGATTATGTGATGGGATCAAGAACAGAAAAGTGGGAGAAGCAACAAAATCGATTACCTGTTTAGTTCCCCCCCCCCGACTTAGTATTGTAAATACATAAGATACCATTTCTGATTATGGTGTTCTTGTTGTTTCTTGTGACAGTGTAAGCGATTTGCTTGATTGAGCGCTGTTGGAAATGACACCTTTCTATTGTGAGTAATTTCATGTCTTCAATAGGGTGTCCAATGATTAGCTAATTACTTAATTGGTGTGATCGTGCGACAATCAATATACCATTATATGCTGATTTACACAACTAATTAAACACAAGCTACCATATTTTATGTTTACAGCACAAAATGAACAAACATTGAATGCACGTTTCGTAGATGTATGGTCATGTATGCTTATATAAATTAGTGTCAAATTTTTTTTATTTCCAAATCCAAAAAATAACATAATATACAGATGACGCAGTTATATATACAAAAGTAGAAGAGTTAATGTATGGAAACGAGGATCAGACAACAAGCCCGAGGGCTTATATATGAAGTCTTCTCCTCTTTGGCGACATCCCCCCTTCCCCAATAAGTGAGGGAGGGGTATCGATCAGACGGGAAGACATTGAAATAATGGTTTTTATGAGAAATGGAGATATATAGCTAAATTTGGGTCAGGGTTGGAAAAACAGGGAGAAGATAGTGTTGTGGATAGCAGAAGGCAGGGAGAGAGAGAGAGAGAGAGAGAGAGAGAGAGAGAGGGGGGGGGGTGAGAAAGTAGAAGACAGGAGGATGAGAGATGTTACCTGTAGGGCGTGTTAACGGAAATTTTTGACGGATCTCGCGGGTAGTTCTACGGTAAAGGGGCCAAACCATGTCTTGATGAACTTTTTATCTCTACAACAAACATCATACCTATAGTAGAAATCCGCGTGACGGTAATGATATTTAATAAACGTACGCTGATGGGTGGGCTTACTTTTGGTTTTCTCTATCAATCGATTTTCATCGCAAACTGTTCAGCTCTAGTCAGATGAATGAACTTAGTAATTAGATGCATCAATCTTCCACCTTCATCTTGAAACTTCATAAAAATAGCATCAAATGCCCGCGTGACGGTAATGACGGGGGTACGGGGATGTCGATTATTGAACCAGCAAAACAAAAATTGCATATATCATTGGAACATCTCCTGAATACGGGACATGAAGATCACTCCATTGTATCCGGAAATGTATTTTCTAACCAATAAAACAATCTCACTTCTTATAATTTCGCTTTAAAAAAATCTCATTTTAGTGATTATGGGTTATTTTACCCCCAAATCCGATTACGTTTCTGGATATCGCGGGAATTATTTACAGGCAAAAAAACAAAAAGCATCACATTTAAATGATCTGGAGTAGATATGGTCTACTTGTAATGGATAATAAAATTATGTATCCGTTATTAAAACAGTGAAAAGTAATTGTTTATTGAATAAAAATAATCTAATGGGCGCCCGGTGAATCGAACCCTTTTCTCTTTAAAAAAATTGACAATATCTACATTTATACAACTAGACCACGGGAGCTTCTATATTTTTGGACTAAATAATAAGCTATATGAGTTATTGGTTTCATTTCAAATTATGTACCCTGAATTCATTGCAGACACCCCCCCCAAACTTTGGTCAAAATCGTGACCTTCGTGAAAACCATTTACGCGATTGTGACAAATGTGTATGCGGGGATGTAGAAAGCGCTGAACACTTTCTATTATTCTGTCAAAGATATACTCAACTCAGGTCTGACTCATTCTCAAATATTGACCCGACTTTCTTAACTACCAAGATCTTACTCAAAGGCATACCATTGCTATCATCTGAAATAAATAATGAAATATTCCGAGCTACGCAATACTTCATTCAAAAAAGCGGACGTTTCAAACAATACACTAACAATTCAACGGCATAGCAACGATAACACATGGAGTTTTCATATTTAGTTTTCATATTTAGTTTCCATATTTAGTTTCCACATTTATTTTCAAAACAATTCATTTTCAAAATAATTCTTTCCACAAGTTAGTCTAAAAATGTTCATAACAGTGGTACCGACTTTTCTTTCACATACAAGCTCTTTATTTCTATCGCTTCACCTATCTCTGTCTCGTATTCCTTGTGAATACACCCCTCTCATTATTATCCACATAAGCTTATTTATCATTTCAACACTTATTGTAAACTCGTCTGTACATCATAATATTAATATACCATCACTTCTTAAACCTATTGTTTCTCTAACTCGACCACTTGCCATTCGCTCGATCTTCCTTGATTTCTACAATTTTTCTACTTGTCTGAGGAGATAGCTCAACAAAAGCACATATCTGCTTGCTGCTAAATCCTCTTCCCCTTTTCTATTCTACTCATGTTTCCATCATCTAAATGTTGTTCATCATAAATGTAATATTGGGGCTAATAAATATTGTTTAAATCAAACTTTGGTCAAAATTTCAACAGTTGGAAATTTCATACCTGACACAACATTAGTTGGAAATTTCACACCAACAATAGGTTGAAAATGTTCTTGTAGTTTGATTTTAAAACAATTTATTGGGGGGAAATTATTGTTTTTGGACCAATATTTGCATATTTTCCTTCTTTTGGTAAATTTTTTGGACTGAAATGGCCATCAGTTAGAAATTTTCCAACCTAAGGGGGTGTCAGGTGTCAAAAACTTCTAGTTAATAATTTAAGAAAACAATATTGTCCTACATTTGGTCAAAATTGTCACTGGAATTGTCATCAGTTGAAAATTTTCCAACCTGAGTCGTGGTATCAGGTTTGAAATTTCCAACTCTATGAATGCTTGAGGCTAGTCTAGATGCTACGATTTTTGCGATTTTCTTGTTCAGATTTCAAAATTTTCGCACACCGGGCCGAACAACCATGGTGTGCCCTGGTCTATTGCCCGTAGTCGTGTTCATTTGTCGAGTTAGACCACTAGATGTTATAGGATTTGTGCAATTTTCAGGTTCAAAATATATTAATATTATCATACCGGGTAGTTAGAACCATGGTTTATAAATATGCTATTAAGCCTCTGAACACTTAGGTGCAAGGAGGGAATGAAATTATGGAAAACCTTTGGTCTGATTCAAGGGGTGCTTGGTTTGATTCAATGGTTCAAGGGAGGGGGTGCAAATGGAATTATGCAAAACATTGTCTCTGGTCTGATTCAAGGGGGGGGGGGTGCAGTTGGAATTATCAAGGTGGACACCCCCGAACGGATACCCTCTAGCCACGTCCATGATTGCAGGGGAGTGTGATTACACTCCCCCACCCCATAAATAAAAAAAAATGGAAGTTTGAGATGGATTTTGGTTTTTACAAATTACATAACTGTATACGGTACATGCTGCTTGTAAATGTAAGTCTTAGGTCTCATAGTCATATTCAAACCCAACAATGGGTTGAATTTTCACAGGCAAAAACTAAAAAACATCATATTTATAGTTAGGGTCTACTTGTAATTGATAGTCAAAATTAATTTTCCGTTATTAAAACTGAAAAATAACAATTTAACAGATAAAATACAATAAAGGTACTGCCGATGAATCGAACCCTATATCGCCACAAGAAGTCATATTGTGGTTCCCACTGGATGACGTCCATTTGGTGTATACTGTATTCATTGCAGGGGCGTTACGACTTCAGGGCGCACCCTCAATCTAAGAAACATTGAAGTTTCAGACTGAAATTACATAATTATAGACAGTATATTTGAAATTGGGTATCTTTTTCATTTCGATCCATATGGGACGGGACAAGACGGCAAATTTCCATTCTTTTCCCTTCGGTGTGGGTGGAGTTAAATTTAAAACTGACCATTGTAACCCTGGATAAAAAGAAATTCTTCATAAAAGTTACTCACCAAGTCGATCCCTGGATGATTGTTGTCGACAATCTTTAACTTAGATTAAAGGTACTCAATCCGATTAAGTACCCCTAAATTACTATTTCTTTGTCTTGGGGGGTAAAAAATATTTGATTCGAGTCGAGGAACGCACCCTTCAAAGCTCAGAGTGATCAGATATCAATTTTTGAAATGTGTTAATTTTCGGAGATGTGGGACACTTCCACGTCTCAAACGGACAAATTGCGGGTGTAAGATGGATAACTCTAAAATCAAGTGCTTATTATGGTTAACAATAAGCACTTGATTTTAGAGTTATCCATCTTACACCCGCAATTTGTCCGTAATTTGTCCGAAAATTAACACATTTCAAAAATCGATATCTGATCACGTTTGAAGGGTGTTGTTCTTCGACTCGAATCAAATATATTTGAGTACCTTTAAGCTTCTATTCTATACATGCATTTTGTATAGAATATCTTTTGGGGGGGGGGGGGGGGTGTCGCTCTAATTTCACAACACCGCCCACCAATACTATAAAGCACAATATATCATATACGCGAGAAAGTAATGTTTCTTGTTTCTTTCAGATGTCAGCAAAGTTATCAGTAAAAGAACGGCAAAGGCTCCGGAGGATGAGAATAAAAAATGAGCCAGAAATACACCAACGATATCTGCAGACAGAAAGAGAAAGATACCAAGAAAGGAAACGTATGGGAAAAGTAAAAACTCAGCGAACTCACTCTCGATGAGGCAAAACGCAAGAGAGTTAGCTGGAAGTAAAATAGTACGAGATGGAGAGAAAAGAAGGCAAAAGATAAAACTTAATTTTTAATGACATTGGCATTAATAGGCACACCACGCGGCGGCGAAGTTTCGACGGATCAGCATTCAGCTAGCAGTAAAAAGGATAGAGGTAGACCACGTATTAGAGACGCGGCAAGATCAAAAGCATATCGAACAATTGACAAATTGGAGAGTGTACTGAAAGACAAAGAAAGGAAGATACATCGACTTAACCATTTGAGAGCCAGGTCGATTTTTGTATCAACCCATATACCCTGTACCAATGCATTCTCTTATATATGCGAGTCGATCATAGGTAGCTTCGCATATATAAGAGAATGCATTGGCCTAACAATGTTTGTTTTTTTTTTTACAATTTTTTACAATTTTAATAATTTATTCTTATAGTCTTTAACAGACTTATTTTGTAGGTTTAGGGCCGATGAGATCAGCCCCTGACACTCAAAGAGTTAAGAAACGAAATGATCGCCTGATCGCAAAAATAATGAAGTTAAATCAACCCCGAACAGCAAGGCAGTCAAACTGATGTCTAGCAACTCAAAGGATGACATTAACAAGTTAGACGGGCCTTGGTGTTGCAAGATGCGTTTATGGAAGATGTGCAGGGTATGAAGAACAATAAGAGCGGTCAGCGTAAGTTACTTCAAACAGTGCGATTATCTATTCTGAAAAGATATAGATGCGTTAGCGGTTTCAGGCGTGAGGCAGGTGTTGGAAAGAAATGTATGCAAAACCTACACAAGAAAAAGTCCAGATTAGTCGAAAAAAGTAGACTCATGAAGACTGCGATAATGGAATTCTTATATCGTGATGACAATACAAGAATTTCAACAGCAAAGGACAAAAAGCATGGCCATCAAAAACGTTTCCTCTTGTCATCTTTACGTGTCTTACACAGGAAGTACCTTTCAGAAAGTAGTTAGCCTGCGTCGTACAGTTTTTTTCTGCCGAAACAGACCTTCGCATGTTATAATACCAACACTTCGAGATAGAGATGTGTGCCTATGTAGATACTGTGAGAACATCAAACTGAAAATCGAACGGCTCTTTAATGAGAAGATAGTTTCTGTGTCTGATCCCGAAGAATATCTCAGAAATTCGTTATGCTCAACATCAGACAAGAGCTGCATCAGTCTGGGTGAACGTCGACTCTATATTTGAAATATAGAGTCTGGAGCTAATGTAGCCAAAACCATTTCTATTCAGCGAAGAGCTTCCCCAAAATGACGTCACGGATTTTTAAAAATACATCGATGATTGACAGGTGTCCCCACGTGTTATTTGTTGTGCTTCGCCGACTCATCAACCCACAGAAGGCCTGTGTCGCGACATTAAAACTTACAGAAGATAATATTTGTCGTGTGTGCGACTATTCTTTTTTCGGGAGATGAACTCGCTGCATCAACGGGAAAGCTGCATCCGAGAGCAAAAAATATGGTCGTCATCAAAAATGATGCTTTAGAACTATTTAAAAGCATAAAATTAAGTCATTTCCTCGGTGTTTGACTTTCAGATGACTTTTTTTTTACGGCAAATAATTTGTCGATTTGCAAACCATGTTACAATAAAGTAAATCAAATACACGGACATGAGTAAAGTTCTATTTATAGTTATGGGAGGCCAAGTTGGTACCATACGCAGGCCTATCTATCAGGTCCAGCACATCCTTCAAATTAATCGGAATCGTACCGAATATATAATTTCGAAGCCATTTTTTCTGTCTCTGTTGAATTTGCAAGCCTCGAAATTCCGCTCTGTTACTATATTTAGAGCATTCGGCAAACCTCGTCGCGGTCACAGGTCGAGGAGTTCAGCCGCAGGGGTCACAGGTCGAGGAGTTCAGAATGATATTTAGAGGTGACATTATGGGAGTCTCCGCCCATTAACACTTGTTTATCAACCCACACGGTTTCATTGGACGGAAAATAATTTACGCAATCAATCAGATTACGGAATCCCGAGGACTTGGAAATGAGATAGCGATGTTATCCGTCAGACCTAATATTCAATGTTGTAATGAATATTTAGGTATGAGTTTACTCAGACTGGAGCTGCATGTACGGGGACTGCAAAATGTGCACCTTTAAAAAACGGGCCACCTGTGACCATGGATCTGAAGATAAGCTTGTGGAATGGGAGGAATGGGGTTACGAAACGTCCACTTATTCGAAAGACGGCGAAATCAGAACAGCATGCAAAACCATCAAGTGTCAGCGACAAACATCTCTAAAACAGCTGGTCGAGTCTTTCAATAATACCATGATGGCGTACGCGAGACACATCTACCGCGTTTACCACCAGTTTTCGGTTATCAAATCTCTGAAACGTCATCTTCCACAAGACTCGGTAATTCTACATTGTGATTTCAGTGAAAAGTGGGCCTGTAAATATTCACGGGAAACAACCGAAGTGCATTTTGGAGCTTCCCAAAACCAAGCCACGTTACATACGGGATTAGTATATGAAGCTTCGAATACCTGGTCCTTCTGCACTGTCTCTACAAACAACAACCACGAGGCAGCGGCAGTTTGGGCCCATTTGATATCTATATTAAGACACATTAGGGATACATGTCCTCATATAAGAAAGATTCACATTATAACTGACAGCCCTACGTCGCAATACTTGAACGAACGAGCATTCCACTTCCTGACTGTTATCCCAAGCGAATTGGGATTTAGTACTGCAGTGTGGAATTATCTGGAGAGTGGGCACGGAAAATGCGCACCTGATGGGATAGGGCAGTTATAAAGCGAGAAGCTGATCGACTTATATCAACTGGAACTGACATTCCTAATGCCAACATCCTGTTCTCTGAGTTGAAGTGTCTCAACCTGGAAATTCGACTATTCAAAATGGAGGACGATGATATAGCCGATGTTGTCAAACGGGATCCCGCCAATACAAACGCTTATCCTGGCACCATGTTGGTCCCCAAGTGAGTACATATCTAACATACATTGTTTCCTTATAGTCCACACGTAGACCGATGATAGATATGCCACGATTGAACACGCTCTTTCCCATCTAATACGACTACAGTATAATCACCGAGATGAATACCGAATGAAGCCAATGTCTTTCAATATTGTATAGTGTGATGGTCGTGTTTTTTTATCAGATGCATACTCTTGAGTTATTTCTTGATTTATTTGTGCATTTATGACCGAATTGATGATTTGTGTATCTCGCATACATTTCCAGAAAATATTATGGGCCTATACCCTATTTGTCGCATACATGTTTATATATATATAAACACATTATTAACGCCACCGGTGTATACTGTTGGGCAATTTTTAGAAATCCATCCATTCTTCTCTAAACAAAACGCCAGACAATAAAGAGCGTTCTAATTTATAATAATATTTAACTGATATATCTTTATACAAAAAATAGACATCAAATCTAATTTTATTTCTTTTTAACATGTTATGGTTGATCTCAAGCAGTCTGTCCACAGTGGCTCTAAACCCGTGCCGTCTATATACCAAGAGGAAATCGGCAGCCTCAGAACAGATGAAGTAGACCGGTAGTCATCAGCCGAGTTCCGACGTTTTACAGCATGCGATCTGCATTATACCGCTCCCGCTCCAAAACGAAGCCAAAGTTGCCTTACCATTCGTCCCCGTCGACCAGTTGGGCGATGCTTGGCTCAATGTACTAGAAGATTGGGAAGAATATATGGAAACAACAGACCGCACAATCGACGACCGCGTGACAAAGTTTTCCGATTATGTGACTATGCAGTTGATTGAATGTGACGAAGGCCGTACCATGTGGAATCACTATAATACAACCGGCCCCCGGACCACAAACCACGTCGAAGGGTGGCACAGAAAACTACTTCAACTGACTGGTGGCGGCAGAGTTCAACCACAGAGAAGAAAATATCGGGCGGTCAACGCGTCTCTTAGACATTTCAAGAGAATATTCAGGGACAACGAGATCGACGTTGTAGAATACTTCAATCGCTAAATTAGTTCGCCATTGAGCTTTTTGTTAAAGTATTGTCGTGTATTTGTTATCTGTTTGTTATCTCCTTGTATGTATTTTATTAAGTATTTTGCATCAATAAATAAATAAAACATGACATAAGATTATTTCCTGACATCAACATTGAATCAGCACCAAAGGTTCCAAAACCCTCGTTCTTATCTTATTGGGGGGTTTGGGATTTGACCCGGGAAGATTTGAAAGGGGCGGAACCCCTCTCCTACAACCCACTTGTGAATGATGAAAGGGGTTCTGAGAATGGTAACATAAACATAACATGGATGAAGGTAAAAAAGATGATCTAGACATAGAGTTATTTCTTTTATTGGTTTTTTTTTTCTTTGTTGGATTTCTGTTTGCTGTTGTTGTTGATATTGTTGGAGCGCAGCTGCCACTTCTACGTCTCGTTCTTTCTGCCGTTGGTCCCGTTCTTTCTGCCGTTGTTCAAACCTTTGTTCTTCTTCTTTCCGCTGCTGTTGATACCTTTGTTCTTGCTTTAGGCTTCGTTCCCAAATTGACAAATCATTAAAAACCTACAAAAAGAGAGGACAAACCATTAAAACACCAAAAGAAAAAAGGAATATACTTAACAAGCTAAATTTGGTATCGTTGGAAAGAGGAGACCTTCGAGTATAACATATACAAAATCCGCTAAAATCCGCTTTGGGGAAAATTTTCTACAGCGCCCTGAATAGGGGAGTGGTCTGACGTAATTTATGAAGGTAATTGTGACTACGCGACTTTATATATGCGCTAAGTGATCTAGATAACAGTTGTTTTCAGTACATATATGTATATATAATGACCCATTATATAATTGCAAGGTCATCAGATAATATATTTACATAAATATGGACAATGGAAAACGTATTTCTTATATCATGATGAAATTCCGTTTAATTAAACGCTCTTTAATAACTTTCATTAAACTACAAAGAGTCAGTCTTGAATTTATCATTCTATATCGGGAAATGATTCACGTTGAACGCTCCTTAATGGTCCAAGACGATAATTTCAATGATTTATGTAATAATGTAATATAACTATCAAATAAAACGTAGCGATTATTTCTTCAAGCGTGTAGTGGCAAATAATTTCTTGATATAGTTATTTTGATAGGTTTTTGTGTGACATTGTGTTTATTTTTCGCCTTCTGTTGAAACCTAACGGTGCCCACATATACGCAGAAGGCTTATTGTACATTCAAACTGCATTTTTCTTGGTTGTGTTTTTTTAGTTCTCATACTAGTCTCATTGGTTTGGTTTGGTACGTGTTCGGCGATGGCAGAACCAACCCCGTATCTAGGGACCAGCAACTTTCAAGAGGACTTGTGCGTCATATCCTTTCATATAGCATATGTCAATGTAATGTGGACACTTAACTAAGGAAAATCCATTGGTAAAACTTATGGCAAAAGGATTGGAGACTTTGCTTGACTTCTCTGATAAGCGAGGATATAACCATTTATCTGAATATTTAAAGGGCAACAAATAACCACACCCATTGGTAAGGTCTAGTTGGTCCATAAAGACTGTAGGTGTGATTTCACTGATAGGAAAAGAACCTTCAGTGTCAATCCTGTGTGTATGGATACGGTTCCGCTATCTAAGAAAATGAGGTCTAAACAAGACCCATTTAATTTCAAAGAAGATTATGTGGAAAGGGTGCCATACACCAGATCCCGTCATCCCGGTAGAAGGCAAGTGCGAACAGTAGCAACTCTCCCTATTAGAGATAAAGTTTTAGAACATTGCCGAATAAGAGAGGATTTGTGGGCATTGAAGGTTCAGAAACGCATTCTAAGTTGCATTGATCTTGCTGCAGAAGCCGTATATCATGCATCTTGTTAGAAATAAATGAGGAACCATCTGAGAGAAAACCACAGGGCAGAACACCAAGTGTCGAAATGCAACGCTCATTTGATTCGTTGCGTGTATGGCTGGAGTCTGGGGAAGGTAAGAACTGTATACTCTGTCCGAGTTACATATATACTCGAATGGTAGAGCTAGCAATTGGGTCAGAATCATATTCAATAAAACGCCTTAAACAGAAATCGGAAGAACGGTATGGGGAGTACATATGTTTTGCTGAAGTCGAAGGGCGTAGCAACGTCATTTGCTTCAAAGATATGGCCAAGTACCTGATAAATGACAAGTGGTATGCGGATAAGAAAGATGACATGCATGGAGGAGGAGGCAGACAGCGTTGTTGTGACCGCCGCGAAGATGATTAGGGCAAAGTTGTGGGAAATGACATATGATAAGAAAACCTACCCAACCAGCGAAGAGATAGGGAATATTGACGACAGAAATAAATGGATTCCTCGCCATTTACAAATGTTTCTGGAGATACTTGTTCCATCTGAAATCAAACAGAATAGCATTGGTCACAGTATCGAGCAATATGCGAGGTCCCGGTCTGTTATCACACTACCCTTTTTGGTATTGGGGTTGAAATGGATCACGTGTTCGGGTCAAGGTGGCTTGTTGATGAACTGTCTAAATTGGGGGTTTCAACTACTTACGACGAAGTAAGCAGGTACAAGCAATCAGTGATGTAGGTGGAACGTCTTGAGAGTACACTAGTGGAGTATTTTCCAGGTACCTTTACTCGGTGGGTAGCAGATAACGTCGACCACAACGTCGCTACTATTGATGGTAAAGGTTCATTTCATGGTATGGGGATAATCGCAGTATCAACTTCGAAGGACGAGACCCTGCTTACACCTACATCAAAAGTGATCACTCGTCAAAAGCGTGTTATGGTTGAAGAACTAATCGAAGACAAAGGTGTGCCTATCATACACTATTTGAAACCTAAAAAGTTGGAATTATCCACAATAAAGTACCGACCCATGCTTGAGTTACAAAACCCATACACACTACCTCCAGGGTTGAACACTGATTTGTTATGGCATTGCGGTTGGCTTTCGAATCGAGCAATGAAGCATACACCGAACTGGTCTCGATTCATGGAACACATCTTTTCTTCAAATCGCCAGAACCTTCAGCCAAGTCAGAAGTTCCTTTTCTACCGATAATAGACCTCAACCCATGAGATGAGTCTTGTTTGTTTTCCACTTTGATGTATATTCAGAATCATGCGTTGGGAATTGTGACTCCATGCTTGACGTTTGACCAACCACTTTGGTTCAAATCGGTTGAGATAATTGAAGCCAAGTCACCAGGAATAGTTTGTAGACTCGGCGGCTTCCATCTGATGAGTTTCATGGGTAGCATTGGTACCATGATGAATGGGTCGGGGTTAGATGAGGCTCTTGAAAACGCTTATGGCTCAAACGTAGTTGTCACAATGCTTTCCGGGAAGGCATTCTCGCGAACACTCAGAGGTCATTTCCTTGTGGGCGTAGCCCTTACTAACAAGCTGTTGGGTGAATTGATCTCTGAGGATTCAAATGAAATTTCCAAGTCGACATCCGATGATGCGGGGTCAAACAGATACCGAATTATCTGCAAAATTAAATGTTGAAGTACCGCCAACGTTAAATATCGAAATACCTTCGACATCAAATGTCGAAGAATCGGCAATCGAAAGAATCACTTCAACTGGTACTGGCAGTTTCGAAGGGGAGAAGCTTAGTCAGGCTGAAGTGAAAGCGATAAATGATCTGTATGAAAAAGTGTTTGATGGGACCATCCCAGTTTCGGCTGTTTCCGATTCAATAGAACTGCTCAAATTGAACGAACTTATGTTATATTACAAGACGTACCTGGCGAGAAATCCAGAACATGCAAACTTTGGATACAGTATATGGAGTACATAGAAATGTTGAAAGATTTTATTCGAGCTGAGAGAACAGGAGATTGGAATCTCCATTTAGTAGGAAAAATGTTGAATTTGTTTGCCGCCACTGGGCACGTGCACTATGCGAAGAGATGTCGCTTGTATTTGCAAATGATGCTTTACTTACCCAAGAAATATCCGTGGTTAAACAAACGTTTTATAGAGGATGGTGTTCATACTATTCGAATGAGCAGTAGGTTTTGGGCAGGACTATCAAGTGACCTAGTTATTGAGCAAGTCTTGATGCGTTCCATCAAAAGTCGGGGTGGACTTACGCGAGGAAGGGGAATAACTGAATCTGTACGCCATCAATGGGTTTATTGCATGCACAGGTGTGCCCAAAATACACGGCACAATGATATTATAAAATGTCGCCAAGAAAGCCTTGTTGCACAAATCAATGTTCCTGTTGCAAAAATGGACTTAAGTGCGTCACTGCCTGTGAGGATTGTCGTGAGGAGATTTGCACGAATTTTGAGCAAACGGTTGTTGATCAGAAACTGGATTGAATGTGGCTGTATAGCCAGAAAGCAATCTCAACACTCAATAGATGTATCTTTCGTTCGGGTGGGAGATTCAAAGTCAATAGATTCATAATATGGAAAATTAGTGGGAAAATAAAGCAAAAACACATATTTTCCGGTTTTGGGTGACATTTTGGCAGCCATCTTTAGATCTTTTACCCGGAAACAACATAGTTTGCTCTGGAAATATATTGTATACACTACAAAAGGAATTTTGGTTATAAAACGGGTTGATAGTTTTATTGTGTGAGTCAAACAATAGACTTCTCGAAATTTTCAACTTTCAAGCGGCCATGTTGGACGCCATCTTGAATAAAAAAAATTCCCCAAAGCGGATTTTAGCGGATTTTGGATATGTTCACCAGGGGGTTATTCTGCTTCGAATGACACCAAATTCAGCTTGTTAAGAATTTTTTCCGGGTTCAACCCTTCAACAGCCAGACTATAAGGGATTATTGCCACCTCGTGCAGGTACCCCCGGAAACAATAGCCGTCGGCAAAGCGAGATGCTCCCGAATATGATTGTTAGCGCTCCGCGGCTTTCGGCACATATGTGTGATTACGCAATCACCTCTGTTGTAACAACGGGTATCGGCTTGGTAACGAAATCACACCTGCCAAGTTATAACCAATCGCGAACTGCATCGAATAAAATATAAAAAGCTACGGTAATTTCGGAGTTGCCCGTGCACGAAATGGGGAAGAAGGATGGGATAGAAAACTGCATCAACACTTCCGGGTAACTCGCCAACTCCAATCTCCTCACTTCTCTCTCTCTCTATATCACATCGATCATCTCGGGTGTTCGCGCCCTTCTACTCTTCTGCTCAACATCACATGCCATTCAATACAGCAGTGTTCAAACAAGCTATTGGAATTAAAATCTCTCTAAGTGCAATACAATAGTCATCGCTGTTCAGATTTATTTCAGCTAATAAAATCCTGAATTAACACTGTATATGAAATTGTCAAAATATGTTTTCACCTACGCCCGTGCTACGGTATGGGGAGGTAGGGTGGGTCATAATTACGTAACAACATACCATTACTTGTCGGGCTCTCTCTCTCTCTCTCATTCAGTGTTCACGCTGGACCGAAAAAAACTTTAGCCAAATGAAAATGTTATTAGCCAAATGAAAAAAACTTTAGCCAAATGTTTTTTGGCCAAATTAAAAAAAAAAATTGTCCAAATTAAATCATCGTTTTCTGGTCGGTTCACAATTGATGACTAAAACGTAAAATCTAACAGACACAGGTAAAATACACAATAATTTAAATAATTTTTATGAACTAGAAGTATTTTTATATATATCATTTATTAAAATATTATTATTTTTTTGTTTTATATCAATATTTTTTTTTAAATCATTAAATATTTATCCTTGCGAAAATATCTAAGTGACATCTGGAAACTAATAACTTAATATTGTTACGCCATTATCAAATTACAATCTGTCATAAAAGCATGCATATTATTTTGACTGTATCGGTATTGACGACAAATAGCCACAAAATATCTGTCGTGATTCACATTTGGCTGATTAAGCTATTGTCTTACACTTGGTGCTCATAAACCTCGACCGTCACAAATACAATGTCATCATAAACATGCATTGTGCGTGAGTCCCGTGAGTGACCAGACAGACAATGTGGGATTATGGGATTAAATGTAAAATAACCTTTTGCTGTTTCGTGCAGAGTGACGTAATCTTTCTCCAGATTAAAACAGCCTGTTACGAACAAATTGCTTATATTATGGGGCGAAGGAGAAGATCACTCGATCTTTTCGACCATCCTGGGCGCTAGCTTCGCGCCCATCTACCCTCTTGTGAGTTGCTTATATACCAGCGTCAATGCACACTTTACAAAATATTGCTTTCTTCACATTGTCATGATTCAACCACGGTCGGTTTAATGTCCATGCGTCTTTGAATGTCCGTCTTGTAAAAACTAAAGATGATTGCATATCACTGTGTGATCGCTTGGTTGATAGAGTTGTCGATCGGGTTTCCCTTTGTACTGTCCGCGATCGGGTTTCCCTTTGTACAGTCGGCAATATATTCCCACTTTCGATATTTTCGGACTAGATCGTTCATATCAGACAGATATTGAATTGAATTGAAAACCCACTTGCCAAAATTTATATTAGATTTGGAAATAAAAATGTGTTTACTGCACACTAATTGTTAGAGCTTTTTACCTTTTGCTGTTACGGAACGATATTTCATAAGTACGAAAATAATGAAATACTTTCGTCACCTAACTTCGTCTTGAATGTCGATCTATTGAGCGCTTTTATTAATTAGCTTTCTGACTCCATGCTTTCAGTCTCCATTTGGGGTAAAAAAAAGTTTAGCCAAAAGTTTAGCCAAATGAAATTTTTATTAGCCAAATTCGAAAAAGATTAGCCATTGGCTAATTTGGCTACCGACAGCGTGAACACTGCTCTCATATGCGGGTGTCGCGCCCGCCCTCCCCTTGTTTTCCTGACAACAAAAAAACTGCTTGCTTTTGTACACATGAGTTTATACATATATATATATATATATATACATACTAACATCGGGGGCCCCGTTCTCCATTTCAGCGCTCCACTCCAGGCTCGCTCAGCAGCACCATCAACGATATCAACATCGTCAGGGACTCCCTGGGCACCCTCCACCCCTTATTAAAGCTCGTGGGCCCCACCCAATCAATAATTTGCCACGGTCAGACATGGTGAGACTTTTGGTGGGCTTTTGTCATGCAAAACAACACCAAAACATCAAATTGAGGGTGAAGGAGAAGATCTCTCGATCTTTTCGACCATCCTGGGCGCTTCGCGCCCTCCTACTACCACTGGAGTTGTCTGAGAGACGTCCAGACGACCCGACCTGCCTGGAGACAGGCGACTTCAGACCATCTAGCAGGGACTCCGTTGATCTGCCGGAGGTCCCTGCTGTCGTCTCGGAGACTGCTGATGTCATCACGCCAGCAGTTCCATGTGCCAGTGCCGAAGCCAGAGGAGACAGGAACGCGGACACTACCCCCGATGCTCCTGCCGCTGACTTCGGGGTGGAGATGGACACGTCGACACCGGAATACCATCACAGCCCGGTGTCCCCCATCTCCACCAGTATCAACAACAACAGCTCCAACACCAGCAGTAAATCCACCTACTCGGTCAGTTCGCATGCTGAACAACTAGAGATGGAGCTCATGCTCAATGAGTCTAAGGATGTCGCCGAACAGGCAAAAATGACAGACGAACTTATGGCTTGGCACGATGGCAGGATCATCCAGCGACCTCAAAGACCAACAACAACCGAGCGTAAAAAGTACAAGAAATAAAGAAAACAAATAATATGCCTAGATCATTCTTTTTTTCACCATTCACTGATATCTCATCACCATTACATCACCTCCAAGTGGGTTTTAGGGGAGGGGTTACGCCCCTTCCAAAGCCTCCCTGGGCTTATTCCCAAAACCCCTAAGAAAAAAAAGATTATTTTTTTTGGATAGGAACACTAGAGGAATTAAGAATTTGGAAGTTGTTGCTGTCGGACACGTTTACCCGCCGGGCTGCATGCTATGAGGTCCGGCGGGGTCTTTGTATATATATTGTTGATGCTGTTAAATCTGTTGATATATGTACAAATTAAAATGTCTAATTCCTGAAGATTTGTACACTTCTTATAACCCGGAACATCTACACGGAAAAACTTCAACTTCTACTGGACTCGGAAACACGCTCTGCTAAACTGTCTGTGTTTCATTATTATACAGATCCCGAAAGCTTAGAGCTTATTTCCCTTCTAAAGAGGCTCTACTAAATTTCTACCAGATTCGTCTACAAATACTCTCCTAAAATACTATATACTTGATACGCTCTGAACGTGTTCGTGTGATTTCAGTTCTAAAACATAATTATGTAGTAATTGGTAGAAGCTTAACCGGACAATGTGTCTTCGATTTATACATGTATCTGTTAGTGTAAACAATATTGGGAGAGGGGGTACTCATAAGTGAGTCAGCACTTGTCCTCCAATCCCATTGTCTATAAATATGTATGTGTCATATCCTGTATGTGTTATTGAAATTAGACAAATAAATATGTTTAAAACCAATCGGGACTTCTGATGTTACGTTAATTTAGCCCAAAGACGATTCTAGGAATGTTTTGGAAGAATGACCTTGAAAGGCCCGAACCGACCTTGACCTTGGTCGAGAATTTTGCCCAACATCATTTTCTACAAAAGTGATACCTATATATCATGTTAGAGCACTAATAGCAATTCTGGAAGCATTTTCCCCCATTTTTCTATCCAATTTGGACCCTATACGGTAGAACTACACACTGTGCACGCCCGACGGGCGTAAAGCCATAGCAATAGCTCACATTTCACGAAGCGCGATCCATTCATCACATCATAACAAAACCCGGATAATCTGCAAGATATACCAGTGAGAATAAAGAGCGATATTTTAATGCTCATTCCGTATACGGTATACATAAAGAACGTCACTATCATTTTGCGGAAAGCCAAAAGCAGTGAATATTTAAAATTTCAGTTAAACTGCTCGATCCTAAGTCCCGATAGTGATTTGATATGTTTATTTCTCGTTGGCATATCACAATACAGGAAGTTATTCATAGAGTTTCCATAATATGATGAATCAGAGAGCATCGTTGGGCTCACTTGTGTGCGCGAAGTTAAAAGTATAATTAAAAAATTATATCGCGCGTTCTTTTCGTGACATACTTTATCGATCTACAGCATTCGGGCTCCAGAGCGTGACAATTTAAAAAAAAGCGTTGCCGCTTTGAAAAGGGCTGCGAAAACAAATGGCATCTACCTCCCTTGGGATATTCAAATTATTGCTAATAGTCTGGGTTGAAAGCAAATTTAAAACACACCACTGATATGTATACATTTATATGTGTTCCCAGAGTATGCTCTATTAATATGTTTGTTACTGTGCACCGATGATGCCCAAAACAGAACTGCTCTCAGGATTTTGATATGACTTTTGATAATGGGTGACATAATGTTACATAGGGCAAGAATCGGTGCATTTCACAATCTTGCTGTCAGGGAGGGGGCGTCTCTGTGTGAAACAATCAAAAACATGCTTGTTTTATATCATGTTACGCTTACGTGGACTGGATCTTATACCTGCCTTAACATTGACACTGTTGGTTTTCATTTTCTTCCCGATGGAACAATTCTGCACTCTCAAACATATCTTGGCAGGCAAGAAACTATCTAATTCTCCAAATTTCGATGATAAAAAGACGAAGCTGAACACTAAATTTGCTATGTCACACACAACTGCATTCCTCTTTACATGCGTGACAGTTCTAACAGTATTAGCGGTATCTTTAGCAAAGGCTCTTTTGGTCCTGACAGGAGACGTGGAGACTAACCCAGGCCCCTCAACCGAACAACACAATCACTCGGGACTTGTACTGAATACACAGAGTATCAGAAATAAAGTAGATATACTTGTGGCCGAAACATCAAGTGGGGAGTACGACATATGTCTATTAACCGAATCATGGCTCGATCATTCTATCCCGGATTCAGAAATCCATCTTCCTGGCTACCATGATCCTGCCCGCAAAGACAGGATAGATGGCAGAACAGGAAGGGTGTGTGTATTTACGTTCGTGACACTATACCATTCAAAATACGCGATGAACTTGACAGTGACGAAGTAGAAAATATCTGGATAGAGGTTACAATTAACACAAAACGTTGTCTTGTAGGATGTTTTTATCGCCCTCCCAACTCCCCCGCAAGCATGTGGACAAAAATTAATGATAACATTTCTCTTGCGCGCGATAGCGACCTGGATGTCATAATAGGTGGAGATTTCAATGAAAACTATGTACACAACGGTAATGGTAAAATAAACGGCATATGTAGCGAACGAGGTCTGACCCAACTGGTCACTGATAAAACGCATTTTACTGAAAATTCCTCATCCATTCTCGACTTGCTCATGACTAGCAACCCTGACCTTGTTGATTCCCCTTGTGTTCTTGGCAACATATTCGACAACACAATTAGGTATCACTGTCCGGTCGTTGCTCAGATAAAACTTTTGAAAAATAAATGGGCTACAACTCTCACTAGACGTATCTGGAATTATAATCTGGCTGACTTCGATACCATGAAAGAAGACTTCTTGAGCTGGAACTATGATGATAATACACCATTCGAACTATCAGCTCATGCAGATAACTTGACTGCAAAAATTCAAAAGGTATGCAGTGAAAATATCCCCAATAAGATAGTACTGATCCGGACAGGTAGTCCCCAATGGCTTACGTGTATGTACGGAAACTGATGAGGCAACGAAATCGATTACACAAGATAGCTAAAAGGAAAAACACACCACAAACATGGGCAAACTTCAGATCTAAACGTAATGAAACTACATCGGCTATTAGAAAAAAGCAAACGTGATTATGACACCAAGAATGAGAACACATTGAATAGCCCATCACATGACCAGTCTTCTTGGTGGAAAACCCTCCAAAAAATAGTATTTGCTACCAGTGATAGATCAATACCCCCCTTGAACACCAACGGCGACTTCCTGATCTCACCAACTGAAAAAGCAAATGCTTTCAATTCGTATTTTTGTAAAATTTCATCAGTTGATGACATCGGGAAACGCCTACTAGTCCTTGAACCGGATAACTCCATATCCACATTAAGCGAAATACAAATCACAGCCCCTGACATTTACAAAGCGTTAAAAAGTCTTAAAATATCTAAGTCAAGTGGACCCGACGGAATAAGTCCGAGAGTTTTGAAAAGTTGTGCCTCCTCGCTCTGTGAACCTCTTGAATTCTATTTTAGAACATTTACCGAAAAAAGTTACTACCCACACCAGTGGAAGCGTTCGCATGTTACACCTATAGTTAAGAGTGGTGATCCCAGTCTTATATGAAACTAGGTGACCCGACTTCGTCCGGGCTTTGACCTTGAATTGTCCATTTTGAAGGTGAAGGTCAGGTGGGGTCAAACACCAACACCCCAAAAATGGTGGAAATCGGCCCAGCAGATACCGGGAAATCGGCCCAGCGGATACCGAGATACCCTATGCATCAAATTTCGTCCGTAAAAATCCGCCAGTTTAACCCGATTTGATTTCCACTCAAGTATATAAACGCGCCTCATATATACACACGCTCCTTAATTATCAAGTTTCAACGTAAATACACAAAACGACACGATGTGTGAATGTGTTTGTGATATGGCACGAGTGCTGTCGCGGAAGGATAGAACGAGAGGTGCTTGCGCCTCGAGTTCTATCCTTCCGCGACAGCACGAGTGCCGTGTCGACAAACCCATTTACACATGGTGTCGTTCTGTGTTTATTACACGCTTCGCGTCCTAGATTATGTGCATTAAAATACAGGAGTAGAATGTTTATTTAGGCTCATTCAGGGCGTGTTTGTCGTCTGTGACGATTCTTTTATTTAAATAGTTCCAGTTTCATGGTTGAGGCGAACGTCATGTACGTCATTTTACGTCAACGAGATGCGTATGGAACGTACGTTGCATACGGATTTGTAAATATGGAACAGCAATAACACTGTACTTCTAGGAACAAGCGTGTGATAAAGATAAATTACCATCGGTGCCCGAGATATCGCCAAGACGTCTGAAACAGTCAAATGCATCGGCCGGTTAAGCGTTAACGTGATCTAACGTTATGACATCTAACAACGTCATAGAAGTTACGCATTGTTTTTATCCTGATGGAAGATAGTACCACTTCTTCTTGATAATTGAGGCAGATAACTAAAACGGATACATACGCATTATATATCGTTGGAAAGAGGAAACACGAAAGATTCTCAGTGTCATTATTATGACTGGCATTTTATTATTCGCGCTGTTTCGAATCGATTTGTAAGCCTATGTCACCCCCCGGCCGAAAATATCCCCACATACCAAGTTTCATCGAAATCGGGTCGGCCGTTTTCGAGGTCATGGATTACACGCACACACACACACACACCCTCACACACAAACAGACAGATCTTCCAAAATATATAATAGATTACCGACCAATTTCTCTACTAAGCTGCGTCTCGAAGGTCTATGAAAAATGTATTTATAAATATCTATGGGAATTTCTTGATGAAAACAAACTCCTATCATTTTACCAAGCTGGTTTCATACGCAACGATTCAACAGTTTTTCAACTTACCGAAATATATGACAAGATATGTCGATCATTAGACGACGGAAAAGAGGTCCGGTGTATATTCTGTGACATAAGTAAGGCATTCGATAAAGTCTGGCACCGTGGCCTCTTGAACAAACTGACAAAAATTGGTAGAAGAGGAAACTTGTATAACTTGATGAAATCGTATCTAGAATGTAGACAACAGGTTGCCATAGACGGTACACGTTCGGAACTACAAGATGTAACAGCAGGTGTGCCGCAAGGCTCAGTATTAGGCCCACTTCTGTTTTTAATTTATATTAATGATATAACCGAAAATATACGGTGCAACATTCGTCTATTTGCTGATGACACTTCTCTATTTCTTACTATCGAAGACCCCACCATGGCCGCAAAACTAATCAACGATGACCTCGAAACTCTCATGTGTTGGGCATCAGAATGGCTTGTAAAATTCAATCCCCTGAAAACGGAATCTCTCTTAATCTCCAGGAAAGAAACACCAGTATATCATCCACATTTGACCATGGGAACCGCGACAATTGTTGAGGTTGACAGCCATAAACATCTGGGACTTACTTTCGACAACATGGGCTCATGGGGTATCCACATCAGATCTATGCTTGACAAAGTATGGAGTCGAGTAAATCTAGTACGTAAACACAGATACAGGCTAAGCAGAGTAACGCTTGAAAAAATACATTATACATTTATCCGACCAATACTGGAATATGCCTTCCCTGTTTGGGATAACTGCCATGATTATCTTAGTGATGACATTGAAAAGGTTCAGTATGAAATGGCCCGAATAGTAACAGGTGCAACCATCAGTACGAGTAAGTTAGTAACGCGCTTCTTTTATCAGAAACTGGCTGGGAACTCCTCTCCTCACGTCGTAGAAAACACAAACTCTGCCAATTTTTTTAAATGATACGCGGAACTACCCCATCAATCTTAAGAAACTATGTACGACCAATCCAGGCAAATGATTCCAGGTATAACTTCAGATTTGAACATATAAGACTACCCTCGAATATTAACTATGACTATTACATGGATTCGTTCTTACCAGCGGCAACTACTGAATGGAACAAACTGCCGGAATCTATAAAGGGCAGCAGTACAATCGAAGAATTCAAAAAGGAACTCAGCCGTGACAATATGCGTCCACCAGCCCATTTTTATCATAGTAAATGCCGTAAGTCTCATATCCTTCATACCCGGTCAAGACTGAATTGTAGCCACCTGACTGGTGACCTGGCAGATAATCATGTAAAAAATTCCCCCTTCTGTTTATGTGGGGAAATTGAGACAACTTGCCACTATCTCTTTGAATGTACTTTCTATCAAGAGCACAGAAGAGAACTATATGACTCCCTACCCAATGTTGCCCTATCTGAAAACACTCTATTGCGGGGATCAACGGAGCTTAGCCTTCGCGAAAACAATGCAGTTCAGACATATGTCATGAGAACAAAAATATTTCCATGATTCTATCACCTGTACGGACAGCGAATTGCTTTGGACTCTGGTCGAGTTTTGCGGCAGCATGATATTCCTCACTATACATGTCTAATTACTTATTAGTTTCATTCCTTCCCGTCCGACCCCCCTCTACACTTAATGAAGAGTGGGCGCGAAACAAAAGGGGAGCAAACTTAATAAAAGCCCTTGGGCTTGTTGTCTAATCCCCTTTCCAATCATCCGATTATATATATTATTCTGTCTAACTGTAAAATATTTGTCAAATGTTTAAACATGTTATTTTTTGATTGGAATAAAATATGTTTACATCAAAGTAATTTTTCCCAGAAACACCAGACTTGGGTAATTTTTGACAAGTTCGGGTCTTATATTGTAATATTTGAAGTGAATGATCACCATCGGGACTTCTGATGTTACGTTAATTGAGGTCAAAGACGATTCTAGGAATGTTTTGGAAGGATGACGTTGAAAGGCCCGAAACGACATTGACCTTGGTCGAGAATTTTGCCCAACATCATTTTCTACAAAAGTGATACCTATATATCAGGTTAGAGCACTAATAACCATTCTGGAAGCATTTTCATTTCCCCCCATTTTTCTATCCAATTTGGACCCTATACCGTAGAACTACCCACCGTGCACGCCCGACGGGCGTAAAGCAATAGCTCACATTTCACGAAGCGCAATCCATTCATCACATCATAACAAAACCCGGATAATCTGCAAGATATACCAGTGAGAATAAAGAGCGTTATTTTAGTGCTCATTCCGTATACGGTATACATAAAGAGTGTCACTATTATTTTGCGGAAAGCCAAAAGCAGTGAATATTTAAAATTTCAGTTAAACTGCTCGATCCTAAGTCCCGATAGTGATTTGATATGTTTATTTCTCGTTGGCATATCACAATACAGGAAGTTATTCATAGAGTTCCCATAATATGATGAACCAGAGAGCATCGTTGGCTCACTTGTGCGCGCGAAGTTAAAAGTATAATTACCAAAATTATATCGCGTGTTCTTTTCGTGACATACTTTATCGATCTACAGCATTCGGACTCCAGAGCGTGACAATTTAAAAAAAAGCGGTGCCGCTTTGAAAAGGGCTGCGAAAACAAATGGCGTCTACCTCCCTTAGGATATTCAAATTCATGCTAATAGTCTGGGCACAACGGGAAGCGGGGTGTCACTCGATCACCGAATATATGGGACCACATGTTTATCGACGCTGAACTAGCTGTTCCCATATGAGAATCCAGATGTTGCCGATCTCTTAACATGACGCAAAATGGAATTATCACGACGTGATCGATAGTACCGTACCCACCCTAATTTCGGCAATTTTTAATAAAACTACATCCAAGATAGCATACCTACGTTGGGCCAACGTCGTGCTTATCGTTGGAACTCGACGTTGGTTGATTTATGTTTTCAACTGATTAAGTTCTAAAAGTGAAACAAATGTACCCATTTTAAAGCTTTTTAGACTCCTTTCGTGTTTACTTCAACAGGTCAATTGAATTCCAGTTTGTTTTATTGGAAGAGTAGTTTTATTTTAGTATTTTCGTGACAGAGGCTATAGATTTTGATCTTCTGTATCTACATTTGTTCATTAGGAAAGTCATATGTTTTGTTTCTTGGTTCTACTCATCTTTATAAGATAAATAATATGTACCTGGGTCTAAATAAATCTCTTCATAATTTTTGCAGGTGAAACAAATGAATCCATTTTGTGACGGAGGTTACACGAATAAAACACTTGTTTATTCGCTCATATATGGCCATAGGAACTGTTGTATATGGTAACCAATTAGAGGCTACTAGATGTAAGTTAGAATGCTTTACACGATCACTTACATTATTTATAGTTATTACATTCTGACTATAAACTTATTGCCATCGCTTAATTCAAAGTTAAACAACTTTGAGAGATCGAAGTACGAAAACTAAGTGGAGTACAAGCCTTTCAATATTAGATTCAGATAGTTGATGATATAAGTATTCAGCTGAAATCAAATTCAGAATGGCAACACCAAAATTGAAAATTGGTATAAGTGGAACTGTAATGTGGAATTAACCTTTTGACAAAGTTATGCACCTTCAGCCTGGAGTATTTTACAAGCATGAAATATCGAAGATTTTAGCATGATTTATCGCTTCACATGAGTTTGGTTGCCCACATGTGAATATAAAATTGTGTCTATTCAGTCCAATCTTCCATACTGTATACACTTATGAATATGAGTCCGTTATTTTCCCTGTTTGGTATAAATTCAAGAAAAATATTTTTGCTCAGTTTAAATCCACCGGTGCGCGAAAAATATTAAGGTATGTAAAACTTTAACTAATCATATATTTTTCTACAGATATGATATGTCGTAGTAACATGCAGTGCTGTCTGAAAAAGGTGAAATTTCCGCAGTCATCTTGCTTTTGGCTTTAAGAATATACTTGCATTGGTCCGACGTGTATTAAATATGCATAAACACAAATAAATAATATTATATAATTTATACATGTATTGTAATTCATTAATTAATAAATTTTGGAATATATTTTCAGATATTGTATGGATGTGATGGAGGATGGCCATTGTGGCTAGATAATCAGAAAAGACAAGTGATTCACAAAACATGCATGAAGCCATGATGATATACTAGACCACATGTAGTTCATAAGTAGATAACAAATATAATACATCATCATTCCGAAATAAAATACTATAGTTTCTCTAGTTGATCTAACTAGTATTTAGGATGTGTTCACAAATATATCGGTCAATCTTACATTGGTTGACATTTATATTGGCCTTCAGCATACGATGACTGACTTTTGTCATTCACGAATGAGGAATCTCTGATTCTCGTGTTTTTTCGTAATTTATGTTTATTAATTTATACATGTACCGGTATGTATTATGTAAATTATAGAACATTGCTGTTTTGTGCAGCCCTGTTAATTAGCAGACATTTCTACAGGGCTGTAAAATTATCAGAGTAGTCCTTGGCATTCAACAATGAATGTTTGCTGTCTGCAGACTTCCACAGTGCGACATTTAAATGGCAATATCTCCAGCAATTTTTTTCAATTGTGCACAAAATATCGACAGGCTCTGAAAATTGCTTCGGCTAAAAACTAGCCGACGAAATTTCTTTCGCCTAAGAATTGTCCTCGGCTCATCCGATATCCAATGCTAATTAACAGGGTTGTTTTGGTGTAAACATTATTTATTCCATATTAGTCATATATTACAAAACAAATATTTTTTTTTTATTTATTTTTTTTTTATAATTTTTTTATTGATAAAGAAGAATAATAACAAAAGAAAGAGACAAAATACATTCACTCATTCATGCTCTCTGTCCAAAACATGGAAGAGTTTCACTCTTCCATGCCCTGGCCTACTTTCTTACCTGTGACATGCAATTAGAAAATATTTAAAGCCACACTATGTGTTAGGACAATTTTAACAGTCATCGTTCAACTTAAAAGCAAGACCAATAATCGATACTAGGTACTACCTTGATATATTTTTTGCCTGAAAAGGACTTTCTTTAGCAACAACAATGATAATAAAAAACAATAGATTATTTGTTTGTCTTCAGATTAACTTTAAATTTCCCTTATTAACCGGCTAAAGTGGTCGATGGTTTGCAATATTTAAGGTTTGCAAATTCAATGTTCCAACACTATGTGCAGCTTTAATTGATTTAAGTTCTGAATTTAACATAAACAGTTTAATTAGTAAATTTAACCATATTGAGACCGTATTGTAAATATTGTGAATATTGCCTGGTTCGATAGCAAAGGGGAAAAATACACAACGCTCGCTTGAATTGCGTTTGGGACTGTGATTGTAAAATGTTGTGATGTGGTTAAGCATACCATGTATATATTGACGTTCTTGTGGACTGTATTACTGGACCAATAAGAAATATTAACAAATATTAACATTGATGATATGAAAGGGATTCGATAACAAGCTTTAAGCTTTTGGGAGTCGTGTCCGGTTGACTTGTGACAAGGCCCATCCCGTGAGAGTGATTTGAAATACTTCAAGTTGTTTCAAGTAAATGGGGGCTTCAGGTTAAAAATTGTTGACGTTTTGTCGCGTGTACTAGTATACTCACAGGGTGGGCCGGTTCGATATGTGTTTCAATATTCGGTAGCTTCACATGGAATGATTTGGGTTATGTGGGAGTATGCTGGAAGGGTATCGTGGTTGTCAGATGAAAATACAAAAGTAGTTTTATGAGGAATGCTTTTGGTTATGTGAGAATAATTTAGGAGATTAAGGTGGTTGTCGGATATGATAAAGTGAAGTGAGGAGTGAGATGATGATATATCTTGTTGGCAGTTTATGGGATTTTGATGAGTGTGGATAATCCGTTGTGTGAGATTATTATGCACTGGTTGGGAACATATATGACCTTGCTTCTGATCCAACACAGCATAAGGGTTCGCATTGTATTGTTTATTCTTCTAAACTGTATAACATACAGTGTTAAGAATTTGCTGTGCTTTCGCAAAAGTGTCCCATTTGCAATCCGTTATCGTTTCTTATAGCTGACAAACATTAATGCCTTCGATATCAATGAGTGTGTGGCTCAGCGGAGAATTGTTTGGTGCCATCATTTCAAACGTTTGATTCGAACGATACATGTTTGGACATATATGAACATATTAAAGTTGTCTTCCAATGACATTTCAGTGGATCCACACAAGAGTGTCTCTGATTCAACAATACACATGTTAGAAATTGAGGATACGAATGAGAGACGTTGGGAGCGGTATCTTAACACATTCAAGTAAATAGTGTTCTGTGTCCCCAATGTCACCACAGACACACATAGGATGACCGGAGACAACGTTAAAATAAGTCTGGTAATTTAGGTGGCTACAGTGTAATCTTAGTCGGGAGTGCAGAATTTGGGCTTCACGGGTATACGCATTGTACAACCATCTATGGGTCTTCTAATTCAAGTCGAGGGACCTCTTGAATGCCGATAGTGAATCCATGTTAATAATATTTGTTTGTCAAAATTATTCCATAGGGACGTCGTTGGTGGAAGAAATGATATGTGATATTCATAGTCAAAACCAAGTATTATGAAGTGATTGCTGTGTCTATTTTCACGCCTTGATAGTTGTCCGTAATTCTGGGGTGCTAGTGTTCTAAGATAAGTCGGTGACTGGCCATATACCATTTTATTAAAAAAAAACTTTAGATTGCGTTTGTCACAATGTGATTTTAAGGTTTCCCAATCAGCTTCTGACAGAAGTGTAAAATTACCGACAGATCTCGTGGCACCTGTCACAATTCGGGCCGCTTCGTATTGTACGTCTTCGATTTTATCAGTCTTGCTGGGAGCAGCAGTCCCAGACGACACAGGAGTATTCGAGGATTGATCGAACTAGCGTGAAGTAGCATTTTTCGAGAGCTGAACTGTCAAGATAGAATCGTTATTTCCTCAGTAGAGAGATGCGTTTCCATGCGGTCATTCATTTCTTCAATATGAGGCCCACATATTCCGTCATTACTCAATATAAAGCCAAGCCGTTTATGTACTTCGACTTCTTTCGTGGTTCATGTACAGGGTTAGGTGGTTTAGTGAGATGCGTTCTCGGGAGCTTGTTAGTGCTTCTGTCTTGTTCATTAAATTTCACATTCCATTTGGAAGACCAAGCTTGAAGTTTGTCAATATCATGTTGTAGCACTATCGCTCCGGTGTGAGTGTCATTGGTAGTAAATGAATGGATGTTTGTGTCATTGGATATTATCAGCAGTACTACTTAGTACAAAGTTGACCCACCCTACTTCGCCAGTGAATGGAAAAATAAACACTCAATCTTTACTACCGGTGATAGAAGTAAGCTTGAAAATGCTTTTTTTTCACTCCTTTGGCTTTTCAATTGAACATTCTTGATAGCTCAACAGACAGTAACCTGGACATTATCATTGTCAGTCTATTTCACTCTGGCAACCAAAGAACGTGTGAAAAAAACGTTTTGACTGGCTGTGCTACTCTGTAAGAAACCATTTTATTGTTGACTTGTTTTGTGGTGGGGGTGATTAAAAATAGGTATCTGTTTGTTTTCAAATTTGGTATATTGATTACTCATATGAAAATACAGGTCAAGTTCGAATTTTTATTTAATAATACATACGATCCTAGATTCTGCACACCTTACTCGTTTACCCTAGCGGACACCCTGGATATATGTTAAAGTGATGTGCAACACCACAGTATGTGATCAAATAGAAATTGAGAATAATCTTGCTCAAAGTAGTTATTTTTACGAATATTAAACCCGCAATACAAACCGTCTTTCTCTAAATCTTAATTAAATTCAATGACTCGATGGGGAAATCATTTGTATCAGTTAGTTGCGCCCTGATTCAAGATGTAAATACCTACAATTGAGCATAGTTTCGGGCGATGTTTTCTGTGGATTGGTATGGTCTATTTCTTTTCAATTTTCGGCGATATTAGTATAATTCTATGTATATTCCCCCGGTTGCCTGCGTACTATCTTGTCAGTTTCACGCACCCGAACAAGTACATAATATATCTTTAATGTTTTCCGACCGATAACTCCGGTAAGGATTATTTTATCAGAAAGACAGTTATGGATTTTCCTCCGCCAAAAATACATACCAAGTTCGAATTTGGGTTTTGCCCAATTATTTTATTTCAGTAATACATCCATTTTATACGCCCATTTAAAAAACAGGACGTATTATGTTATTGGTCCGTCCGTCTGTCAATTCGCTTTTTTCCGATTCCGGATCATGACTTTAGTAAGTTTGAACCGAATAAGATTTTGCATGTTAGTTTACTAGCCTATAATACAGTTCAAGTTTGAATTTGGGTTCTGCCCTCCCAGTGTTTTTCATTTCTGTTAGAATTTGCACTCAATTTTCGTTTCTGGATGATAACTTTATTAAGTCTGAATGGAATGAAATTTGGTATGTGAGTTGAGTTTACTAGCCCACAATACAGGTCCCGCCTGCCAATATTCACCAAAGTTATTGACCTTTGTTGGTATTCATTGAGATTGAATGTCTCCTAGCATTTAAGCAAGTCTCAAATCAAGTACTCACCCTGTGCTCACATGAAATAAGTGGGATGTTAGAGCAGCTGAATGACTGCTGAAATAAAGGTACATGTAATAACTGATGCTTGTGGAAAGTAGATTACCATCAGTTGATAACAACGCATTAGTTTGCAATCGTAAATTTGAATTGAATACACTGTAAATTGAAACCATATTGACAATAGGTATTTATATGTCTTCAATACCACATCAGAAGACGGAAATACTTTTCCTTCCGATGGTTATCGAAGAGTCCTTTACAATACGTGCACTCGAAATTATGAAGTTTAAGGAGAATCCACAAATACACAAATACGATCGAATACCTACGGCCGTATTTAATACCAATGGGGCAACAGGAAGACAGCGAATCTGGTAATGCTGCCACAAAAAAACTTGACTCAATATTGCTTAAAGTTGCTCTATGAACGTATGTATATTATTAGGCATATATGTGGTCACTTGTCAATGAACTATAATACACACTAACAATTAATCCTCCTAAATTGTAACAACTAAATGACTGGATGATCTATGTGACTGATGTACGGAATAATTAAAAATAAGCTCAACTTACAGTCCTCAATTGGCCACGACAATTAGCAATTCCGTGGGAAATGCCATGGCAACATGTGGAATCTATAATGCCACAGCATTACAAATGCCGTGGGACATTTTTCTTAATTTCGACGGCTGATATTACGACTAATTAACATCTCAATAATTCATTCACCAAACACCACAAACAGTCATCTGAAGGAGCGTTAAATCTATTAAGCAGATAATATAAATCAGTCTACGACCCTTACAGACTAGCTTAAGTTATACACTGTAACACTATGCATAGAGTATAGTATATATCATACAAACTAACGTCAATGTTTCTATCAATTATTGACATATTTAGAAACCCCAAGATGCCACACTGCCATGTGGTTCCCGCGCGTTTTGAAATCAGTTCATGGTGTATCTAATCCAACTCTTAAAACATTACCATCTAAATGAATACTCCATTGTCAGATTCGGGTTTACACGGGACACGTGTAAACTACCAAGGTGCTACTACGTCGAAGACACATTTGCAACGAACATGACTCAGATTAGTTATGAGTGTTATAGCTTTCTATCTTCGCCCCCAAGATCAAAAATAAAATGTATAGATCTTGTTGCAATTTATGGGTTTATAAAAATGTATGTGGCCGAACACATTACTGTACAAATTCGCGAAGTCACAACTTGGGTATACTGTCATGTTTCATATCTACCATTTGGGAGTTGTTGCCAAACAGTCGACAAATTTGTGCCTACGTTTGTAAAGAAATCATATAACAAGAGGTCTACTGAATTATTGCTTGATTCTCTATGCAGATTTGTTCAATTCGGAAGAAAGGAAACTCCTGATGTTCATACAACAAGACTGCAAAGAACGCATTCTCACTCATATTCCAGAATTGCTACTCTTTCAGGGTATTGCTAGCATTGGGTCAGGAAGTTGGAGCTACGATGAAAAACGTACATGATGATTTCCTTAACAGTGATGCTGTTATCCCAGCTTGTTCACCCGAAAACCTGCACTTTATCTGCTTATAAAATAAATTGTTTTAGGTAGATATAATCTGCATAGAATCGCCTAATTTCGAGTCGATAATCTGCTGAAAATGACATCACTTTAGTCACATTATCGACTCATAATGAGGCGATTCTGAGCAGATTATGTGTGGACAATGACACAAGTATTATTGAAGATTCTCTCACCAAACTAACGGGATAGTTTGTTTGTAATTGACCACTATAATTATTCAAGATGGATTCCAATTCACATAACATATATGGTCACCTTACAGCGTCGGCGTCCATCCGTCTACGCTGCATTTGAGAAAGGAAATTTTACTCATGGAAAGACAACCCAGTTTTCTCTCAGGTAGCCATTTACCAGGACCACGAACAAAATACTGGTATTGCTAAATCGATGGGGGCGCAGTTTTCTTGATGGATAGCCGGTCGGCATTACATAGATGGATGGTCAGGCTCATCATTTAATCTGCAGTATTCAAACACAGTATAAATGGCTCGACAGATATGCGCGACCATGAAGATAGGCCAGACATCATTCAAGCAAGATGTGGTCTCCCTCAAGTCGACACCAATTAGCTATGGTAATCCATTTTCAGAGAAATTCCGATCTTCTGGTGATCACTACAAACTATACCGGGATGGCAGCTTGACAGAATAAACGAGGGAGGAAAGGGGAAACGCCATCGGGTGGAACCCAACAGTTCTATTCCGAAAATCTGAACCGACATTTTTTTAGAGAATAACAACACGAATGAGCTATTCGTTTATTTAGCACACGAAGCAGTCAAGATAACAAAAGATAATCAAGCACCATTGGTTAGGGAGTTATTTGCGGACATTATCGGAACAACGAAAGCAGATGGCCGCATGATGGTTCATGTTGCAGATGCTGCCGACAATAATTCCAACTAAATTGTAATCAGAACTGTAGACAGCGATGGTGTTGTTGGCTGTGAAAATGTACGCCCGTCTTGGTGGGAAGTCGTCAGAACTATGGATAACATATGGAGTTGGCAAGCATTTCCGATACATCCCTGTTACACACACTAATACACAACTGAATGTATGAATTTTGATGATCGAAACTATTAGAGATTAAAATACTATCCTAATTAATTCTTTGTAAAAATTATCTATCTCTCTCACAAAATAAAGCCAGTTTGCAATAAATAGAACTGAGTGATATCAAAACTTTTAACTAATTGGACTGTGAGTAATTGCTATTTTGGAGAGAATGGATAAATTGGTTATCTAATTACCACATAAAAAATATTGGTTATAAAGCAGCAAACACACATACATATTTACAACTTTTCAGTATGTGATAGAGTATCTGGGGTTTTCGGGAGGGGTAGGAAGACAGCCTGGAACACACGATCAAAGAGTCCATATATCACGTAGACAATAAAGAATTTGATCATTAATCCGACCCTGACAAAGGTGGATGATTCATTGGATGTTATAGATAAATTTATCGTGCGGTTGTGTGACGAAGTCCAGTGAATCGACACATGTACACGATGGAAGGTTCCGTTTATTTGCTCAAAAGGCCTAGAGTTGTGAACATACTTCCCACAAAGAATACATCAGCAAACCATGTAAAGAGAGCTGTATATGGAGCTGGCCACTGTTGGTATCATACTGATGCAGGATATGGCGTTCCGGGGCCAGAATGTTGGGGATGGACAAAGAACCTCGAAGGAAATTGGAGCGTGACATGGACCGATCTTCCTGAAGCAACCAAAGTTTGACGAGAATTATTGCGACGTGGTTGCTAAAAATGGTGCACAATCAATTGTAAATGATCCATGGCATCAGTAAGCTGCACTGCTCTATGAGGTTGCGGGGAGTATGCAAATAGGTGTTGTCAAAACTGGCACTTATGCGAAATTTTCCAACTCTTTAGGGTGCGTTTTGGAATAAACCTTATCAACTTTTTAAATGTGACTAACGAGTGTGCTGGGTCTTTGTAAGTTCAGTTGTGAAATTTTGGAAACCAAGCGTGGATTTTTGTTATCATACTATCACGGTTGAATACATAAGATCGCACATAATTCGCAACTACCCTCGTAATAGAAACATTTATTTTGAAATAGTTAATATAATAAATACGTATACTTCGGTAGTACTTTGCGCGCATGAGCCCACTATGTTTTTCATGTCAAATTGTGACGAAAGTGTTATTATAGCTGCACAAATGTAATCGGGTAGCTCAAAAGCAATGATTACCAAGGCGTTTTTATGCTAGACAAAATGTCAACATGATCCACACATCCTCGCTCAAATGATAAGATGATATATAACTGACGCGGAAGATTGTGAGAATCAACTCACAAACAATTACTTATCAAAGGAATGCTTCTCTTGTCTCATAACCATAATATATAGCCAATTATCCAGGGGGGGGGGGTCGCGCACAAAAATTCCATATATAGGGCGGGGGTGGGTGGGTCATTTGGACCCGGAAAAAATGCGTAAATGACCAAAAATGCAAATTTTTTCCTCCACTTAAAATCACTGTTTTTGTGCTCATGTAATCTGTTAATATCAACCACATGACACACTAGGCTATTTAAAACATACTAACCAGAACTAACTACCATTTAGGGGTGTATGTATGCTGATGTATGTCAAAATTTATGTACCAGATTTCGACGGATGAAAGATATATTATATATATATAAACAAATCATATAACAAACATTAAAACACAAGAACAAACATTTATAATATGCATATCCAAGATAGCCTTTCAATTGGATGTCAAAGTGTATGTTATAGCTATACATATACACACATGTGTATCCCTTTAAGGGTTTGAACAAAATATAAAGCTGAGTTTATATTGATGAATTCTGTGATGAATTTTGCAATTACTTTTGACAAATTTGTTTACTGATATAACATAATTATATGCTCAGACACGATCAGTCGACAATGCTTACATATAAGCATAATTATGAAATGATTACCATCTTCTGTTCTTAATCCACATAATGGACATTATTTGTTATCAAGATAAACTCGATGATACAAACAAAAATAACAATTCCACTATATTCCACTGGTTTAAAACTATAAAACAAAATAACTCATACAAAAAGTTCATACTATTTGGATAACAATATGAAAGCTTAGCCTTTTGTGATATTAATTCAACCACAATTATTCACAAGTCTAAGCAGTTACATACTGTACAGATACACGTAGTAAGGTAGTATATCTTGGAGTTCCAGTTATTTGACTGCCAATACATCTGGTATTGTAATTATTAGTTGCTTGTTCATTATTGGTGGCTTTGATATTCAATTTAGGATATAGCATGACAGAGCAATGTAACTATAAAAGTAGCTTTTGGTATTAAAGTCTCAACTTATTTCATATGCAACATAAAGCTAGAATATAAACATGACTAATATGAACTTTGTTCTTGAAACTAATTATAAATCATACTAACCTGGATCAAACTGCACAGGTAATCTATGCAACTCTCTTCGTGCGAACTTTCTCAGAGTCACATATCTTAACTAGACAGTCTGATCCAGGATGCTTGTTCTTATAATGGGTTTCCATGTGATATCTCCGCTGGCTTTAAACTAAACTTTATACTCTGAGATAATAAGTTAATAATACTACCAATTCTTCACTAATATTGGTATATGTCAATCTGCACACCAACATGACATACATACATGTATTTAGACTGCGAGCTGCTGTGAGTGTGACTTTCCTTGGGTCCCATCATACCCATGTGCAGATATATATCACATAAATAGGGGAGATGAAATTTGTTCTACCCCTATTACTACAGTATTTCTAGTCGGCCTTGGCTATAAAACATCTTATATTATTGTTATATAAAAGAATATGAAGTTATTGAGGATATCAGGATATGTATTACCTCATAATTATTATGTTTTATGGCATTATGCCCAATGTTTTTAAGTGCATGCATTCGGCATTTCCACATTTTATACTAATAGAATTATCTCCCTTTAGAGCAGTTTAGAGGTTTATTAAAATGCTGGGAATAGTATTAAATAATAAGAAACGGAACAATTCTTTGCTAGGCTATGATTTGGTTTATATTTTATGTGTTTTGTAAGATTTTGGGGGTGGGTCCCAAAAATGGGCGGAAAAAAAAGAAAAGAATTGCAGGTAGAGGGGTGGTGGGTCCCCGAGAGGTGCAAAAACATTTTTTTCGCCCTATATATGTATATTTTTTCCGCGACCCCCCCCCCCCCCAGGAATTATCCATCAAAATAATGTTAAAGATAGAGAATATTCGACACCGTATTTTTATGCCAGCATCGAATTTCTGTACCAACCGTTTATTTCGAAGGATGACATGTAGACGATGGCTGATATCACTTTATAAAACACCGTCATTTTTATTGCCGATTCGTCGAACCCGTGTATATCGGACCGGTATTCATAAAGGCACGATCCGTTCAGAGCGATGAACAGAAGCCATTAGTCTGACTGTGTGGTGGAAAGATATCCATCCTGCTTCAGACGCCAGGGCCTTCGAATGTTAGCTTATCAGTTTACCTTGAATGAATGGAATTCTTTATGAAGTTAGTTGGTCAGGAAAATTGGCAATTTAGCTTCCATTATCTGATCAGGACAAGTTCAGATCCAGCAATTATTGGACTAAAGCAGACTCTATGTGAAGGCACACGACCGTTCGTCGCTCATGCGCAATGGTCTGACCACTTAATCGAAATGAATGACGGGCATTGATATTAAATCTAGGAAACGGAAGTCAAATGTAATATGGTTACGAAGCCAATGACATTCTGACAACAGGCATCAGACATAACGAGATGATTGTATTTCCGGGTTATTTAACTTGTTTCGTATGCAGTCCGAACAATTGTAATCCCGACGCGCTTATCCCAATACCGGACCCAGACAGATAAATATTTTAAAAGCCACATTTAGCCTATTCGTTTTTTCCTCGATGTGTTCAAACTGCTATAAATCTGTCTGATGAAAAGAGAGTTGTAATCGATCCGACTAATTTCCAGAGAGCATGTTTCTACAATGACATTTTTTTAACTTTGAAGATGGCGCATCTGGGACACAATCACGCCACAATTATTTTGTTTCTATTACAGAACCTGTGGGTCATTCAGGATTATTACAAATAGACACATGACTTAGTGGTGCCATTGGAGGAATAACGTCCGATGCTCTCATGGTTGACATATGTTGAATTGACGTGTGGCTATTTGGGTGAGAAAAAAATTCAATTACGTTCATTATTAGTATCTCTAGTCCAACCTAGATAGGACGTAAGTATTTCGCATAATGGCGTTGGTGCTCTGAGTGATTCCTGTCTTCGCATGCACATCAGCTCATATTAACGAGTAACATATTATTTTGGATAGGTGGAGCTTGCTTTCTGAATCTGGTCTTTTTGTTACAATCCTGGATATTCTCATATATTCAGTACAATCTGTAGCATTTATTTCATTATAATTGGTATATGAATTTGTTATCCAGTGACTGATGTTGTATTGGAGTATGTTCTTAAGAGGACTTGTATTATATCTCACAGTCGTTGGTATTATCCAAGCACGAGGTGATATGAGAGGTGTCGATTGTTCCAACCACTGCAATTTTATGGGTTTCTTCCAACTGGAGATGCAATGGGTTTTGAATTTTCTCAACTTCTCGACAATCTTTAGGCAAATTACTTATTTGTATTTAGGCATGGTTCGTTTTTGGACACTGACAAGAATACACCATCAATCGATGAGTTATTTAAGCTGCATGTCGTCTGCATGTCTAAAATGGAACGTGATATAGCTTTCCACACATATTCACTAATGGGAAGAGCCTAGTTGCTAGGATATATTTATCCATATTAATAGTTAATTGGTTTATGCCCTCATTTCCTAACTAACTGAAACAATCTCATGCGCATTGCTTACATATTGATATTTTAAATATTTTGATTAAAAAAAAGAAAACAAATTGATATTGTTTTTAATTTAATTTTGTCATGTTTTAGATTCTCCTTGCTCAATTTAAACATTTAAATAATTTAATACTGAATGTGTGCATGTATATTTAAATTAGGAGGAACAAAGATGGCAGAATAATTTACAATGCAGCCAAAGACCGGCTCAGTCACTGATTGGTATAAGATATCTGCTAATAATTCTTTGATTGACAACCGTGACAGCCGTGGAAAGGTTGTTGCCATCTGCATCTGGAGCTCAAATATATCAGATATGAGTTTAGCTTTTTTCACAACTCTACTCGTAGCGGACGTGAGACGACTGGTCTTTAATTACTGTCAGAGAAACAACTACCAGACAAGGAACTTGGTGCTACACACTGCAGAGACGATGAAATCATTCAACATATCCTCGAGCAAATATGCACATAGTCGACATATAATGTGAAATAGGTACATAATGTGATTCTGAAATAGGCAGATAGTGGGCTCATACCCGTTATTTCGTTTTATGTCGCGGGCCACAGTGAAATCACATGTTAAAGCGCGTACACATGAAAAGTCTTGAGCTGGCTTAATAGTGTCATAATATGCTAAAAATAGCCTCATTATGGGCCGATAATGTGACTAAAATGCTATAATTTTAAGCACATTATCGGCTCAAAGTGAGCCGATTCAAAGCAGATTTTTTTCTGCCTAAAATAAGTTATATATTTAAGCAGTTAATGTGCGGATTTTCGGGAGCACAGAGTGAATCATTTCTTTCAGTTCATTTAGAATCTCGGATGTATATCGAATCTGTATAAAAACTTCATCCTTTCGGTTTTTATGCACGTCCATGCTACGTTCACTGTGCAACTTGGAGCTTGTTTCGTATGTGGTTAACTTCGTTTTAACCGTCAGGTTATATTACGTGTACGATACTTTGAGTATGTAATGAGTCGGCATGTAGGGGATGCTTTTTCATTAGTTTTAACATTTTATTTGCAACAGACTTACCATCTGAGGATTGAAGCACATGCAGGTTATAAGAACTTAATAAATGGAGCTACTCTCACAACAATAACATACATACGCATATGTTTAAACAAGATTATGGAGGAAATAAATAAACACAAATAACTGCATGTTTGGTGTTGCCGCTCTCTTGGTCCTGAATTGTATCGTGTTATCTGATGCCAAAACATTTGTTTATCAGGTCAAACGTTTTTTCTAAGAAATAAATTATTGAATGATGCTGAATAATAATTCGTTTCGACTGTTGGTGATTTTTGGAATGCCACGAAGGACTTGGTTAATATCAACAATTATAAATCGTTTTCGTAAAGTTTATTTCTTTGTGATCGATGGGCGTTCAAAAGAGAAATGTTGAGAGTTTTCGATACATGTTCCGCAGCTGCGTATGTCTCTTTGATGTAAACTATTTATTCCATAAAGTTCAAAAATGCATGGTACAAAATATGAAGCATGAATATTGCTTGTGTGGAGGGGATCCGACATCAAACATAAAGCTTGTGGGGGTCGTTTCTGATTACGTGTGAATAAGCCCACATCGTGAGAATGATTACATAATATCAGCTAATTGTGTTCATGATAATTTTAGACGATCGTTGTTGGTATATCATAAATGTATATATATATATATATATATATATGTTACTCAGCTACTCACAGTGTGGGCTAGATCGATAGATATGTCAAAATGAGATTATTTTTTCATATGGAGTGATAGAAAGAAATTTATTGAAAATAGATTTAGTATAGCGGGAACGAAGTATAGATCGGTATAGAAAAGAGTGTGAGCTGACATAACAAACGTTTGGGTAAGTCTGATATGTATTATATGGAGGAGAGTTGGGGAGTGTAAATTATAAGCTATTGCTTTTTATTATACACAATGTTTGTGTTCTGACCTAGCATTTTTTAACCTGAGCCGACACCGCTTTCATTTGGATTTGTATTAATATTTAATATCATCAACATTAATATTTCTATTACTCACGCGATATTTGACGATATGAGTATTGTACCTGTTGGATGATAGATGATATGCATAGGTATGGTTTTAAGTGAAAGCCCTTAGTTTGTGGTCGAGGTATTATTTGAACCTTTTTGTTAGAATATTGTATTTCTGAACTTCTCGAAAATCGTTATGTTATCTTCCTGCGATAGTTCATTAGAACCATGTAGAAGTATATTGGTGTGATGTTACATATATCAGATACTTATGGGAGGCCAAATTCACATTTAATAATGAATTGCGCTTAAGCGCAATTGATTGCGCTTAAGCACAAATACCACATATTGTGCTTAAGCACAAATAGGGCATTTACGCTTAAGCGTAATGAATTGCACTTAAGCGTAATTGTGACTACTATCTAACCTACCCATAAACTATTGGCATGACCTGGTGTATCACCTAGCAACACAAGAGGAGCATATTGGGATAATTTTAACCCGTTTGAATTAGCCGGAGTACTCAACAGTTAACTGATAGTATGTGTTCAAAAATGATAATCCCTAATTACATATTATCAGCATTCCAAAGAATTGATGTCTGCTTCCCGGAACTCTAGTAATTATTTATATGATGTTTTTAAATGTATTTTTGCACAGATTTGGGCCATTACTATGGTCATATACTATAGCATGCATGTGATGTCACTGCATGAGGGCTTGCTTACCTCATATGGTTTACTTGTTGACTTAAATCATGGGAAAAACATATTTTCAGCATCCCTGTCCCAAAAAATTGGTGTCTCATTCCTGGAGCTTTGGTGTCTCAGTCCTCGAGCTCTAGTTTTTTTTATTAAATCAGCATCTCTTGCACACATCTATAGTATTTCCATGGTCATATAGTGTGAATGTGGTGTCACAGAGGGCTTGCTTCCCTCATATGGTGTGCCTGTATAATCGAAATTGAAGAAAATCAAAGTCGCCTCGACTAATACAGAAAGTAATGCTATTGCGAGTAGCCCCAACTAATATATACCGAAGATAATATAATGCTATCACGAGTCGCTCCAACTAAAACAGAAGGTGATACTTTGCGAGTCAGCCATTTTGATAAAGAAGTTGGGCTAGCTCCCTACCCATCCAATTCAATGAAACAAGAGGTGATATGTCAATAGGAGTTAAGGTTAAGTTATGGATAAACCTATTTTTTCACCAGGGGTGTTTAGTTACATATAACCATGAATTGCGCTTAAGCGCAATTAATTATTAAAGGCACGTGAGGCATTAGTTGTCGAAAATATTCATATTTGTGACAATCACTGTAAACAGAAAAACATTAAAACGCATACAGTTTCGTTCATATATACCATGACAATCGCGTAAATAGCATGTTATCATAAAGACCTACTATATTTTACATAAGCAAGAGCCTGCTTGTGTTACAGAAGACAGCACAATGCTACTGGCTAATCACACACAAATGGCATAAACGCTCTTTATTAGTTCCATATCAGGAATTCACCAACAAAGAACGCTCTTTATGTTTACCATCATAATATAAACAAACACCAGAAAAGTAACCTTTTAAGCTTTTGTTTACATAACAATGGTTAAACATATGACAATAACATACTATTTATGCGATATTTCTTATTTGTATACGGACAAAGTCTGTCTACATTTTGATGTTCTTTCTGTCTGTGGCGGTTTTTGACGGGTGGAAATATTTTCACAGCATACCCACCGCCAAGGCCAACCGTATCTTTAAATGTGAATTTGGCCTCCCATAGATACTTCGTTCACAAATAAGACCCGCTGTGCACTGTATAGTTGGCATTCAATTAGATAATGTCATGTATCCTCTACTTCACCACAGGTACACATTAGTTGGTCGGAAACGAAGTTAGAATATTTGTGGTAATTCAGATTGCTACAGTTTAATCTGAGGCGGGCATCCATAATTTGCGATTCAAGCGTGTTAGCGTGGTATAGCCATTTAGGGGTAATATTTCGTTTGTGTTCCATGCAGATAATTTGAGAAAGTAGCCAGGGAGTCATTGTTTGTGTTTAGGTTGTTCCACAAAATTGTTGTTAATGGGAGAAACGATTTTTTGTAATAGTCATAGTCAAAACCAAGGGCCATAAGCTTGTTAGACTGTCTAGTTTCACGTCGTGATATCTGCCCGTGAGTAGGAGGAACTAGGTTTCTGAGATAGACAGGCGATTGAACTTTTACTATTTTATAAAATAATTTTAGTTTATGTTTTTTCCGCACTGATTTAACTAGTTTATCTAAGAAGAGATACATTACTGACAGACCTAGTCGCGCCTGTCACAATACGAGCTGTCTCGTATTGTATATCTTCGATGTTGTTATAGACTCTTGCTGGGTACAACCATACCAGACAACACAAGACTATTCAAGGATTGACCTTATCATTGTAAAATAACATTTTTCGAGAGCTGCGCTGTCGAGATAGAATCAATATTTTCTCAAGAGTGAAATGCTTTTCCATGCGTTTTAATCACTTGTCCGATATGGGGTCCCCAACTACCTGTTTTACTCAAAATAACTCCCAATATGTGTGTGACATATCTACTCCAATAGGCTGTTGGTTCATGAACAGGGTTGGGTGAACAAGCTTCATATGTCGCTTTCTGATATATTGTTATGATAAATGTCTGATGACTCTGATTGGAGTTCGTCACAGCCGTTTCTGATTTTAACATGATATGTTTGATATTCAATACGCTTGTCCCAGTTTCGAAGTAAAAAGGTTAATATAACTTAAAGATGCACAATCCGAGTTAACGCTCCTAAGTTACTATTTCTTTTGCTTCGGGTGGGGGGTAAATATACTTTATTCGAGTCGACGAACCCACCCATCAAGATGGATAACTCGAAAACAAGCGACTTTGGGTGTTAGATATTTGATAATGCGGCCAAAATTCGTTGAACAAAATGCTGATAAATAAAACTTTTGGGGCAATTTTGTATTCCAATTGACAGTGGTTAGCATTTATTTTTTTTGGCAATTAATCGATTCTGATAACTGAAGTGACATTTCAATAAACGTGTTTGATGGAACATGATGATATGGAGACCATCAAATCAGATTGAGTACCTTTAAGTTCGCTTTAAAATGAGCCAATTTGATTACGTCGGACACATATGAAGGACATTTATTCCATTATTTCGTCATGTATAGGAGAAAATATCTCTTATAATGTTCTTTGTGATATAAGTAGGTATATAAATTTCCAGGATTCCGCTTTGGGTAGCTCCAGATACTTCCAACGCTAGGGGGTAATATGGTTGATAGATTAGTAGGTGCAATTTTTTGGGCAATTTTAAATATATAATGGAGTTGATGTTTTCATATATATTATACATTATAAAACATCCTGGTATACTGTCCATTTCGCCAAAATATTAACTCTAATTTTCACCCTAAATAAAAATACTATCACTATTGATCATTTTATTTTTAATGGAATATACACGCTATGTGTGAAGCTTCATCGACTCACCAGCTAGACAGCTAGATATACAATCAAGATCGGCAACCGAGAAAGATGTCACGTACAAAGGAGACAACACGTTTGACTTGTTATCTGACCAATTGTGTAACGCCCGATCTGCACTAACTATGTACCAAAGTTAACGCTTTCATGACGGGAGCAGTGCTGGTGCAGCATTAAACACACTGTGTCAGTGCATTCTTTTATATATGCGAGTCTCCCATAGGGAGCCTCACATATATTAGTATGCACTGGCTTACAAGATCAAGGTAAATATTGTAAGGCCATTGCATTCTCTTATATATGGGCGACTCGCATATATAAGAGAATGCATTGGCAGAGGATTTTAGCAAAAAATCAGGTAGCACCAGTCATGAACGGTTAAGTGCAGAGCGACTCCTCGAGCATATGAAATAGAAAGTAAATTTGCAAACATATTATATATTGTGCTAGACTACAAACTATTGTAAGCTTATTAACGCGGTATACCAAATTGGTTCCTGGTGTTATCTAGACCAAACGTTCCAAGCGAGTCGGAAAACTTAGTGATGTGAAACACTCCGATAGGGTGATCAAATAGAACTTGAGAAAAATCTTGCTCAAAGCAGTTGTTTTATACGAATAGTAATCCAAATTGACAACACACACCGTCTTATTATTTAGTCAAATGCAATGTATCTCGATGGCGAAATCATTTGTGTTAGTTTATCGCCGATAGTTGCGTCCCGAATCGAGATGTATATATATATACAATTGAGGGTAGTTCAGACGATGTTTTCTGTTGAGTGGTATCGTTGATTTCTTATAAATTTTCGGCGATATTAGTAGAATGTTACAGTCCCCATATGTTGGCATAGCGCCTGAGTACTAACTTGTCAATTTCACTCACCCGAACAAGTCCATAATTTGTCTTTAACAGTTTTTATTCTGCAATAGGAACCAGTCATCTGATCTGTGACCAACATGTATGGGGAGTTTATTTAACCAGTTCTGGTTAACTTGACTCTGTCTGAAAGGTACCTCCAATTAAAATTGGGTGTATTAATCTGTACACCTCAAATTAAACCCAGCAATTGGACGAATTCATTGTCACGTTCCGTGGTCAATATATACATATATCTACTTATAATGGGATCCGTATATGGACTATATAAGCCTCGGATACAATTTTGGAGTTATAGGTATTTATTAAAGGTGGCATATTAGTCATCAAATTAAACATTCCTACTCTTGTTTTGTGACACGTTCCGGCGAAATCATGTCGATAGTTACACTTGCATGGGCTACCTCCAAAAATAGAAACAAAATGTCTCGTTTCAACTACAGCATATGATAACGATCGCGCATACGGTTAAAATAAAGAAGATTTTTGTTACCTGTTGCGCAGAGTGTATTTTCTGCAGATGGCGTCAACAACATGCTGCATGGTTGAGGGCGGCTTTATTGGGAATTTCATCGCGACTCGTTATATGGTCGTGTATATTGCCACCTAACTGGTTTGTGCAAATCGACATGAAACATATACGCCTCCCATTGAAAAAAACACTACATTTCGCCATAACAATCTGTACTAAACTTGTGGAACTGTATAGACCGAGATTATTCACACATTCGATTGCTCAACATGCGCAACCATCTTTGGGATGTGATAGTTGACCGTCAGGGCGTGAACACATTCTTATTACTTTACTCATTGCCGATAGAAAATACCATGTTCTTTTTCGGAAGCGCGAAACACAGTGTATCTCAGCAGAATGTCGAAGTAAGTGTATTGATCTATACCACTTCCATTCACTGTATTTAAAGTCTTTCTAGACATTTTCGACCTATTGTGATCCATGAGTTTGACAATGGCGCACAATTACTAGGTTACTTTGAGACTTGACGAAAATGTCGCTTCGGCGACCAACCAATATACCGGCACGAAAACAGCTATGGAGAATTCTCAAGACAGTGGGAGCTCACCAATCGTTTCTTGCTCAACGAACTATCTAATGTCTCCGATCACTATTTCTGCGCCGAGTCCTTTCCTAAATTTGCTGTCAAGGGACTCTATTGATTAAATTGTGGTTCGTTGGAATTGGTCGATACGCTTGTGACTGGTTGATGAACTGCAGGGCTAACAAATAGGATCACAATCGTTTGCGAATCCCTGAGAACATACTGTTTTTAGTATCGATTTCCGAGGTATATTATGTCGTTATATACACAATTGCCGGAAATGTTTGACGATGATGTGAAATCAGCGTAAAGTCGGGACAAACTGCTTTATGTGTACGTGAAGTATGTGCCATTATATTTCCCATGCCATCATGCCAGCCAATCGCAAATAAAGTATATGTATGTATTGTCTGACACATCGATGATAACATCTCCATCCGCAAATCTGACTTAACAGTATGGACCTGACATAGTATAACGAGCTGTCACCTAGACATTTCTAGATATCTCACTTGTCCACGAATTCAAATAATATCGCAGTGTTCTTGCCGCAAAACGAAGAGAATTGAAGAAAACATGATTTGGTGTTAAGTCTAATGCTATACGGAAGCAATTAGTTCTCGCGAAGAAGAAATAGTTCTTAAAGACAAAGTATGCTGTGGAAGATTCCGGCACAGCTGCATAACACAATGTGGTACCTAATACAACAATAAAACTAAGATGCATGCATCAGGTCAGCCATGAACTATTTAGCATAGAATAATTCAGTTCGGTTGCAGTTTCACAACGTTACAACTGACATACGATTACACAAGACGAACCTTGAATGTGGAACTATGTAAGAGTGAACATTAATGTTCTAAATCCCATGTTTCACCTTTAGTGGCAATGGGGTCGTACTTTATTAACACTCAAGTAGTGTAATTAAGTACGGGTAATTAGAAGTAACAAATCGTTTAGTTTCTATCGTATCGGCTGAAAGGGGTGAGCAGATTGCTGGTGATGAATGTTCTCGTTAGCTGCCCCAATATAATGTGCATATTTGTCCCGTTACGTTTATACACTGTAGCATTGGCGGGCCAGAGTGTGTTGACATGTTAATTGTTTGGTTAATCAATAACAGATCAGCAGGGATTTGTCGTGATAACGTATACGTGGAAATATGCTACCTAAACGGTTAAATTAACGGTTGATCTATTACACCACCGTATATACTCGGTTTAAATAAGTATATTATATAGGGACGTGTGCTCAATTTTGGTGCGGACCGATGATAAAAACAAAATCAGAGGTAAATGTCGGCGGGCGGGAGGGCCATTTTTTCAATAATTTTTAAAGAAATTGAGCAGTTGCAGCAGCAGCAAAAAAAGGTGTACAATTGGAAAATGATGAGGGGCGGCGTGACGTGTAACTAGGATTGAAATTAGATATGCAATTTGGAGATTATTGGATGAGGGATGTTATATTAATTATATTAAAGGGACGAGGGGGCTTAGTTGTCGAAAATATTCATATTTGTTCCAAACATCGTAAACAGAAAAATATTAAAACGCATACATTTTGGTTCAAATATACGATCACTATCGCGTAAACATCATGCTTACATAAAGACCTACTAAATTTTACCTAAACAGGAGTCTGATTGTGTTATAGAAGGCAGCACAATGATACTGGCTAATCACACACAAATGGTATAAACGCTCTTTATTATTTCCAAATAAGGAATTGAGCAACAAATAACGCTCTTTATGTTTACCATCATAATATAAAGAAACACCAAGAAAGTAACTTTTTATGCTTTGTTTACATAACAATCGTCAAATTTACGACAATAACATACTGTTTATGAGATATTTCTCATTTGTATATTAACAAAGTATGTCTATATTTGAATATTATTTTCGTTTGTAGCGGTTTTTGACAGGTGGAAATATGTTCACAGGATACCCACCAAGGCTTTCCGTACCTTTAAGGTATACTGCAACTTTTTTCTTTTCAATAGCAGAATACATAACGCTATTAAGAAGTGACACAAAACACAGAATTTTTTTTAAATTATAAGTATTGAGCAATGAGAAATATTTGAGTCGAGGAAACCAGTAACGAAAGGCGATATTAACATGATTTCTGTCAGCGAATAATTGTTTACGTTCCAATGAATATTAAAATGTACTGAAAACAAACTGCTAATGGGTGCCAGACTTTCATAAACACAAATTATGTATTAATGGTGTAACGACATATTTCGTTCTTTATTGTCTAAAAAAAATAGGGGATGGGGATGTTTGGATCTCTAGTTTAACGACATTTTTCGGTCTTTGTAGTTTAACGACATTTTTCGGTCTTTAATAGTTTAATGACATTTTTCGGTCTTTATAATATATCAAGATATAGGAGGTATTTGGATCTCTACTTTAACGACATTTTTCGGTCTTTATAGTTTAACGACATCTTCGGTCTTTAATATTTCAAGATATAGGGGCCCTTAGTGGGTATTTGGATCTCTAGTTTAACGACATTTTTCTGTCTTTGATAGCAAAATGGAAGAAGTACATCTTTGGAAAGATGTGGTGGCCCTAAAAAGGAAAGTTGTTTGGTGATCTTGAAATGCAGTTTTTCTGAACAGTCTTCCTTGATTAAAGTGATGTGAAACACTCCGGCAGACACCGGGCAGAGTGATCAAATAGAAATTAAGAATAATCTTTCTCAAAGTAGTTATTTGTTACGAAAATTAATCCAAATGGATGATACACAACGTCATTCTTATATATTAGTTAAATGCAATGACTCTCGATGGCGAAATCATTTTTGTTTAATTATAGCCGATAGTTGCGCCCCGAATCGAGATGTAAATATTTACTATTTGGAGTAGTTCAGACGATGTTCTCTATGAAGTGGTGTGGTAGATTATTTTAGAAATTTTCAGTGATGTTAGTAGAATGATAACATTCCCCAGGTTGGCAAAGTGCCTGAGCACTAACTTATCAATTTCTCGCACCCGACAAAGTCCATAAATATGTCTTTACGCATATATATAAATCTCCGAAAACAAAAATTCTAAAGCATTAAACGATTTGCTATATTTCCAGGGCATATATTTCATCTGATTTTGCGAGAATCCATATATACTTTTTCACGAGAATCCAGGGTAATTTGCGAGAATATTTACGAGAATCTAGATTTGGATTCTCGCCGAAATATAAGCCCTGATTTCACTCTGAAGTGTGCATAAATGGCATAAATTGTACCGTGGTTCCCATGTTCGCCAAGTGGCATAAATTTATTTCAGGATAATACTAATTTTAGGCATTCATTTATATCACTGATATCAGGACAATAAATAGCCATTTCCATTGCATGGAACAGAAAAGAGCGTTATTGTTTATCGGTGTTGTTTTTTGAAGTGGTGGTAGTTCAATTTTATACGTTTCGACCCCCAATAAGTATTTCCGAACAAATGAATTATTAACAAGCGTGACATGACATCATTGACGAAGATAATTAACACCGATCTACGAGAAGTACGTACCAGTAGTGGCAGTAGCCAAATACCTTAAGGTAATTGACAGTCTTTCGGCTGCTATTATCTGATTAATATTGATAATCTCATGTTGGTATCCTGCTTCTCTATTAGCCACCATGGAAAGAAGCAGAGCAAACATATCATGTTTTAAAGTACACTGAGTTGCAGAACTTCCAGAAGGCAAAAAACTAAACAGAGACAATGCAGTCAACAATAATGGCGATATCTGCTTGATTTAGCCACCCATAAACACTTTTAAATATTGCATATCCTCGCGGTGAGGTTTACATTGCATTCGCAAAATAAATTATATTTTTCCTCCAATAAAATTGCCATTTTAGTTATGTTTTGTATCGCAAACGATGAATCTTCTAATTATCATAAATTAAATAAATGAAACAAAAATTTCTCTGCCTGGACTAATAAAAAAAATGGCGACGTCTTCATAGAATTCTATCATTTCTGCGCATGCGCAAGAAACTTCCAAATAAGGAGTTGCCATATAAGGAAACTGCAATCTCAATAATTACCAAGCAATTAAAGTCTTAAAATGAGCTAAAATTTAACATTTTCTTTAACAAATTTACATTTTTATCTCTCGCGACATAATTGTCACCAATAAAAACAAATTTGATTCATCGTGGAAGTTAGTCGGTGACTATAAATAATGTCACCATTCAACTGAATGTTGTTGAGCATATTTCAACCATGACCATGCTATAAACTAGCTTGAAATTGGCAAAACAATGAATTTGTTTTGGTTGAAAAAAATTACATGGGAATCTCCATAGAGAACGATTATTTTTCGATAAAAACGAAAATAATGCGAAATGAAAGTCGGCAGTCGTCAGAATGTGTGCAGAATAGCATACGAGTCTTGTTATATGCGAATATTTGACCTCATTCGATAAATTAGTCTCGTAATTAAGGAATCAATGGCACTCGGACATGTGGAATTCCGTCGCAGACTGTACATGGCAGACGCAATTGTAAAATGTAAACACGCATCAAACACGCATCAAATTTACCTTTTGTGAGAATAACAAAAGCGCAACCTTGATCAAAGTAATACAATACACAACAACACATAGAATAAAACTGATATAAACACGGTATAAGTGGGAATAAGACGCGTATTTAGACGTGGAATTTGACAACATTTCTTCGCTTCGTTGGCAGAACCGACGCTATAAATATATCTGCTCAAGGCGATCAGGATTATCGAGATGCAGCTATCTGATTTGAAACAAATACCAAGCAATAATCTTAACATAAAGTCAGATATTTATTGTTTCATGATCGAACTGCGGACCTGATAATTATCGAAATATGTAGGCGAAATAATTTTTAATTAGTTAATCACATGATATAGACATCAACACACTCTTAAAGACGCAATACACCGCCATATAATGTCGTTATTTAACTGGGTCGGTGTTTGTTGTTATCAATCGTTTATTGCTTCGTTTTTTAGTAAGACCGTTGTATCTGTTTTGCGCATGCGCAAGTCACTTTCCATATTTGGAATTTCCATATATGGGATTTGTGTTAACCTCAATACCGATCAAGCTCTAACAAATAACCACGCAATTATCTTAGCATAAAAATAAGATATATTGTAATTTATGCAACTACGACCCTGGTAACCCTGATAACTAATAAAATATACCGGCCAATTCATTTTAAGATCGTTATTTCACTTTGTTTAGGCATAAATACACTCTTAAACGCACATAAACGACCCATTGGCGTTAAATTAAATATACTCGGTATTTATTATATTACTTTATTATTGCTCAGTATAGAGTTAGACCCTCGACACATGTCAATATATTTGGGCTGAATTCATCTGATGCGGTATTATTCCTCGAAATAAACAAAGCCCTCGTTACTTCGAAATGTAGTTTGGGCTAACATTTACACAAATCCTCCATGTGTTCTCAGTCGACACACAGATTTCTCAGTCGACACACAGATCATCCCAGAAACAACTGTGAAATAAACAGCCAAGGTTTGGCTGAAATGATGTCTGGACTTCGCGGGGTAAATGAATATAGGCAGCTCAGATGGGGTGATGTTAAATTAAGACAAGATAAGAATGGGATTCGTTAGATACAGTACAATTTTCCCGACGACAAATAAACTCCATACAATTATTCTGATTAACATTTATTGCCGAAAACGAGGGTAGCCTTCGCTCCACGTAATGACATAGTAACATTGTGATTCTTAGCGGTACATGTATATTGAGTTATTGTAAATAACTTACTGATAAATGATAATATTAATGTCACATACATGTAATAATAACAGAAATCATACTATATATAACAGTGTCTTCTAGATATATATTAATCATAATCGATATTTTTAGTGATCACGGTCTTGATAACCAGAACACGAATGTGCCAAACTTTGACAGCTGACAATACGCCAATCAAATGCGATTTGAGATTACATGCATGTGTATTTAATTGGATGAGCTTTCGACGACGTCCACTAAAACGGAAACAAACGTTACTGGCATGTATTAACATAATAATTTGTTGTCAAATACCGCCAAACCGAAGGCAGGCTAAAAATGAAAAACAAGTGATTAAGTTCTTTGTCCTACATTAGGAATATTAGCCTGCAATAACACGAGCGGCACCCTCTGTTGCATTAACTCGCAGCGCGAAAATATACTTCGTGAACACTTCTGCATTCAAGAAATTGACAATTGGTTCATCATATTACATATATACAAATTATCATTATATATATATATACAAATTCTACCAGATACGATAGCCAAAGAAAATTGTACTATCACTAGCGCGAGTTTGACCCTGATCATTGGCGGAACTTTGGACTCAGGGAAACTCTTTCAACCGATAGAAAGAGTCATGTCCGACATAATGAATTGCAATCTAACTATGTACTGGTAAATGTCATGGTCTAGTGAACAGCCGTGCCCTGTACAAATGGGTTTAAAATAATGTGTGCTGGGGATTTATCCTATCAATAGCCTATACTATTCTTTTTATGGCTAGAAAGTCCTAGTACACCTAAACAGATATGCTATAGAGACAGCAGCAGTTCTTCATTGGAAAAAAACATTACATGCTTCGCAGATCAATCGATGGTTACCATTAATTGGATGAAAGCCATTCAGTTTGGTCAGAAATGTTTTAAACACCATCACTGCCATGCCAAATTCAAAATTAAGGAATATTTATTCTTCAACAAATTGGAATTTTACAGCGTAGAAAGTTTGGAAATCAGATTAAGACATTAAATAATTTGTTTCAACATGAAATGTGGTTGAATGGAACTATAACTCATACTTCAATTTAGGCAGTGAACTGATATGACATACATTTGAATTATGTGGAATAGAACAATGTGCTTGTGAATCTGGATACCGTTCACCTGCTTTCAGTCCATTGTCTCAAATACCAGATTACAGATACCGGAACATTCCTTCAAATAAACCATTTTCGCTTAAAATAAATCAGAATTATTTCGTTCAATGTCTTCCCTGGGCAATCCCTAGTCAAACTCGGGGTCACTTTCCCAGCTAATCTAATTTAATTCAACATTAATAAGTTTGTTGGGAACGTTCAAGTAAAACACATTTTCTAAATTATTGGATGAATTCAATTCAACCTTAATGTTTGTTGGGACGTCGACAATTGTATTGAAAATCTGTCATTTTGACAAGAGCCGAAGAGCTTTCTATGTGTGGCAACTGAAACTGTTCATATTTAAGGCACATCTGTATAGTCTCTTCCGTCGGCCAGTAAGTGGTTTTGTTTCGGAGATTTTCCCCATACTTAATGAATATGGCCTTGAGTCCCATCTTGAAAAATTCATGCTGAACGGATCCTTTCCAGATCTAAAATCTTGGAAAACTATTGTTAAGAACGTTGTAATAATTAAATACGCCGAACACTGGAGGAATTCAGTTTCATTGGATGACAACTTATTGATCCTTGGAAAAGTTATTCAAGACCCACTATCTGGGTGGAACATTTGGAAGATGCTTCAGTCTTATCCACGAGCATCCGCAAAACTGAAGAACCTTGCCCTTCTGTTGAACAGAACAACATATTGCAACAACCTAACGTGCCAACAATGTTATATGTGTATGACAATGAAATTGACAATGCCTTATATTCTTGCACTTCCATGTTTATTCTTGCTTTGAGAAATAACTTATGGGACACAATAATCAACCACCATGGAATTTCCGTCAGTATTTATCTCGACAGCCTCCCAAGATGTGATTTTTGTGCACTGCTCCTTGGTTCCGATGACCGCGAGCAGATTATAGATACTAGGTTGATAGGAGGATCTGCTAGAAGATGACCTATAAAACTTACTTCCGACCATACGGATGTGAGGTACCAAAAACATAGCATTCTTTACTTATATTGTATCTTCCTTTAAGCTCAGAATGTCTCGCATTTGTATCACACTATAAACAATGTAAAACTTGAAATTTTGCTTACTGTATATATTCAAGGCATATCAACATTGATTCAACTTGCGCCTCCTACAACGTTTTGTTGTTTTTTTGTCACGCACGGCATTTTATTACTTACCGAAGTATATAACTCACTTCGTCCTACCAATGCCAGTCGGTCACATCCATCGTGAGTATTTCCTTTTACACTCTGACGCATAGGCAAACATTCTGATCTTAAATACCTTCAATATTCATGTTCTTCTCTAAGAAACCATATCACTATAATACTGTCTTCTGTACATATTAGTGTAATATATTCAATATCTACATAGAAGGAGGCAATACAGATATATATATAACAGATTAAACCTTCCGGCTTTTTCTATTTCACTTTAGCTCAACATTACTTTGTTGAGCTACGGGTTTGCGTCCGTCAACAATTTCCGTTAGCACACCCAACAGGTCACAGCTCTCCGATCGTCACCAAACTGCATATGGATCTTCGGGGTGACCTCTGGATTGGAGCTGTCTATTTTTTCACCGAAATTCGTTAAAAACATGACCACCTGCAGCCATCTATTTCAAAATTGAATCTATCGGCACATCCTGCAGCCCGCATTTATTTGAGAATTGTTTATGAAAAAATTACAGGCATGTTTATGATCACCTTTAGATGGGAGCTATCGATTTTTAAAACATTCTTCGATGAAAAACATGGCCACCGGCAGCCATTTTGGATTTTACAATTTGCATGACTAAATTATTATGGCTCACCTTACAGACCACATCCCTCATCCCATCTTCGTTGAAAAACAAGATGGCCAACAAGGGTCGTCGTGGATTTTAATCTTTGTATGACTAAATCCTTCAGCACACTACAAGGCCACCTCCCTTATCCGATCACAACAAAAAAAACTTCATATCGATCCCCGGAGTGACCTCTAGATGGAAGCCATCCATTTTTTCCCGAAATTCGGTAAAAAAAAACATGGCCGCCACCAGCCATGTTGGCATTTAAATTTGAATCTATCGGAACACACCGCAGTCCGCCTTTACTGGAGGATTGTTTTGAAAATGTACAGGCATATTTAGGATCAACTCTAGATGGAAGCTGTCGATTTTTTTTCTGAAAGCTTATAGTCTAATGTTTAGGTCAGTGCTGGGGCGCAGTGTAGCTTGGTCCAAAATTTGTGTTTCCATGGCAACGGAGGGTGTTTTTTTGGCCAGTATAAACATGCCTATAATGGTTTATAACTAGACAGTTTAATGCAGCAAGTCTATCTTTGCATTGATATGGGGTGCTGCCTTGGTGGGCTATCTTTTGACACTGGATATTTCACCTCTACATGTCAAGGTTATATACAAAGGTCATTGATCAAAATATTAGCTGTTTTCATATACGGTCATAAATTTTCTACCACTGAGTTTATATATCAGTTTTGAACACGTTGCTCAGAAATAATCCATATCATATCTGCTACAAGCAGAACTGTGATTTTATTTCAAACGACAATCCAATCGTGAGATTTAGGCCTCTAAATCTTGTGATAATTTTCTAATATGGGTCAAAATCAGTTATCTCCCAAGATATCGTTATGTTGTGTATATTATAGTTAGATACATATATTGAGATCCCATAAGGGTTGAATTGTGACTTTATTGACTAAAGCATAACACTTCAAATATATGCTGCTTAGTTATAGGAAACACGTTTTTGGAGGTGGTGCCTACATGGGGGTCCTATGTCGTTATAAAATCAGGTTCCAATGGTAACAGCATGAAATATTTGGGGAAACAATTGTTAACTCATAGTTAACTCATTATTGATCCATCAAACGGACTGGGCCACTATGACATATAGGATCAAGGTCAACGTCATTGGAAAACATGATATTTTGGTCTATTTTGTGTTGTCTCATATTTCGCTACCCCTAGTGCAAATACATTTATGCATAAATTTATGCAAATACAAGTCACGAACCAACCCAACGTAAGGGGTTTCCACACATGAGCTATCTCGGGAGGTGGAACGTCCAGAAGGACCTACACAGAGAACTAGTTAGTTGTTAAGCGTTTACGCCGCCACCTGAAGGAAAATATTGTTAACTGAAGACCACATCAAGCATATATTATATAACGATGCAAATGTCAAAAAGATTACTTTAATCATATATTTAGAAGGGAACTTTTTGGAGGAGCGTTCTCAGCTCGTACGAACAAGAGCATCACTAGGGCGTGGCAAAATACGCCAGATATACCCCTAATTTCAATGCCAAAATGTGGTCAAATTCATGTTGAAATATTTCCGTAACACATGCGAAAATAATGAGACAGAACCTATATTCGAACCTGGCCTGTAGTTTTAGCTGGGGATATACACGTAACAAACTTTGGTTCAGATAAAATAATCCAATCTGCAAGTTATCGATCGTAAACCATAAATGTTAACAGACGGTCAAATTCTAAGTCGAAAAAGGGCCGTAACTCGTGTAAAAATAATTGGACGGAACCCATATTCGAACTTGGTCTCTATTTTTAGATGGGAAATACACATACCAACTTTGGTTCAGATCAAATATCCAAACTGGAGTTATCGATCGGAAACCAAATATTTTAAGAGACGGACGTACGGACTGATTACATAATACGACCTTTTTCAAAAAGGCGTAAACAAATTGATTGGAAATAAATAACTGCCATTCGAAGTACATGATCTGAACTAGTAAAAAGGCTCGAATGACTATTTAATAGATAGTAACAATGATTCAAGAATGTTAACAGAATGTTAGTTATGTGATGGAAATTAAGAGTAGCCATTTGCAACAAATGTTACATTCAAGAACCAGCCCAATGAATACACGTGTTGGTATGTATGTCATTCACCCAAGCGGGGGGGGGGCAATCATCTGTAAATAGGCCACATTATTAGAGATAGCTGTTCAGCTGGGGGGATTGGCTATGGATATATGACCTAAAACCATCTCAGCCCAAAGGTTTATATCAATTCTTGAAACATTATGCTTACAAAGTTCAGTTCTTGAAGCAGTATTTCCCTCTATTATATAGTCATTCGGGCCCTTTACTAGTTCAGATCATGCAATTGTTATTGCAGTAATTCATTTCCAACCAAAATTTAGCTCAACTCATCCGATCATCGGGTGACATCTACAGCCATCAATATTTTCCGAAATTCGTTAAAACACATTGCCGCCAGCAGCCGTTTTTTTTTATTTCAAATTTGAATCCACCACCACACCCTGCAGCCTGGATTTATTGACGTCACACGACATTAATGACGTTCTCTTCGACCATAAAATATAAGCATCATGACACACGACAAAACAAGCCCTGCTTGAATGTGCCTGAATAAACCTTGTAAGTCTGTTTTTTTAATTCATGGATTCCAGGACGGTGGTGAGTACTAAACACAAAACGACATGTGGGTTTGTCGATACGGCACTTGTGCCATCGCGGAAGGATAGAACTCTGGGCTGTGCCTTTCGTTCTATCATTCTGCAATACCACTCGTGTCGTATCAACAAACACATTCGTGTTGTTCTGTGTATAGATAGACATTTTCTTTCAAATTCTTAGTGACTGTTCAAAGACAAGAGTCATCAAATATGCCGACATGACTGAAGAAACTAATTTGTATTTGCCATATTCACTTTACTCCAAGCACGCAGAGATGACTTCATAATGTCCTACATGATACGCGAGCGATACCATTATATATGCATACAATGGTAGGAAGGTAGGAAGTCGATTGTAAAGGATCTGTTTTGAGACGTATTAGACCTTTTGTAGAACACCACCAACTGACACTGGCACATTTGATAATATTTAGCAACAAATTACATGACTGCACACATAAATTACTCCGACATTCCAAGCACATAGTTGCGATTTTTCATTGGATTTTGAGTGCAATCGATATCTTTAAACGGACAGATTTGGAGTCACGACAGTAATTCGCAAACACTTGAACATAATTTTCTCATTAGTTGCAAAACATGCTGAGTAAAACATGAATAGACGGTCGAGAACGGTGGAAATTCCATTCCTCAAACTGTTTTCTCTCTACGCTTTCGATATTGACATTTCCAATACGAATGGCATATTACTTTGATAGTGTCAACGGTTATTGAATCTTTGGTGGCTTAGAAAACGCGCGGTCCTGTAAACTAATCAGTGCATCGTTTTGTGCTCGATCGATATTTCGCAAACAAGCCAATTTCTCAAGCAGGGATTTCTGTGAACTAAACAGTTTGAACACGAGTCACTGGTAGACGCGGATAGAATTCTAGTTACACGCGGACATATCTCCTATGCATTAATTATGAGGCAAGTTGGCGGGGGTTAGAAGACGGGAAAATATCGCGACAGACTTTCCCCAACACCTTTTGGTCGGTGAATTTAATTGCTTTAATGTCTCAAGGAATCGGGGAGCTAAATGTATTCCAGAGTCGGGGAGCGCGAGTGCACCGTGGAATGCTAGAGGTGACGTAGCTGGAGAATGGCATTCGCCTGATACATGTGACACGTTATTAAAGGGTGAAATATGGCTTATTTGAATTCTACACCATATCTAAATAATTTAAACTGGTGAATTAATGGGGGAATGGATTTTTGTGAGTGGGAAATTTATTTAACTAGCCAGGGTTTTTCCAGGTAACAATTGGCTGTGGAATAGCTCTGTCGTAAACACATGACCAATGATTTTTCTTGCATTTTCATGATCAAGTGGTGTCAATCTAACTGGGTAAACATCACTCGAGTGGCCTGCAGGCTTCATTTTTAGTGAATTTGGCTGAAACGTTAACGATGTCGTCTATGGGAAACAATTTAGTTCAGTGATTCCTCAAAGGTGGCATAGTACGACGATAATATGATTAAGAAACATGTATACACCATTTACCCCATTACTATATGCTATCAACGCTGTCGTCATCGACACCATCATCATCCATGACATTTTATTTATATTATCATCACCACTTCGTGGCCGTCGTGCTCCGACATGCTCGTCATCCCCATCATATAGTCGTTGCTGGTGGCAATGCCCAGTTGATACCATCATCATCATTCGTACTCATATCCACCTCTTCAAATTAATGGGGCCTCCACGTACGACTCGTAATATAAGGTATGCGTTATGCTGAGTTGAAAATATATTCTCTCCGTTGCGTGCGTTATCGAATACAAATTAACGGACGCGTCGCAGCTGTCTGAGCGCACAGCAATCTGATTTCATATAAATGTGTTTAACCCTTTACCCAACAGAACGGCCCTGTGCCAATGCAGTCTCTTATATATGCGAGTCGACCATAGGTCGCCTCGCATATATAAGAGAATGCATTGGCTTAACACATTAAAAATTATAAAATTGTTAAAGAATGTAAGAAAAAATGGTAAAAAAAGATTTTTTTTAGGCCAATGCATTCTCTTATATATGCGAGGCGACCTATGGTCGACTCGCATATATAAGAGAATGCATTGGCACAGGGCATAACTATAACCATCACAATGTGGTCAATGAGCCGGTTCCAATGATATCCATATTTGTATGGTTTTATTGAGACAGACCCAAGATATTTTAGGCTGTTGAAGCTTTATTTGGCCGGTTTGTTGGGTAAAGGGTTAACGCATGCGTTTTACGAATGCGTTGTGTGGACATAAGACCATGGGGGTATAGTACTATCATGGTATCATGGAACTACTAGGGTACTCTACCATATTGCAGTGAATGCCGTTGCAAAGTGCCGTACGTCTGTCATATTAGACTAGATTATTCTACTATATATGCATGTATGTAGCCCATGCAAGTCTTCTCGGTCCACAACAACTTGGGATATTTACTCTACAAACAAGGTTACATCTTTCGATGAATCCATTTATTGAAAAAGCAAATGGAGCTAAATTTATTGCATGAGTGTCAAACACTTGTGTTTAGTGGACACAGGGACAGTGCAACGCAATTATGTGAAAGGTGTACGCGCCGTGCGTAACCTAAACGCAACGCGTTTAAGACGCATTTGGGTGATTCTCCATTAAATGAACAATTTCGTCCGGAACATTCTGGGGAAAAAAAGTTTGTCACATGCCGATGAATTTTATGTGAGTATGTAGCACAGATATTGGTGACCACGAAAATGACATTTGGAAAAATTATAGGGCCAGGTCAAGGTCAATCAAGGTCGTTCATTACAGCATGTGCCAATGACGTTTTTTGGGGTTGAATCAGGGCAACGTCATTGTCAAATTCGCCCTTTCTCCAAAACTTGTTGACATGTGCCCTTTAATAGTTGAATTATCGTTATGAGTATATATTGTTTGAGTAGCCGATGATGTGTCCGCCCAAACGACGTATTGCGTAGCTCCGCGCGTTGAGACGTCTATGAGATACAGCCATTTGAATATACGTGGTGGAAATTGATGTGCTTTGTGGGCGTGACTTAGAGTTCAAACTCTCTAAATGTCAACGAATACAGCGTTCATATATGATAATTGGAAACAGATTTTGATCGCATAAAAGGCGATTCCTATCAAGTCGGGCATGCCCTGGTCCCTCGTACACTTGGTTTGACTCCAAACGATCGAGGAACTCTGATGTAGACAACGTGAACATACGTCAATCAAAGTCTGTTCCCCAAGGGGTTCGCCAAATTGCAATGATAATTTAGAGTAGAAAACATTGTCGATGGATTTCTCTTACATGTTTCAAGATATTGAACTGAAATTTGGTATTTAGGGGTTTCTCGGTGCGCTCAATCAGATAGAATTGTCAGTGTGATATTCTGATGGTCCAAAATGTGTATATTGACGCCGTTGCTATAACACACGAGCCGGAAATCGCCCCGCAGGCAGAACGGTTGTTGACAAGTACGGAAATAATTGACTTTTCAAACTGTCATCTGCTTCTCACTGAGACTGTTTGATGTAAACGTCAATCCATTTAGAGAATTCGTTAGATTCCGTTGATCACCCCCCCCCCCCACCACCACTCATTCACTCACCCCCCCCCCCCCCCCCCCGATTTTATATAAACGCACTAAAACTAATCCATATGTCATATTTGTTCTTTTTATTTACACCCAGATCATCCCTTAACATGTTTTATTTGTTAGATCGTGTTTGCGTCTCTGGATATTTCAAAATTAAAATTGAGTCATTACCCAAACAGAAGGAGTGTTTGGGTAATGACGCGTTTGGGTAATGACGATTTTCGTTTCAGCGTGCTCTTATATTTTGAATATCCATCACCTATGAAAATGAACTAGTTTATGAACAAACAACCGCTGCGAGCTTTCGAAATAAACTTTTAATCGTTCGCCTACAGCATGTAACATTCAAATTATCCGCGTTTGTGTAATGACGCTGAATAAATATACGCTAGCGATTTCTAGTTTCAAAGGTTGATTTTGAAAAATTATTCAAGGAAACATAACCTTGGTTTATTTTTTCTAGACATTAAAGGATATTTACTCCACGATGCAACCATAGATATGAACAAGCTATGTTTCTGGTGAAAATATCCGCCGTCTTTATCGTGCGTTTGGGTAATGATTCTATATAACGGGACATGCTTTTGGAAGACTTCACATGCTTTCCACTAACTAAATATTTTATTTCATAAAATTAAACGAATTGCATGGCGTTCAGTGCAAAATTCCGCACAAGAATATTAATTGGTTTAAAGATAAATCGTTCGGTGGCGAATGGGAACAATCAGGGAAGTTGAATGCCTTTGATTTGGGACATGCTGTTTCGGGGTACGTAGCCTGTAATATACACATGGCATATATGTTGTCACACGTCCATACTAAACCCGAAATGTATCTAATAAATGCCTGTATCGTGAGCTACAAGATCATTACCATCACTTTTATGTATGGTGGCCATTGTTTTTCATAGGATGAACTAATAACGCAGGACATGGGTTTGCTCGTTTACGGGAGAATCACCCATGCGCGTATTTGCGTACGCAATACTTGCGTACATGTGCGTACTTGCATAATTGCGTACGCAATATTTGCGTATGCGCGTATTTGCGTACGCAATACTTGCGTACATGTGCGTACTTGCATAATTGCGTACGCAATATTTGCGTGTGGGTGATTCTCCATTAAATGAACAATTTCGTCCGGAACATTCTGGGGAAAAAAAGTTTGTCACATGCCGATGAATTTTATGTGAGTATGTAGCACAGATATTGGTGACCACGAAAATGACATTTGGAAAAATTATAGGGCCAGGTCAAGGTCAATCAAGGTCGTTCATTACAGCATGTGCCAATGACGTTTTTTGGGGTTGAATCAGGGCAACGTCATTGTCAAATTCGCCCTTTCTCCAAAACTTGTTGACATGTGCCCTTTAATAGTTGAATTATCGTTATGAGTATATATTGTTTGAGTAGCCGATGATGTGTCCGCCCAAACGACGTATTGCGTAGCTCCGCGCGTTGAGACGTCTATGAGATACAGCCATTTGAATATACGTGGTGGAAATTGATGTGCTTTGTGGGCGTGACTTAGAGTTCAAACTCTCTAAATGTCAACGAATACAGCGTTCATATATGATAATTGGAAACAGATTTTGATCGCATAAAAGGCGATTCCTATCAAGTCGGGCATGCCCTGGTCCCTCGTACACTTGGTTTGACTCCAAACGATCGAGGAACTCTGATGTAGACAACGTGAACATACGTCAATCAAAGTCTGTTCCCCAAGGGGTTCGCCAAATTGCAATGATAATTTAGAGTAGAAAACATTGTCGATGGATTTCTCTTACATGTTTCAAGATATTGAACTGAAATTTGGTATTTAGGGGTTTCTCGGTGCGCTCAATCAGATAGAATTGTCAGTGTGATATTCTGATGGTCCAAAATGTGTATATTGACGCCGTTGCTATAACACACGAGCCGGAAATCGCCCCGCAGGCAGAACGGTTGTTGACAAGTACGGAAATAATTGACTTTTCAAACTGTCATCTGCTTCTCACTGAGACTGTTTGATGTAAACGTCAATCCATTTAGAGAATTCGTTAGATTCCGTTGATCACCCCCCCCCCCCCCACCACCACTCATTCACTCACCCCCCCCCCCCCCCCCCCCCCGATTTTATATAAACGCACTAAAACTAATCCATATGTCATATTTGTTCTTTTTATTTACACCCAGATCATCCCTTAACATGTTTTATTTGTTAGATCGTGTTTGCGTCTCTGGATATTTCAAAATTAAAATTGAGTCATTACCCAAACAGAAGGAGTGTTTGGGTAATGACGCGTTTGGGTAATGACGATTTTCGTTTCAGCGTGCTCTTATATTTTGAATATCCATCACCTATGAAAATGAACTAGTTTATGAACAAACAACCGCTGCGAGCTTTCGAAATAAACTTTTAATCGTTCGCCTACAGCATGTAACATTCAAATTATCCGCGTTTGTGTAATGACGCTGAATAAATATACGCTAGCGATTTCTAGTTTCAAAGGTTGATTTTGAAAAATTATTCAAGGAAACATAACCTTGGTTTATTTTTTCTAGACATTAAAGGATATTTACTCCACGATGCAACCATAGATATGAACAAGCTATGTTTCTGGTGAAAATATCCGCCGTCTTTATCGTGCGTTTGGGTAATGATTCTATATAACGGGACATGCTTTTGGAAGACTTCACATGCTTTCCACTAACTAAATATTTTATTTCATAAAATTAAACGAATTGCATGGCGTTCAGTGCAAAATTCCGCACAAGAATATTAATTGGTTTAAAGATAAATCGTTCGGTGGCGAATGGGAACAATCAGGGAAGTTGAATACCTTTGATTTGGGACATGCTGTTTCGGGGTACGTAGCCTGTAATATACACATGGCATATATGTTGTCACACGTCCATACTAAACCCGAAATGTATCTAATAAATGCCTGTATCGTGAGCTACAAGATCATTACCATCACTTTTATGTATGGTGGCCATTGTTTTTCATAGGATGAACTAATAACGCAGGACATGGGTTTGCTCGTTTACGGGAGAATCACCCATGCGCGTATTTGCGTACGCAATACTTGCGTACATGTGCGTACTTGCATAATTGCGTACGCAATATTTGCGTATGCGCGTACGCAATACTTGCGTACATGTGCGTACTTGCATAATTGCGTACGCAATATTTGCGTGTGGGTGATTCTCCATTAAATGAACAATTTCGTCCGGAACATTCTGGGGAAAAAAAGTTTGTCACATGCCGATGAATTTTATATGAGTATGTAGCACAGATATTGGTGACCACGAAAATGACATTTGGAAAAATTATAGGGCCAGGTCAAGGTCAATCAAGGTCGTTCATTACAGCATGTGCCAATGACGTTTTTTGGGGTTGAATCAGGGCAACGTCATTGTCAAATTCGCCCTTTCTCCAAAACTTGTTGACATGTGCCCTTTAATAGTTGAATTATCGTTATGAGTATATATTGTTTGAGTAGCCGATGATGTGTCCGCCCAAACGACGTATTGCGTAGCTCCGCGCGTTGAGACGTCTATGAGATACAGCCATTTGAATATACGTGGTGGAAATTGATGTGCTTTGTGGGCGTGACTTAGAGTTCAAACTCTCTAAATGTCAACGAATACAGCGTTCATATATGATAATTGGAAACAGATTTTGATCGCATAAAAGGCGATTCCTATCAAGTCGGGCATGCCCTGGTCCCTCGTACACTTGGTTTGACTCCAAACGATCGAGGAACTCTGATGTAGACAACGTGAACATACGTCAATCAAAGTCTGTTCCCCAAGGGGTTCGCCAAATTGCAATGATAATTTAGAGTAGAAAACATTGTCGATGGATTTCTCTTACATGTTTCAAGATATTGAACTGAATTTTGGTATTTAGGGGTTTCTCGGTGCGCTCAATCAGATAGAATTGTCAGTGTGATATTCTGATGGTCCAAAATGTGTATATTGACGCCGTTGCTATAACACACGAGCCGGAAATCGCCCCGCAGGCAGAACGGTTGTTGACAAGTACGGAAATAATTGACTTTTCAAACTGTCATCTGCTTCTCACTGAGACTGTTTGATGTAAACGTCAATCCATTTAGAGAATTCGTTAGATTCCGTTGATCACCCCCCCCCCCCCCCCACCACCACTCATTCACTCACCCCCCCCCCCCCCGATTTTATATAAACGCACTAAAACTAATCCATATGTCATATTTGTTCTTTTTATTTACACCCAGATCATCCCTTAACATGTTTTATTTGTTAGATCGTGTTTGCGTCTCTGGATATTTCAAAATTAAAATTGAGTCATTACCCAAACAGAAGGAGTGTTTGGGTAATGACGCGTTTGGGTAATGACGATTTTCGTTTCAGCGTGCTCTTATATTTTGAATATCCATCACCTATGAAAATGAACTAGTTTATGAACAAACAACCGCTGCGAGCTTTCGAAATAAACTTTTAATCGTTCGCCTACAGCATGTAACATTCAAATTATCCGCGTTTGTGTAATGACGCTGAATAAATATACGCTAGCGATTTCTAGTTTCAAAGGTTGATTTTGAAAAATTATTCAAGGAAACATAACCTTGGTTTATTTTTTCTAGACATTAAAGGATATTTACTCCACGATGCAACCATAGATATGAACAAGCTATGTTTCTGGTGAAAATATCCGCCGTCTTTATCGTGCGTTTGGGTAATGATTCTATATAACGGGACATGCTTTTGGAAGACTTCACATGCTTTCCACTAACTAAATATTTTATTTCATAAAATTAAACGAATTGCATGGCGTTCAGTGCAAAATTCCGCACAAGAATATTAATTGGTTTAAAGATAAATCGTTCGGTGGCGAATGGGAACAATCAGGGAAGTTGAATGCCTTTGATTTGGGACATGCTGTTTCGGGGTACGTAGCCTGTAATATACACATGGCATATATGTTGTCACACGTCCATACTAAACCCGAAATGTATCTAATAAATGCCTGTATCGTGAGCTACAAGATCATTACCATCACTTTTATGTATGGTGGCCATTGTTTTTCATAGGATGAACTAATAACGCAGGACATGGGTTTGCTCGTTTACGGGAGAATCACCCATTTATGTGAAAGCAGAATTAAAGCCGGTTTTTCGGATGCATCGTTTGAAGCATAGATAATATTTGGGTCTTTCACACTTGTCCAGAAAACTCACCCGGCACTTTCACTTATTGGCTCGGGTTTAAAGTGGACCGTTCCTCGAGATATAATGTATTGTCATTCTGTTTATTTTTGTTATATCTTATGTTATGAAGTAGTATTAGAGCAAACTGATATCCTGTCACTCGCATGTACACTGCTTGCAACGAAATTATGTTCATCAAAGTATAGATAACTGATTATGATATTGTCGAAGGAACCTTGTGATTTTCGTTTCTTCACAAGTTGATATTCCCGAAAACAACGTGGCCGTTTTTTTTTTCTCTGGTGGTATTACACAAGATAGAAGAGTAACATATCCTCCTCTTCTGAAGACTCCATTTTGAAAAGAGATATTAACAGGAGGAATCTCTAAATATTAGAGAAAGCACTAGTAACGCTCGTCCGTTGTTGGGCAGAAGTGGACATGTGTGGACGGAAGAAACGGGCCCTTTCTAGTAATGCATCCGGAAATCTGAAACGCAACATCCGCAAAGGACTTGTCTGAACACTACTTCACGCAATGGGTCAGAAGAAACATCATGCAGGTTATGTTATATTTCATTCAATGTCATTCAAAATACACAGGAATCCCCGACCAATACACAAGTTACTGGCTAGCCGAATATCGACGAAGATCCCCACTCCCGGACATTTTCGGTAGACTTCGAGATCTGCATAGATGATATAGTGTCCGAGATCAGCCCATATATATACTATAGTATTACGAAGTATAGCCATCTTTTAAAATCGCACTTTTCACACTCAGATGGGCTCACATGCACCAGGATTATCAAATCTAGGGGATTTGACGGCGATCATAGATTGACCACTATTGTTTATCGCGGTTACATAAAAGCCTGCGTATAACAGTAAATGTTTGGTTCACTTCAGTTATGAACAACCGCGTGAAAGGTCATGGAGCCAAATATAACACTGATTAACCCTTTACCCAACAAAACGGCCAAAACCGGCCAAATAAAGCTTCAACAGCCTAAAATATCTTCGGTCTGTCTCAATAGAACCATACAAATATGGATATCATTGGAACCGGCTCCTTGACCACATTGTGATAGTTACAGTTATGCCCTGTGTCAATGCATTCTCTTATATATGCGAGGCGATATTGGAGAGAATGCATTGGCCTAAAAAAGATCTTTTTTAAACACTTTTTACCATTTTTTCTACATTCTTTAACAATTTTATAATGTTTAATGTGTTAAGCCAATGCATTCTCTTATATATGTGAGGCGACCTATGGTCGACTCGCATATATAAGATAATGCATTGGCACAGGGCCCTTCTGTTGGGTAAAGGGTTAAACAAACGATTGTACAGAAAAACGTTCACATTCTTGAAAATAAGGAGACGGGAAGTATCCAACAGCGTCTGAAAAATTAAGTTTGCATCGAGATATTCATTAGTAACTGAATGGTGCTTACTTTGGATAATTTGTACCATACACAAACCTCCGGTCATGCTCTTCTAATGGGTTGGACCAAACCTTTAAAACTTGAATTCTACGTTACATGTACCTTGGCTCTTCGCTAATTCAAAGGACCCAATAATGTCTTCAATCCGCATCCCGCCCAAATATTCAGTCTGGGTCTGTACGGCTCTGTGCGCGAAACATGCGGGTTTTAACAGGTGATTGCTTCATGATTGGATCAACCATATCTAAGCCATAGCGCGTACCTTGTGCGGGCATCTCGTGCGTTGGGTTGGTACCAAATAGACCACCCGGTTTATAAAATAAACACAACTAGTGAATATGGGCCCTAGAGTGCCTATCATGTTATATGAACGTTATATTAACGTAATTATTTGGGGCAGTTATGTGCCGAGTCGAAAATCATTGTTGAAGCCCACATATATGAAAAACGCATTACCTTCCGACTGCAAGAGCTATTCTTCAGAAACCACTGGAATGTGATTACCCATAACTACGGTGGTTTCGCTGGCGTTCGGCAGCTATTTCTATTATCCGAATCGGTTCGCTCGTGGGGATATGTCGATCGAATGCTCGTTAACAACTCTCTCCATTGTGTACAAACTGACGCTAGCTAGTCTTCTGGGAAGAGGAGGCAAACACGACCTCAGGTGGTTGCCTTCTGATGAAAACGTCAAGTCTATTGAGCGAATTACGCTCAATGTGTATTGACAGCATGCGTAAAATTCCATTCCAGAGATCACGAATATAACCAATATGCTACAATGGTCGGCCGTTTGTCTGTGAAAAAAAAGTCTGTAAGTGCAAATGTTCTGGGTCCTCAGCGGCCTTAATCACCATTATTATACGCCCGAACGAAGTTATGGGGTTTACTGGAATAAGCGTGTACATATACGCCCGTCTGCATGCCCGTCCGACGGTGGAGGCAACTTTGTACGTGGTTGTATTCCTTCATTTTGCAGTTAAATTTGTTTTAACTTGGCACGTACATTTAGTATCATGGGAATCTAGTCACCTGCGTTTATGAGGTCATCTGACTTTTTATTGGAGCTATTCCCTTTTTTTTCAACTTAGAAATATGTTTGTCGTGGACGCAACTTTGTCACAACTTGTATGTCTCCATTTTTAAGTCAGTTTAAAAAAAAGACTTGGCACAGATATTCAGTACATGGGAATGTGTACCTGCGATAATGAGGTCCGTCCAACTTTGTTTTAGTGGAGTTATACCCCCATTTTTAACTTAAGGGGTTACTGTACACTAAATCAGGTCCTTGATGGAGTCATAAATTCATTTCATTATAATTACTTTGTTGTTTGCATCGTTCATGCAGTCTCTCTGAAAAGTCGACGAAATTCAAATATCAAATCCTATATCGGATGTATACGTACGTTTCTAGGACTCTTTATTAAATCCTATATCGGATGTATACGTACGTTTCTAGGACTCTTTATTAAATCCTATACCGGATGTATACGTACGTTTCTAGGACTCTTTATTAAAATTAGGCTCTGATCAGGGGTCAATTGCGTTGACAATTGTCCCACGCATTGTCAAAGTCAACTATTGTTGGAAAAATAAATACAGCCGATATATCCATAATTCATTTTACTCATCGGAAAATAGGAGACATCATCTTCGAGTTTTTCACCAGTCAACGATATTCGGGACTGATTATTCTTTCGCATCTAGTTGTATTTATAACTATTTATATATATTTCTAAATACTACGATTCTCTTCTCACTAACATTTACTCCGCCAGGAATGCACTCCATATTTGGAAACGGTTTATTACGTCATGTTAGGAATGCCGCGTCGTCGTAAAAATTAAATATTATTGAAAATTCAAGAGACGTACATCCGATATAGGATTTTCGTCGGCTTTTCAAATAGACTGATAGAGCACATTTTTTTGTTTTTGCACATATCAATGCATCAAATTCATCCATTTATTGCATATATTCTGTTGAGCCAAATGGCGTTTTGCGCTCCAAAATAAACCTAATAATATTCGCTTTTGATTTTTTAACCCGATATCGAAATACGTTGATAAATACTTGAACTACCGTTCTACGAGCACTATATGTCCCAGAAAGACGCAATAAAGTAATAAATCATGCAACTTTGTTTTGGATCACAAACAAACAACAGCTATGAGCACGGCGAGTGGCGATTCCTTTCATTGCGCTCGCGTACTACGAGTAATGAAATTACAATGGGCAACGAATGGAATGATCGAGCGTAAATTCAGCGTAACTACTCGGAGTACCCTGGCTACACCTACGACCGAGGGGGTGTAATTTCGAGAGTATTGTAATGTGAAGTCACTTTCCGCGAAAAGATCGGTTGTCAACTGATAAAGCACATGGAAAATATTTATGTAATGGACTAAATGAATTTAATTTTTTATATTTTGTCATAAATATGTAATATATAATTCAGAAATATATAATTCAATTGAATGACAGTTAAAATTATTTATCCAAAGTTTTATATACTTAGTGTCAAGGTTGTTCTAAAATTAGGTATTTTGCTTGTTCCATGAAAGTCAAAATTCTCGTTAGTTTCATTGTGAATATCATATCTTTTTGCCCATTTACTTAAGTCTTCGTCTGCTCGACACGCCCAGTGTGAGTTTTGTCAAATATCCGGAATAAAAAAATGTTTTGTTTGCAGTTATAACTATGTTATATAGATTACTCCAGTCACTAAAAATCATTCCATTCATTTTACCCAGGGTAATTTACTCGTTGCAACCGAGCGTAATGAATGGAATCGCCCCCTGGAACAGACAAATGCGTTCCGTGTTAGTCTATTTCCGATATGGTATAAATAAAGAACGCTTCTGTACGAAAACATTATTGTCAGCTGGAAAATGGCTGTGATCACGGCAAGTATTTTTCAGAGCATACGAAGCCGGTATATCAATATTTCGTGTATTTAGCAACATATCGTATACCTCCTTCGTAGTTTTATCAGCTTCATCCAGTTGTCGGTAACCGTGGTCATATTTCTGATATTTTCAAATACTATTTGTACATATACACGTGTGAGGTCTGTATACAAAGAACAGGAAATGATTAACATTTTGTTTGCAACTGTACTTGGGCCAGCCGTCAACCGATGTCGGACAGATCGGAATAACGTCCAATTAGGAATGGTAAATGAAACGAACATTTAATCATGGCTAACGTGAAGTCCGGTTACGGATTATGGAAATAAGAGCGAAGTGACAGAGACTTTGAGTGGGGGTCGGCTATTCTGACCTCAAGATTACGAAGATGACAAATCACGATAATTAAAACAGACTTTTGTCACTAGAGACCCAAGTCACGGTAATTAATACGATCAAGAATTCAGCACAGACTGATGTCACTGACCGGCAATTAGTGATTTCTTCTGAGAGACCTCTTCTGATTACACTCTTCGGTCTGTGTGCCTGTCCGACAATTTCTGATTTCTTCTGAGGGACTGCTTCTGATTACAGTGTTCGGTCAGTGCGAACACACCAACGGGCCTCATGTACACACACAGAGGGAGGTCGTGGTTGGCGAGGCCGCCGAAGTCTTGATTTAACGACATTTCAATTTCAAATGATAATGTAACGCGTTACTGACTAGAACAAATCATTCGTTTGCCTCACACATGAACGTCATAACGCCGACATTTCACGTGTCAATCACTTACAGATGCTAGTGTGGTCGTTGACGCCAGAATAAATTGGATACAAGCTTATTTTGGTATCATTCGACGCGGAAATCCTCAGGAACAACATATCCAAAATCCGCAAAAATCCACTTTGGGGAAATTGTGTTATCCACTATGGCGTCCAACATGGTTCTTGGAACAAGTCATTGTTCGATATGTTGAATGTGGCATCGAAATAACGCAGTTGTATCAATTTATGTGAAAATAGAGTAGGGGAGGGAATAGTGTGAGACGGACAGAATATAATACAATAGAGGCCATGACATGACTCTTAAAATGGCCGCAACTCCAAGCCATACCACGAAGAAAGCAACATATGGATAACCACATAGGAGTGAAAATACGTCTTGGCCACATATAAGTCTGTTGTTAAATATCATTTGAGGTAAACATATCATTAAAACAGATAATTCTGAAAGATTTGTCGGTCATTGCAACGCATTCAAACCCCCAATGTTTTACGTCTTTAAAGTTTGGGTTTTCTCCTTATCCAACATCCATCTATCGAACCAAAAATACTAATTTCGGTGCATGGTAGTTTCGTTCGGCATGGTGATTAAAAATTGGATGTGATGTAGAAAATTAAGTGCATACCCTTGCGGTAAAATTACTAGTTACATTTCCGGAATTTTCAACACTCCATGATAATAAACCATACATATATGTCGCAATGCTTATTATACTGTAAAGATATATAAATATCTTCAATTGATTAGCACCGTATCTCACCAGATCAAAGAGACGGTACATCGTATAGGTTATGTAAGACTAATTTTCATGCTGCTAACAAATCGGTTTCTTAGTAGACAATTTTGTTCAAATTACTTCAGTCGCCACTTTACAATTGGAATATGCTACCACACAACGCAAACTATTAGTGGTCACTATCTTTTTGTTTGAAAATATCTTACCATTACCACACACTAAATATCAGGTGATCACAATTTAAAGAACGTTCGCGCCACTGTTGCTATTTGTGGTTTGGTTTTGTGTGCGGCAGCTACGTGTGACATAGGGGGGGGGGTAAACGCGGTGACGCAGTTGCAGAAAACGTAGTAAGATTCGTGTATATGTGGCCTTGGTGAATACAACCAAATATAATTTCCAGATATAAACAGTCTCTGCCACAGAGTTTGTAGGCAATTTTGGTCAAGTTTGAGAATTTATTGAAGATAGGCTTTGGTACTCCTTTATGTCATAATAAATTGCGGTCATAGTCTATTCATGCATTCTTGTGATAAAAGCGACTATTCATCTTTCATCACTTGATCGGAGGCAACTATGACTACTATTTTGAGACACGGACAATACGGTCTACACATTTACCCAGCACTATATGAATATCTCTCATACTGTTCTATGGCTGTGGATTTTGAAAGGTTTGATGTTTAGATAAAAAATAAATGATGATCGGTCACATTCGCGAGACCGCTATGAATACATATATTTCTTCCAGAAAAGGTAACAAAATCAATACATCTCTATTAAATCCCACTTAACTGTTTAATTAACACGAATCAAGATAAACAGTATACAGATACAACCCTGCTATTTTTTCGATTCTGTTCGCCCAAAAGTCCAGATTTAACCGTTGCATGAGACCCCGCTCTCGTGTGAGATACACTAGATAGAATTCTTACAACTCTGATAATTCGAGCTTTTGTTCACTCGTATAGGACTACATATAGCTATTCAATTTTGCAAACAAAATGTTAATTTAATTCGATTATGTCCAATTTGGCGGCAGCATTTTCCGATACCCACAGATAAGTGGGACGCCATCTTGGATCCTGCATTTTCACATGAACGGATTTTGGATATGTTGTTACTGGTGTTTTTCCGCGTCGAATGAAACCAAAACCAGCTTGTATTCAATTTATTCTGGGTTCAACTCTCCCACGACCGCACTATGCTGTGCCATTTCCTGAAATATATCAGGGCTGGGAACCTATATACATGTACGTCACAATTTGATCGAAATGGTGTCATGATACCACGCCTGACAATTTCGACATTCATAGATATCAGCAAGCTATTATGGACTAATGCACTATTTGTTTTTGAAATAAGTTCGATATGAGCTTATTTTCAGAACATGCTGGCTGGGAAGAAATATATGTAAATTCACCGATAATCGCTACACTGCAAAAGCAACTGACAAACTTGCTCAGAATACGAATCGGCGTGTGTGCCCATTGCGTGGATCACAAACCCGTGCTCATCGGGATTCGAACCTGCTTCGCCATAGTAAGTAATGCTTTATTATCAGCCAATTGGTAATTTGGTACAGATTCAGATTCATATAATTCTTCTACCAAATACATGGTTTTAAGAATATATATAAATATGCATAAGCATAGATTCAAAACATATAATTGCTCGCAACATGCAGACGATCAAGATGAGATCATAATTACGCAGATAATATAACTACCAAGACAATAATTACACAGGAGAGTAATTAGCTCTTTCATTGATGTGGCAAATAAATTTACACAAGTTTCGAATTATATTTGGTTTGCTATTTGAAAGAAGAAAAGTTAATTTTCTCTGATTATGAAAGTTCCAATAAGATTTCTTTATGTACCTTTTTCTGTTATGGGCTAGTTCTGGACATTCAAGTAATACGTGATATTCATCACCAATAACATTCATTTCACAAAACGTGCATTTGCGCTCAGACAGAGAAAACATCTAATACACTATGTACAAATGAGAACGCTCCGGTCTAAATATTTTAAAATTCACATGTAAACAGTAAATACAGAAAACAATCATGGCGCGCACACGCACACACGATACAATATAAAATCAACAACAAAAATAATTCTGTGAAATAATAGATATATTTATATATATACTCGTATATTCGTTCTATAACATGTACCTATTGCGATAAAACGCCAAATAAACATACACGTACTTACGTAAATAATTACAACATATAAAAAAAAGTGGACAGTTAAGTGTATAATAGAGCTTTCGCTTGTAAAAATCTGAAACTATAGGATGCCCGTTAAAATAAATTTTAAAGCAAATTATTCAAAAATGTACATAAATGCAATCAGTTTCCGTTCTATCCAATTGTGTTGTGTATATCAGTTATGATATGAGTTATGGTGGAATTTTTTTTTTAAACCGTCATCGGATTTTGTTCAATCCAATTTTGATGAAATTTGACAGTTTGCGGAGCTTTATCGTGTCGCCAGAAAGTTTATTTTGACGGGCTATTCAATTGCGATTTTGTCGAAGTATTTAGATCTAAGCTCACTTAATTCTGGACAGACCATTACAAAATGAAATTCGTCGCACATGGTGGCATCGCATAGTTTACATGAGCTATCTGGTGACTCCCTTTCGATTTGGTCTTAGGTCTCGGCCATTTCATAGTTTCCACACCAACATGTGTCCATCGACGTACCGCTTATGTTGGCCTAATGAGTCTTTCACCTTACCAACTGAGCCACCAGAGACTCTCTGGGGCCTTGCTCATTGTTTTATGCCATAAGCTGAAATTGATGCGACATAAATGAAACTATCTATGCGCAAATTGGTCCATCGAATGGAAAATTAAACCGACGCAAACTGATACCACATAACACCCCTGATTATTCTTGCCATGTTGTCTCAACGATGAAATTGAATTAAACGGAACTTACGTCACGTGGATAGCCAGCAATTAAACCCGTGCCCGGAACATCAAACTGGTCTAAAAAGACTATTCTCAAAGAACCATGTATGCATATGTCACCACTTGTACTATTGACCAAAATATATGGCGGTATAGAAATCCACGGATAATTGCCACCATGCAGACTATAGTTAAGATTTTGTGGCCTGGAAAGTCTTGTTTCACGGAGAATGAATCCACTGTCAGACAGGCGAGAAAAAACGTATAATATACGGCCTCTGGGGACGACGTGGTCAACGCACAATAATACCCCTTTTTCTTCCAACAAACTAGCCATTTTCTATAACGAAACCGATCGATTTATTCTCTTGGGCGACAAGCTTCGCCACAATTTCCACAAGAGAATAAGAAGGGTTACGTGGCCTATGGAATCTTCTGTCCGGGAGATGAACAATTTGGCTAATATAAATGATTGATAGTCACGGCAGGAATCAAGCGACGTAATATATGAGATAAAAGTCGTGATCAGAATGACATGTTTTTGTTGTGTCTGACAGACGTTACAGCGATTGGCTAACGGCGACCAGCTTATATATTGTGCCGATCAAGAAACTATGTTCAACAAGTAAATGGTTCTAGTGTACACCCAATGCCTTGTTTGTGCGGAATACAGCAAAATACAGATGAATTCAAAATGTTCAATAAAAGATTGTGTATTGTTCTAGAATAATACAAACCGATTACGTCGGCAACGTCATTGACGACGTTAACTTTAACAGAAAATGTATTCACTAAACTAAAGTATAGTCTACAATAAGCACACGTTTGTTCAATTAAATGAAACAATATCAACATAAATGTTAGTATATTGTAATCCATCTTCGAAGTGGGCAATACACATAGAACAACACAGCGCTGTGAACATGTTCACGTTATAGCACTCGTGTGTCGTCCCGCGAGGTAAAACGAGAACCGGATAATTGCCACCATAACGTTGCAATAACGTTAACCAGTTCACACACTTGTGTCGTTCTATCTATATACTGTTCAAAAAAGTTAAGCTCCTACCTTTTTATATATGAAGTGCA